>JAFBJW010000814.1:709153-761186 GCA_016785235.1 Pseudorhombus dupliciocellatus
CATCTCAGGGAAGAATTGCCTTTTAGCGGCGAGCGTGGCCACTGAGGAGCTGTTAGCTGCTTATAACTGAATTAAACGCATAATTAGTGACACAATTACATTAGCACGGCCTCCATTGTATCAGTGTGAGTGAAGGGGATGGAAACAAGGGGGGGGGGGTGTGATCCATTCAGCAGAGTGAGCGCTGCCAACAGGTGAGCTGCAGGTGTGTGATCTCCTCCCACTTCCTGTCCGCAGCACCTGACCCGCTCATGTAGCCGCGGAGCTTAGCATAGAGTGGAAACATGTCATATCTTATTCCGTTTCTTTCACACGTTTCTGAAGCCCCTCCTCTACGGTGACTCTGTATCAAACACCATCACATGATCCAGACAGAGATTTCATTTCCTGCAAAACAAACAAACAAACTGGCGTCCAGCAGGCGACCAATCACAGCGCGGCATGTGGTGAACATTTGAAAGTCAGGCTCTGTGGTGTTCACATTAACCCCTGACGTCCACGATGCGGTCAATTCATCATTAGTCGTCACACACACACACACACACAGGGCCCGAACATACACTGAGCACACGCCCTGCTCCCACCTCTCCCCTCCATCCTCGGCATGTATCCCTGAACCATTCATCACCAGGCGGCCGCTGACAGTGACGGATGGGTCAGCCCGCCACTGGCACTATCCCAGCCGGAGACTCATACGGCGGCAGCAGCGGACTGACAGCTGGAGCAACATGTCAAGTGGTGGAGAGACTGCAGCCATTAATAACCTCCATCACATGACCGCCGTGGCGAGGGGGCCTGCGTGGGCTCGGGGGCGTCCACAGGAGATGTCACGGCGAGCGGGGAGGGGTGACAGTCATGGACGCCTGATCTTTAATCAAGTGTGCGGGATGATGGGTAATGAATATATCGCTCACAAATTGGAAGGTGTGCAGCAGGCGGGGGCGCGGGGGGGGCCATCTGTAGATTCCTGTGACCCTGGGGACGAGTTCCACTTAAAGACGAGTCGGCTGCTCTCGCCTCAAGTGAGCACGGGGAACATGTCCTTCGTTCAGCTACTGGAGGCCCGACACGGCAGACCTGGAGTCAGCCGCTGCACAGCAGGCGGCGGCTAACGGCAGCTAGAAACATTTTAGGAACATGACAGAGCTTCAGATAAAATCCAGGAACGGGTGAACGAGAAGCAGCTGGAGGTGAAGAGGAGTCGAGCTCTGGAGTTAATCGGTGAAATCTCTGCGACTGACTGCAGCTCGGTGCTGAGAGGCTGATAGCATCTCCTCTCTCTGAATGAGAGCATTAATGCAACAGAAGCATTCATGTTTAATTGACTTTCACCTCTCCTTGTGCACTCAGCTGATGTATGTAAAGCAGCGGCAAACTGCAACTGTCCACACGAGTAAACCGTTTATTTCTGAGCGGCCTTAAAGAGCCCACATGATCCTTTAATCCAATTCCACACAGCAATCAAAGATCCATGAATCAGGCCCATTATGAGCGGCCCTGTGGCCGAGCGCGGCGTTTTGCATGTCATTACCGGGGGGCCGCGCCTTAACAAAGCTGCTTTTAATGAGATTTCACAAAGCCCCAAATCAGGCCGTCCCACCACGCATCCGGGATAATTCACTTAAAAATAATTCATTCCCAAAGACAATCGCTGAAGGTTTGTCCTCCCGGCGACCACGCTCACTTTCAACCTTCACAGCGAAGAGGAGGCCCGTTCCCCCGATGAAGAAATATCATTATCCGTGCTGGGGACATTAGAGGAGGGGGGTCACAGAGTGATTAACTCGATGTCCTCAGTGTCCCAGACACACAGATGCAGATTTGGCAGAAGGAGGCCGGGCGTCCATCATCCCAGGGAAAGCTAATGAAATCAGGTGACGCAGGGCTAATGCTAGCAGCGCTCACGCCTTTACGAACGGGGAAATAAATATGATATTCAATTACTACTTTATACACACGGAGAATTGAATTAGCCCGAGTGTGCCGGACAAACAGAGAAATGAGAGAATAAGAGACGCAGCCTTAACGTGTTCACATCCACACGCCGAGCGCCGCACTGTCACCGCCGCTCGATACATCTCCTCCAGGTGAGCGCACGAGCGTGCACGAGACAGATGAACATATTGTGGCTCCCATCTTTGCCGGTTCATCCGTTATGGTTGTGAAATTATAAATTGGATTTGGTTTGTATGATCGAGTGCAGAGCAACATCCATCAGGCTGCTGTACATGTGGCTTTATAATGATGTTGTTCAGCTGACGTGCACACACACACACACACACACACACACAGATCAGCCTCTAATGATTCACCCGTCAGTGTTTGTGCAGCCTCTCTTCCCTCGTGGTTTTATTTTCTGTAGATATGATGATACAGTTACTTAAGTCTCTGTTATTTACAGAAATCTTCTGATAAAACCATTCAATTATTGATTAGTAGAAGTTCATCCGATCAGCTCCCACATCAAAACACAGGATCTGCTGATTGGACACGACACAGTTTGATATTTAATATTGTGATTTACAGCAACTGTGTTTTCCTTTTGAAGAAGGACAGCGATTCATTAAAGATCTAGACTGCGGTGGCGACATGTTTAATTTGCTCCTTCACAGTTTGAGAACGAAGCAAAACATTTCTCATGAGCTTCTCTCTCTGGCTCGGTGTTTGGCTCCGGCGCTGCATGTGTGACAATTTCAAGTGTGAGAAACTAGTTTCTGATCAGAACTGATCTCAGCAAACGATCTGTGACTGGTTCTGAAGTTTGACTCTCAGATGATAAATCAACGTTTCCTGAAGCGACAGATGGGACGGTTCCCTGCTCTGATCCTCGCAGGATCACCAGCAGACCAATATGGACGCCCGCTAAAAGCTGGCGGACATCAAGGCCGGCCCGTCCGGCGGCAAAGCGGCTCAGACACACCCCTGAGAGACGGACAAAGTGGCACAAGCCTGAGCGACGGCGCTGGGACGAGACCACCTGTCAGAGTGTGGGCGGCGTGTTCCTTAACCAAAGCTCCGACTTTCTTTAACCAAACTCTCCCATCTGTTGAGAGGCTATTGTGAGCGCAGTAATGCAGCTGCAGAGGAGCAGCTTCTCTTTCATGAACACTGAACAACACGCATTGAGCCTCCTCCTCCTCCTGCTGTTATTCAAATACTGTTACTAGCCACTGATTTATTCATTGGCTTCACACACACACCCACCACGACCTTTTCCCCCACACACTCCACACTCATCCTTTCACTCCCCGACACGTCTCGTCGTCCTCTTTCTCTGCGTCCACCCAGACCTCCCAGTGTCCAGCTGTCACTCTCACCAACAGGAAGTGTGGGCGTCAGGTTTTCCTCCGGACGCCACCGTTAATACGTTAAGAAATACCCAGAAGTACCTGCTGACCCTGGACCAGCTGTTGATATTTGACCTGTGAGTTAAGAGGGGAAGAGACAGCAGGTCACAGCCTCTGGACTCATGTCGATTATCTGACGCCTTTTTTAAATTTGTGGGACCATATTATTTTATTTCTTATTGACTGTTCTTACGTTTAGGTTTTGAAACGTTAGTTTCTGTGTCTCCAGCTGTTCTGAACATGAGCCAAACACTGAAGTTGAAATATTCGGTGATAAATCTGCTGGACATTTTCTTAATGAACTCAAGGTCCATTAAAACTCAGAGAAAGTCAATGTCTCATCTCTGAAGAGACAAAGACCTGAGACTGTATATTTTCATGTCCAGGACATTTTAGTTTTGGCTGCTTGAGGTTGTGGAAAATGTTGGTGGAAATAAAATCAGAGAATTGAATTCCCTGACTCCCTCTCTGCTGTGATGTCCCCCTCACGTCCTGATGAGGTTGTCCCAGCAGACGACAGGACGGACATCTTGTCTCTGCGTGTGATCTCTTTGAGGCTGATTTCACGGCGTGGCGGCGGTCGCGCTGCGCTCTGAGCTGAGGCCTGACAGCCTGTCGTCCTCCATACGAGACGGATACCGCCACTTAACGCAGCCGCCGGGGGGAAATATGGCCTCTTTTATGACCACGGATTTAAGTGATGAGTTAGCGGTCGGGCCGGCTGGGGTCACAGCGACACCACGGTGGGAATCAGCCATCAGAGTGGGCGGTGGAGGGGGGGCACGCAGCCCACCCACAGTCCTTTGCAGAGTTTTAATTCCAGGCTGATTTTTGTTATGCAGCCCCCCCCCCCCATGAACAGTTTTACAAGCCCCCCCCCGGAGCTGCTGTCTGACTGCACTCGGCCCGCTGTAATAAAGTGACCATTCATCCCGAGCCCCCTTTCTCCGGCTCACTGAGGGGGGGGCGGGGCAGGGGGGCGGGGGGTGGAGGAGGGGGCGCGGTCAGGGGGCGCTGGCCGTGCAGAGCCGAGCTCGTCCGGCTGCATCCACTTTAATTGATCTTCAGATCTGAGGACGTTTCCTTTGTGGGGACATGAGCTCATGACGAGGACGAGTGGAGCCGAGCGTCGGACACTTCAGGAAGCATTTCAACTTCATCTCGTTCAAAACCGTGACTTGTTTTATTTTTGCTTTCAAAGGTCTGATGTAAATGCACCTGTTGATGAGAGCGCCACAGATAATATTTGCCTGCTGATCTCGGCGTCTTTTAAACAGCGGCTCGTCACCGCAGTCGCTCTCTGCTCATTTCCTTAATTAGGAGTTTTAGTTGTTGGGCTAAATGTCTTTTTAATTCATTAGTAATATCTTTGTAATTAGTGACTATTAGTGTGATCGGCTGAGGACAACTTTCAGGTGGCTTATCAAAAGCAAATTAAACATCATCAACAGACTAATGTGGGTTTGATGGTGCCGCGTTCGGAGTCTTAACTAATGACGGCGCTCGGCTCTCAGGCTGAGTGGCCCCATTAAATCAGTCTGCCCAACTTAATGTTCAGAGGTGTTAACAGATTGATTCGCTTAATCTGTTCAACTACATCAACAGCCAGCGTGTGTGTGTGTGTGTGTTTTAACCAATTTCACAGTTCGTAGTCACGCACAGTTAAACTCAGTTTTGGGCCGAGCGAGCCCATGATGGAGCGGGGTGGGGGGTGGGGGGGGCTGGTGGTTGGTGTCGGGCAGAATGAGAATCTCCCAAGTTCATTCAGCATGATTAAACCCGAACGGGGACTTTTCTTTCCGGCTAATTATGTGGAAATTACAAAGACAATAAAGCATCTGGTAGTCATTCTTCCTCTTTCACGTTCTTCTCAATATTGTGACAGGCTGATGCATTGTGGGACACCCCCCCCCACCGCTCTGGGCCGGCACAGAGCTGAGGTCAGCAGAGAGCAAATAGATGAATTTATAACTTTGGCTTTTCACGGCCGAGGAGCAGGGATCATTGTCCCTGTCTGCCCCCCCCCCTCTGCTGTTCCACCCCAGAGACCACCACTTATTCTGAGGACGTCCAAAAAACTCAGCCTGGCTCAGTAATGCCCCCCCCCCACGTCCCCCAGTCCCCTCTGAATGACACAAAGAGGACAGCAGCGAGAAAGACGGCGAGGGCCACCCGGGCAACGGCGCCATGTTTTCTAATGCGTGTTCAAACTGACAAGTCACAGCGACGACTCTCACAATGAGCAGGAAGTCCCACCATGTCCCCCCATGTCCCTCCATCACAGCCTGGACTCCGCCCACAGACAGCACAAGTGGAACCAGGTGAGGGAGCATGTTCTCCTCCTCTTAGATTAAAGTTCGGAGGAGAACCAGAGGAGTTTAGCCTGATCCTGTATGTGCAGAATGTGAAGCACTATTTAGATTAGATAGAACTTCATTGATCTAATATTTAAGAGCAAGGACACATCGGTGTAGAGACAGAAAGTAAATGACCCTCTAGAAAGAGCCTTCATCTAGGGTTTATTATAGCAAAGTAATGTGTATTACATGCAGTATATATATATATATATAACATGTACACACCAGGGAGGCTCAGCTTTATCGTGCCGTTTGTTTCAGTCGATCAAACCTGTTTTCTTTTCTTCTCACCTCAGATCCACCTGGTGTTCAACATGTCTTCTTCTTCAGCTCAGCTTTAATTAAATGTGCACTTCATTAATGTAAATTGTGGTGCTGGGGGGGGGGGGGGGGTTATTTCCCCCCCCTGGGGGGGGGGGGTTTAATGCCCTTGTTGAAATTCTGAAGAAAGTGCAGTGGCCTCGCGAAATGCTCCGGCATCGTTGCAAATTAGATTAGGGAGCAAGAAAGGCAGTAAAATTAGAATGATAATGGTTGATATGGCTCCCTGACAGGCATGACTATTCAAGGATCAATGGGATGTTGAATGCTCTGGCGGAGCCCACTTCTCAAAGGCCGGGGGACGAACGTCAGCCTACAGATGTGCCTTTTGGAAGCACTTGAAATTAGTTTAATTTGGTAAATGGTAGGGATTTGGAAGCTTTTAGTCCGACTATAACAAGACAGGAATACATTGAAATGTTTTGCCGTTTCTTGATTAGCATAAAACGGGGCAGGGCCCATTTGCATTCCCAACGAGTCCATTTTTTCCTGCATCAGATGCGTTTTTCCTCCTCTATGAGATTACATTTGCATTCGCCGCTCAGCTGTGGCTCAGCATGAACGCCGCTTTTTAACCCGCCGTAATCCTTTAAAGGGGAGGGGACGGCTTGATTTTATTCTGGCTAATCTAATCAAAGACACCAATTACACAGTCATTTTGATTAAAGTCCAATAAGTCTAACGAGGAAGTGGTTCCTGATAAGATCTGAGCTCTTCTCAGGTTCGGGTGGAATTATCACGTCTGACGAGCTCTGACGCTAAAATATGGAAACGGCAAAAAGAGAGCGAGAGGAGCTGATGACGAAGAGTCAGTGACCTCAGGGTATTGTGGGTAAACAGACGGAACCAGGCTGTGGGGGGGGGGTTAACGTTAGATTTCATTGATCAGTGTCATAGCAACAGAGCTGGACATGAGATTATAATCCCTTGTTTTTGAGCACGTGCACTGTTTGGCTGAGTGGGAGCGTGACACTGGAGCACGTGCACGAGCTCCCTGCTCCCTGCGTCTCTCTGGACGTGATCGTGACGGGACAGTGTCATCCAACTGCTGTGATGGAATCAGCCCTCACACACACACACACAGGGTGGAGCTGGGGGTGAATCCATGTTCTCTGACAGAATATTTCTAATTTAACTCCAGACTTAAACACTGCTAATTGGACAATGTCTGACATTCCCATGATGCTCCTTTTTTCTTCTCTGCAGCGAGGGGGGCGGCGGCAGGAAACAGGTCATGGCAAAGTGGCAACTGGCAGCCCCATAATTAATCAGCTTCCACTGTAATTAAGGTGTCCATCAACAAGCCAGACACCCCCCCCCCACGGAGGCCTCAGGAAATCAACCTGCAGGAATAATGAGTTCACCTTTAACTGGCTTAGTAACAGATAAACACCCTGTTCCAGGCTGAATGCACAATTCATGTCATGGCGCAGCAGGAGGCGCAGCAGGAGGCGCAGCAGGAGGCGCAGCGACACCCGGACTGATGGCTGACACGTCCACGACAGGAACGTCATCATCCATCGGGTTCTTCACACTTTTCCTCCAAACTCAAATAAAAGTCATGCTTCAGGGTTCATCACGTGCACCAGCAGAGAGCTACAGAGCAAGAACTGAATCCAACCCAGCTGCAGGGTTGTTGCCACGTGACCTTTGACCTTTCTGATAAAGGGAACCAATGCTCTGGTCGATCGATAACTACTTAGTGAATTAAACGGCGGTGTTTGCGTCCTGTGCTGTGTTTTCTCATTAGCTCTTTCCACATTGGGTCTGAACATGTCGGACGTCCTCTCTCTTCTCACTTTTATTTCCCGGCCGCTCTTTAACCTTGGGCGTCCCCTCATTGCTAAAAGCAAGGCGAGCGCAGCGAGCGTCTCTTAGTGCAGCCGTTCCTAGCACGGAGGCCCCGCCCCCACCTGCAGCCGTGGATCAATGGTAAAAAGTGGAATTAGTCATTCTAAATCATGCAGCCGTGGTCGAAGAGAGCTCCTCCAAAAATCATTAAACAATCATGTATTCCCATTGATTTATTCTAAATACCTGAGGAGGGAGCAGATTAAAGCAGGGAAGAGGCGGCTAATGCAGATGAAGCAGCTGAAGGATGGGCGGCCCTCAGGGAACGCTTTTGTCCTAATCACAAGGAAACAATACTGCTGCAATTACCAGCCTAAGCAGGTCTATTAAGGCTCCTTCACTTGACATATTTATGTATTTCAGATACTGCAGGCCACATTAAATGGAGTTTACTCAGGCACTTTTACATTGCTGCAGTAAACAGTGGAAACACCAGGGGCCGACGTCATCACAGCTCGAGACGTTTACACACCAAAGATCAGACCGGTTATTAATCAGACGCACATTCCAAACCAGGTTTCAAAAAAATACAATGAAGAGCTTCTAGGAATGAAACCTGTGATGTGACGGAGCAGCTCTGGAAACAGCAGGTGGCCTCTGAGCATCAGCGAGCAGCGTTACAGTCGACACACACAGCCATTGACTGAAGGTCCATGAACATAATTAAGAGCTAAACAAAGGTAATTGAACTTCATATTTTAAAGCATTGAAGTCTGAATCAGAACCTGTGGACAAACCTACTCTAAATGACAGAGAACCGCCGAGTCGTCCTCAGAGAACCACGAATACAGACGAGTGGAGATGATGAAATAATAATGAAAGAATTATTGGAAAAGTGGAGCGACGCTCAAACATCAGGAGAATCATTGCATGACTTTATCCACCAAACCCATTCAAAAATATTCACCAGGCATAAATATACATGTGATCAGATGATTTCATTTACAGCCGCCTGATAAAAAGCAGATTAATAAGAAACATCAGTTTAATTCAGAGGCATGAATATGATGGAAATCTGAAGATAAATCTCACCACAACTTATTTCTGGTGAGACTTTAAAGCCTTGTAACTTATTCCCAGAGAGAAAATATTAATCAGGGCAGATTAAGCGCTCGGCACATTTGCTTAATATCTCTGAGGAGACGGAGCCGAGCATATTTTAAATTACACATCTATAACAAAGCTTCTACATCTGAAGTCGTCTGAGAGCTTTACTCAAATCCTGCGGCAGCAACACGGAGCGAGGCGACACCGGGCTGAAAGAGATTTCCAGAGATTAAACAGATTCCAGTTTCCACAGTGAAGTGTTGCAGCCTCTGAAGTATCGTTCCAGAGGTCAAACGCAGCGTTTGATTGGCCGTGTGGACAGAGCCGGGATGCCGTGTTCAGCTGAGTAAAGACTCTTTGTGTCGGGGCTCGTGTTTGAACAGCTGAGAGCCGACTCGTCCGAGGCCTTCAACAATGATTCCTGCACAACCACGTCTTCATCTGCTCCCACAGAGCCCACGTGTCATCGCTGACGAATCACTCTGAAGAGTCAGGAAACAATCTTATCTGGAAGTGAGCAATGAGGAGCTCAGCATCGCTGCTTTCAGACATGACCTGAAGTCAGCGTGTTCCTAGCGTGTTCCTAGCGTGTTCCTGGCGTGTTCTGCAGCATCATTCTAAAGCCCAAAGCTTTGAACAACAAAACTGCAAGTCAATTCAACCGTGATGAAACAAAAAGCTGTTTTTATCAGCCGTGTGTGTGTGTGTGTGTGTGAACAGTATCTCGATGTAGAGCAGTTATGCTGAAGATCGACTGGGCACAAACTTGTTGAGTGGGCCCGAGGAGCCGGTCGATATTTCTCCAGCACAAACACAGAAAATGAAAGCACTTTTAAAGGCTGAGGCGACTGTTCTGCCACAGCAATCTGCATCCAGCAGGATTGACTGCTGCAGAGGCTTTAGTCTGTGGGCAATCAATGAGGGTAGGGGTTGGGATGTAATGATTAACTCTATACGCAGGTTCCTTAGGCAGCCTGGAGGATGACGGGGGACACACAGGCTGAGGGGGACAAAAGATCCATACCTTCACATTAGTCACCATTTACCACATTACTATATGACACTGTGTGTCCACAGCCATCACACACACACACACACACACACACACTGCTGAGGTAAAGACAGCGTGAGCGAAACGCTAACGTGCAAACACATTACGATCATGAGAGAAGACGTGTGTGCGACTGAAATTCTTAATTCAATAGAATAATTCACAACAACAATAAATGTGAAACACGACAGACGTGGTGATCATGGAGCAGCAATGCTAGCTATTTAACTGTGTGTGTGTGTGTGTGTGTGTGTGCGTGCGTCACATTAATGTGTCTCCTGTGGCCTCATGTTGACAAACGCTAACTGATGACAGCACAGCGGACACAGCGGTCGGCCATATTGGAGGAAAAAACAGTGTTGACCCTGCTCAGATTGGATTTACCGCCCGGCTGGATCCCACCACTGCCGGACATGATGGATTATTGTAATGGCCGCCTCAATGGCCCCTTTGTCATGTTTAAATGGCAATAGGTTTTATCTGCGGGGGTTAACAACGCCAGGCTGAGGATGTGTTTGAGCTGTAAATAAAGAAGTGTCACAGCCGGACTTTGTGCTGACGAGCTGCAGGTGAGACGCTGCGTCTGCCTCTCAACCCGCCGCTCGCTGCTATCGATCCGCCATCATCACGTGCATGAATCAGACGCCATTAAAACACATTATGACATGAGGCTGCGCTGGTATTTCTCCCAGCGTCCATCTTTCCAGCTGCGACCACAATCATCTGGGTTATTGACGACATGTTGATGTAGTTATACGGTACAACATATATCACACACACACACACACACACACACACACACGTCACTGAGATGGACAGTGTCTACGTTCAGTTCACCAGAGAAGAAGCAGGAGCACTGAGGAGCGCACCTCCTGCTGATAAAGGTGGTGAGAACCTGTGCAGCTGTTGCTGGTAAAGACTCTGAGAGACACTCAGTCCCCTGGTGTCCAGCTGCGTTATCTCCCCCGTCTTCTCACCCAGCGGCCATTAAGACTGGGACTGTGAGCTCACAGGCCAATCATTACTCTCTTATCTGCATTCCCATGAAAACCTGCTTCAACACTTCAAGAACCAGAGCGGCAAAGTTCACTTCCTTCATTCCACCAGCTCCCATCGATTCCAGCGTCCTCACAGAGGTTTGTCTCTGAGACGTCTCTTCCAGCTGGAGCTACTCTAACGTTAGTTTTCGCCACTTCCCCGTTCCTTCATTTCATCTGTCTGCCCACAGTATGTACCAAATAAACACTGTTTAAATATCATATTGGTTCAAATCAAATACTTGGGAAGTTAACTAGCTGTTCTAGTTCTAGTGTCACTAGTTAGAGCTGGGCTGTTCTAAACACATGTGAAATAAAGTGGCTGCTCCTTTAAATCCCCACATGGCTTCTGGTGGTCAGAGACAGCGCCCCCCTCCACCTGTCCTCTCACAGCCAGGTGGGTCTGAGACGTTTGAGGACGGTGTGGAGACATGACTGGCTGACAGCGGAGAGGAGTGAGCGGGACAGGTTCATCTATTTGGAGATAGACAGAGCTCCCACGCTGCAGCAAACAGTCTATAACAGAATGTAAATGAAGTAGCCTGAGCCAACAGACACTACTTTCTCTCTATCATGAATAAATATTAGTAGTTCTCACTCTCCGGCCGAGCCGTTGTTCTCCCACAAAGCCCCGAGAGCGCCGTCACATTCCTCCCTTCCTGTTGCTACACCGAGCGGCTTCATCGTCCTCAGCAGCAGAGACACGGAGGGGGGGGGGGCTTGTTATCAAAGAGCCTGTTGGATGGTAAACACAAAGTCATTAACCTGCGACCGGCCGGGTGGGGGGGGGGGGGGGGGCGGTTGGGGGGGGGGGGGGGGCGAGATGGACACATCAAATTGGCTTTGGCTCCAGAGTGAAAGCGAAGCCGGTTAAACTGTTTAAATCTCCATCCATGTTTGCATCGTCCTCAGGAGACACTGAGACGTCTGAAGACTCATCTCCGAGGATTAGCCAGGGTTAATCCCAGATTACGTTCACTGTCAGGATCTTTTATCATTTCACTTCCTGAAATATCGCAACACGCCTCACTTCAGGTCCAAACACGTGAATCATTTAAAAACACAAACGCTGGGAACAAGACGTGACATTTAGCCACATTACGATTGTGTTTAAAACATGAGCAGAGTCCAGGTAGATTAAGACACAGCAGCTCAACAGTCATGTGATGAGTTTAGAGATTATCTTCAAACCATGAAGATGCATCAGTGACGAATTAGTTCCCTCAGACAAATACAAAGCAAGGTCTCTCCACTGTAATAAATATAAACGCGTGTTTAAAGACAGAGTCCTGTCAGTGAGACGGGGTCAGGACGGCGTCTGCGAGCAGAAAGTTGCAGCCCGTGCCGTTGTCTCTGGTGACAGACGGCCGTCTCCTCGGCGGCGGGCAGCGTTAAATGGTTTCTCTGTCAGGGAGAATGGAGGGGATAAACTGCACTCTCCAATCCCCAGACCCATTACAGCGAGCAGATGAAAAGGCGGACGGACAGGCGAGACATGTTCCTCCACTTTTATTCAGCAGCAGCAGCTGATAAACAAAACAGCAAATATCCACTGCATTTTTTGACAGCCACTTTTCTGCTGCCACTCGAGATCAGGACGCCGCTGCCTCGCCGCGGCGTTGTCAATCACCGGTCGGCCTCCCTGACAGACGCCGCTCCACGGCTCCCACATCACATTAATCCCAATGAGCAGCTGGAAATATCGATGGCATGATGGGAACTGGGGTCATTATTTACAAGATGATTAAATGTTTCTGTCTATCGACTCCAGCCTGTGATTTATTCATTTGTTTAGTCAATAGTGTTGTTCAAATGATGTTGTTAATTATGCATGAAGAGTCCAGGAGCTTCGTCCTGACAGATGCAGGAGGAGGAGTTATCCTTCAGCCCTCGGCTGGAGATTCTCCTCCTCATCCTCTGGTGTGAAAAGGTGAGAACAGGCTGGCAGAGTCACACTTGTCCTGTTTCTGGGGGGAGGACGAATATTGACGCTTCTCATCTGGAGACAATCGTTTGTCTCCGGTGAAGAAAAGTCTGAAAGATTTCAGTCAAAACCAGAATAATTCTTTTCTCCACACTCACAAGTGAGACATTTCTTTCCATTGATTCTCAGGAGCACCGTGTTGGCTCGGTTGTCGTGAGAAAGACGGGTCGTCCACTAGAGGTGACCACTGACCAGTCTTTGACACGTTATTTATTTGTTTCTGTGTCTCACGTCCTCGTCTTCTTCAGCTTTGGGTTTTGATTGATCTTGGAGGGCGGCTCCATGTCTGACCCTTTATTACATCTCTGATTTAACTTTGCTAATTACGATGACTTTGGTCCCACAACTATGAATTGGAAGAGTTTAATTCAAGTTGATCGTAACTAAAAATACCAGTTGCAACATTAACAAAAGGAGAAAGTCGGTATAGACGTTTAAAAAAATAATGAGAAAATGTGCAGAGTGAGATCTGAACTGAATCCAGTTGGAACCTGGTGAATAAACTGGAACAAACATCAGGCCTCAGTGTCTGTGTCTCCCTGAGGACTCTGAGGTCAAAGGTCGATCACCGCTCCCGTGTCAACTCCCCCCTGAGCAATTTCCATTTTAATGTCACACTTCCAATCTATCAGAGCAGTGACGGACGTCAAACAGGGCTTTAAGTCGTCGTCCCCTGGGTTCAGGCCCGGCTCAGTGTTTGGATCAGCTGCTGCTCAGCCACACACACACACACACACACACACACACACACTGATTCCTCTACTGTACACGAACAACGGCTCCCTGAGCCCACGTGTGGACAAAACTAGCACAAATAAAAACAGGAAATACACACATGGAGTCTTCATCAGCCTCCATCTTCACGGAGGCTCTAATGACTTTACATTGAGATGTAGAGGTGTGTGTCTGAGTGTGTGTCTGTGTGTGTGTGTTTCATATTTCACAAACAGAACCATGTTTTCCAGCGTCGGGGCGAGATGCTGGTTCCAGTGGCTGCGTCCCCCTCATGCCTGACTCTGGATATTAATGCGCTCCAGTAACTGTTAATTTCACTTTGGAGAAGTGATTTATGGGTAGACGGCGAGCGGAGCCGTAATCTAATTGAGATCAGAATGGCTGTTTCTCACAAAGTCACGCCTGCACCTTCCAGATGGGGCACCATGATTAATGCATAATGAGCAAATAATTCATGGAATTAATAAAAAAAAAAAAAAAAAACTATTCTCACTCTCTTCATGGAAAAAAGAATAAACACAAACAGGTCCAAGTGTTTTTGTCGTTTGTGCGTCTGACTGCGGTTCTCTGCTGAGAGGGGGCGGGGCTCAGATCGATGGGGAGAAGCAGCGTAATCAATCAGAGATCACAGTCGCTCTGAAACAATGAGGGGCAGAGGGGCGGAGCCTCAGATCACGTGATCAGAAAACAGCAGATCTGAATAATCTGAACAATAATTGAGTAAAATGGTCACGTGGCTCGTTGTTCATCAGACAAACAGAAGCTCTCTTCTCAATCTGGAATAAAACGTGACGGCCCTTCCTCTGCTCGTTATTTCTCGCTCTGACGCAGCTGGAGGCCTCTCAACGTGAAGCGGCTCCTCTTGATTAGCGGTAAAAGGATTAGCGTGATTTAGCGTCGTCTTTAGAAATACCTGCGACCTGGACATTAGCCGCGTGAGTGTGCTGCAGAAGATGGATGCGGCGTGAGGAGTGACGATGGAGAAAGAAGTGGCGCGCGAATCGATTGACAGAACGTTAACGTTTTCATCTCCAAACTGCAGCTGCTCTCAGACACAAACTCCTCTATTGATTTTTACATCAGGATCCATCTTTCTGCATTAGAACACATTTACAACAAGGGCCAATCAGCCGCATTCATCATCACCTGATTTATGTATCGCCATCGAGCGGCGGCCGTTAGTCGTGTCCACCGGGTTCAAGTGTCTCCGAGGTAATGAACTATGGCTTTAATGTGCGTGTGTGTGTGTTACTGCTGCTAGTTCAGTCGATCAGGACGAGAACGTGAGCACCAGCGTTTACTAAAGTCTCCGATTCAGATAAGACACACCCCCAGAGAGTGGCCTGATCCTGAACCTGTTCACCTGGTTAATGGCCACTGAAACAAGTCAAGGCTAAATAATGTGACGTTCCCAGAGGGGTTTATATTTATATAATCCACCTGGGTTAGATTTATTATTGTTTGTTTGATGTAGTGTCGATGGAGGAAGTGAGGAATCATGTGTTTAACTGAGACCTTTAAATAAACACCACAGGCTTATTGTGTTGATGTGGTTTCTACCGTCCAATCACACGTCTTGTGATTCACCTTTTACAGATCCACACACACACACACACACACACACACACACCCATTATAGTGTCTCTATAAAGTCAGGTGACCTCACAGTTTACGACCAATAATTTGAAGCATGTCTGAACCTCAGGTACAGCTGCTCCCAAACCATGGGCCCAGACTGAATGTGTGTGTGTGTGTGTGATCACAAATTGGATTATTGTATTATCATAAAGATGGATGAAGAATCTCTAATTTAATGATAAATTCTAATGATAATGGAACAGAGGGCAGAGAGATGGACTGTTCCTACGGAAGCATCATGGAATTAAATACGTAAACATCGATCCACACACACACACACACACACACACACACACAGGTTTATTTACTGATTTAAGTCAGTTAACAAAATGATTGGTAACTGATGTGATGAACAATTATTGATCTAAGAGCCAACTGGTAGTAAATATTAATTCTGAGAGAGGAACTATTTTTCTAGGAAAAATTATAATAATGTTGGACTTTTTATACAGAATTTATATTTTATTCATGTGCAAATGCTTTTAGTTTGAGTCCACATTATGAACATTATGAGTGTGTGTGTGTGTGTGTCAGGGAGACGGAGGAGGTTTACTCAGCTCCTACATTAAGCTGAATCTTCTCTTCATTACCGAAGAACAACAGGAAGTTTTCGTACAGACTCGACTTGGCTCGGCTCCTAATCACTGGCTCGGACTCTTTAACTCATCCTCAGCGAGAGGAATGAGGACGTTAGAGGAGCTTCATTAGTGTCTGCAGCTCCATTCAGAATCTGTGCAAACAGCGTGTGTCCTGGGGAGGCGGGACATGTCAGTGATGTCATCAACACCGGCCTTGGGCCTCGTCACCAAAACATCTGGAATCTCCTCGTCTTTGAAAGTCCAGCATCTTTCTAACGTAAAGAACGCCAGGGACATGGGACGGACAGGGGACGTCCTCCTCAGCCTTGGTGGACGTGGGAGAGCTGCCGCTGCAGCGCAGCAGAGAATGGACCCAGTCTGAGCCTGGGGCCGCGTTTCTGTTTGTGCTCTAACTTTCCCAGGCAGCGGCTGAGCCATGAAAGGAGCTTTTCCTGCATCTGAGCTCATAAATCAGCGCGTCAGGGTCGAGGCGTCAGCGGCTGAGAGGAAACACTGATCACGTCTCTCACATTCACTGTCTAATCGATTACACAACAGATCCTTCAGATAGTCAGAGAGCGGCCGAGGCGAGAGTTATGATAATTGTTATCGTTTATCAGAGACAATGAAAGTGTCTGAGCTGAAGCTGTTTAACGGCTTCATGGGAAAAGCTCTTGAAAAGACGACTGTGGTTAATTTTTAATCTCAGAAACACATTTAAACACAGAGCTCATCCTGAAGCATCCAGAGAATCTCTTTGAAAACATCTAAGGAGGAAATAAATCTTTGCTCTAAAGCTTTATCACCAGAACATATTTTTACACTTCTCTTCCGTCATGAATTTTATTATTTCTCCAACAAAGACCATCGAACGTCCGTAACAGAAGAGGTGGAATATGATAAAAGTGATGAAGCTGGGGGGGTGGAGGACATGAGGACAGTCACTGATAATAACTTTCACTCACTCTCTGTTATTAAACGACCTCAGTGTAGATCAAAGCTAAATATCGATGAATTTTAAAATCCCCCCTAAAAAACCATGCTCCTCCTCATGTTCAGTGATTCAGTCCGTTACAGGAAGCAGCTGCAGCTCCTCCATTAGTGCACTTATCAATAATCCCATGGATTGATGGCCAGATAACACAGAGCTGAGTTTTTGGTGCAGACTCGCTCGTCAGGGCCGACGCTGGGGCGTGAACCCCCGATTCACCCGGCGCTAATGTCCCAAACGCTTCTTATGACCCGCTGGTGAAGTCGGCCTCCGAGAGTCTATTGATCCGAACGCCACATGATGTGATGCGTCCGTGTCCAATCGGAGGGGGGCCCAGAAGAAAAGAGGGGCTTAAGTGCATGGGGGTCTGTACCTTTACTTTCCTTATGACCAGACACTCCTGGGGTCAGGGGTCAGAGATCATCGACCCAGCCAAGGTCACCCCACATTAACATTGCAGCAGAGTTAATTTAATTTGCAGACAACACAGCTCCTACACAAAAATGAAATCCTTTTAAACAGTGGTGGGTTTTGAACGGCGGCAGAGGAAAGCTAATCGAATCAACGTCTGATTTAACTGCCAAAGTATTTTCCTCTGCGTATTTAATCAATACTTAAGACTCATAACGGCCCGGGTCAGCGGCGGAGAGATCTCCATAATCGATGGGAAGAGGCTCTGAAGTTCAGCAGGTTATTGTGCTCTCCCTCCCTCTTCATTCTTCATAGAGTTATTTATCGTCAGGGCGTCTGTCACACGGAGGAAATCGAGCAGGATGGCGGCGGATTTCCTCATGGTCAGAGCACTCAGTCTGAGGATCGCTGTACACGTGAGGTCATCGTCTGAGCGCCGCCGAGCGACGCATCTGTTGTCACCGTCTTCTACAGACAGCGAGCGTCACACACACATTACACCCCCCTACATTCAAACTGATATTAAAATAAAGAGCAGGTGTGCAGCGCAAACAGAGGGCTTCTTTTCTAAGTGTGTGTATTGTGAGCCAGCAGACGCAGTCGACTCAGGAACAAACCACATCCTCCGTTTGTTTTCTGCTGATCGCAGCTCGCGGCGTTTCATCCTCTCTCACGCCGTTTGATTTTACTAGAGCTTGTAAAACACGTTCTGATACCTGGAGCTGTTAACATGTGAGAGCCGGGGCAGAGCCGCCCTGTCACCGGCCTGCCAATAAAAAATGAAAACCCATTTAAGCCAATGGAGGTGCAGCGGCGTGTCTGCGGTCAGTCAATAAACCAAACAACGGGCCGGGCAGGGCAGATCAGCCTGAGTGAAACAACAAGGTCACACCAGACTCCAAACCAAAGCTTCAACACACAAAGAACAATCCAATTTAAATGCCAATACTCAGTTCAAGTTGCCATGGTGACCTTGGTGTGACTCACTGTAACGTGGCTCATTATTATTACAGGTCGACTTACAGGTTTTAATTCATTTTACTTCAGTGTCATCGCGATGACACCTCAGAGTTCTCCAAGTAAAAGCGTGTACACAAGGCTCTGCTTCAGAGCGTATCCATGGCGACAACGATGCTTTGAAAATGAAACGGCGCAACCTCTGATGACCACAGGAGGAGGAGCCCAAACACAGAGAGAACACACCAGCTCCACAGCCACGTTCACAAAATCGAAATACACGGAAGTTGTGTCAGAGCCTCACTGCAGGGTTATAGCTCGGAAACGTTGGGTTACTATGGCAACCATGGTGTCTAATGTCTCCTCTTGGAGCTCAGGACACCATCACAAACTAACACAAGTAAAGAGAAGTCAAACTTACAGTTGTGTTGCAGACGCACACGCAGCAGGACCCGATGACGTCATGTGACCTCACAGCTGGACCCGATGACGTCACGTGACCTCACAGCTGGACCCGATGACGTCACGTGACCTAAAGAATCCAAGTTGAACGTTATTTGTTTGTAGACTGTCAGTCTGACACAACAACACAACTCCTCATTAGTGAAGCACCGCAGCTAACGGGAGCAAGCTAAGCTAATGTGTAAACACTGGAGCAAATCACAAGATTTGCATGAGACTCAATATACAGATTATTAATCTGACCAAGATGATCAGCGCCCTCTGAGTAACGACTAATAACTGATGTTAACATGTTCGTTTTCGTTTCACACAGTTTTTAAAACTCACCTGAGGCTGCGTCATCCCCCTCACTGCGCGCCTAGCGTCTTAGCTTAGCACCTGACATCCGGTTAGCTCGGCGGCTAACGCGACACCTTCCGGTCCGGTGAACGACTCAAACACCGCAGCAGCTTCCTCCACCTGCCGCCGGCCTCACTCCGGAGGACGGGCAGCGCTGACCGGCTCTGACCCGGCCCAACCCGGGTCCACATCCGGGTCAGAAGCTGACATCACCTGGTGCCGGAGCCTGGGGCTGACTGACCAATCAGAAGCCCTCAGCTTCTGATTGGTCAGTCAGAAGCCCTAAAGGCGTAATCTGTGCTTTTATTTCACTCTGTGACTCCAGGTTTATTATTATCACACACGACAGGTGCACGATGATTATAAAGTACTAGTCGTCAGTATTTATGACGGTTATACATTCTCTCATAGATTAACCTCTGACCTCACTTTAACCTGTTAGAGAAGCTTTCATGAAACCAGCTTTACTGGTGAAACCTGGACGGAGCTGCAGCATCCCTGCTGACGCCTCCTGGTGTTCATCTTTCCTCCATCCTTCATCCCTCTGCATTATATTTAATGTTGTTTCAGTCACAGTGAGGAGCTCGTCCATGGAGTGACGGACACCCCCACAAACACATTTGGGTAATGTGTGTGTGGGGGGGGCAGATTGTGTGCATAGTTCCCAGGCTGCATTTGTCAAAACAGGGATCTGAGTGGAGGCTAATGATCCACGTGAAATTAATGACTCCATAAAATAGAAAAATCCAGCGTCCACACAAGCGTGACAGGATCCGGTGACTTTGATAAACCGTTAAATGACAGATAATCAGGAGGGAGGGGGCTCATCAGGGCCCGCACCACTGAAGGTGACGTCTCTATGAGCTGCACATCATCACACCGTTCAATTATTACCCATACACACACACACACACACACTGACAACCCTGAAAACACCATGCCTGAGCCTCTATGACAAACAATGACATCATTCCATCAAACTGTGAGGTAACTTGGATGTGCGACTCCCACACACGTGTGTCTGTTAACACGCTAACATCCGTGCGTCATGTAAACCTCTGGTTATTTGAACTGATGCTGGGTAACATGCTCCGCCCAGTCACAGAGAAATCACCACGTCACATGTTGTGTCACATGTGCATTAATGAGTTCAGCTCAGGGAGTGAATCTGTCTCCGTTGTCTTAATTTCATTAAAGGCCTAAATGCAGTTTATTACCTTTTTAGTGTCTCAGTTTATGAGACTGACGCACTGTGTGTGTGTGTGTGTGTGTGTGTAAATGAATGTATAATCAGGCTTTGATTTTTCGGGCCTGCATCAGACAGCCTGGGCACCATCTATTACCTGGGTGCCACTGGCTAAGTGTTTGCTCCGCGGCGTGACCCTGCCACTTTATCTGTTGGTTTTATTTTCCGAGTGCATGCTGTCCATATGTTACGCTAATAGTTGCTATAATTCTTGTGCAGCAGGGTTCGTGTTTTATTAGTCCTGAGTACGAAGAGAGTGGCGAAGAATGCATTTTAATAAAACCCCGGTAGCGAGCGGCTAATGGGCTGACAGGGAGCTATTTGCATAGAGATGAATTACGCGCGGCCGCCTTGACGTGACTTTTAAAATATGATTGAGGAGGTTATTATTGCTGCACTATGATACGTGTTAACAGGTTATTTTAGCGTGGCTAGTGCTAATAAAATTCAGAAGAAAAGACTGGGGTGATGGGGGCAGGGTGTTTCACTGCCAGAGTCACTGACGGTGCTCATTCTGTCATTACTTAGCTCCGCCTCACCCCCCCTCCCCACCTCCCCCCACCTCCCCCACCTCCTTCACCAAGGCCACGACCGACTTCAGCCCCATAATTAATCACAACACTTTGCGTTTGGTTCTGAGACATTTAAAGGTCCCAGTCTGCTTCAGAATCACTCACTGGCTGAATGAGACGCCAGGTGATTATTGTTCTTCTTATTGTTGTTGTTGTTGTTGTTATATGAAGATCCTGCTGTGACCATGAATCATATCTGACAAGATTAATCAGAGATAAGTTGGATTAAGACTTGAGATTTGTTCTACTTCTAAGCTAAGTTTGTAGAGTCAAGTTTTTGATTTAATTTACCTGGTGAGTTAAGTTTATGCCTTCTCCATCTGAGCTACTGGTCATGTGATCTCTCTCTCTCACACACACACACACAGAGGAAAGGTTTCTTTCAACTGAATAAAGCCAGAGTTTGTTTCACACCTGGGCTCAGTGTTCAGGTGGTCGTTGCCATGTGTGTGTGTGTGGCTCCAGGTGATGCTGAGCAGCAGTTTACAGCAGACAGAGGAGAGAGGTGAAACATCATTAAAGGAGATTATCTCTGAATAAATACTTGAGCGAGGTGAGGGAGCCGCAGATAACACAGATCATATCTCGTCCATCAGATGATCCGTGTTCAGAGTCACTGTTCACACCTGCTCCGAGGCCTCACGCTCGCTCACTGACTCACACACACTCGTCATTAAGCTGCTGAGGACGACACATCAATTAGCAGAGCCTTTCTCCCAGGGCCCGGAGGCGGCTGACGGTTTCATGGAGTGAGCAGCGAGCAGCCTCGGGGAGGAATTATCTCTGTTGTACAATGTTCCCACTCAAGCGTGAATGTGTGGTTACAGCTAGGCTGCGTGAGGCCCGTGAGCTGCTCATAATGGAGCTTCCCAAGACGCTGCTTATCACAGGCCTGCAGGCGGCTCCGGAGATAAGACCCCCCCCCCACCTGACACATGTCCCTGTGTGTAATCTCTTGTAGGACATGGTCAGCTGAGAGCTCTTTACACGCAGCAGCTCACATCAGTCACACACGCAACGATTCAACAGGTGGCGCTCTGGAGCCCACACCAGCCGACAGGTGGATTCCTTCCGTCTCACAGGTAACTCATCTGAGGGGGGGGTGACAGCTTCACTGGACCAACTTCATCATCAGATAAAGAAATAGATTCATGGAGAAATATGGAAATGTATTAATCAATAAGCAAAAAGTTGAATTGAATTCAAAGGAATATTAATTCAAATCAATCTAAGTGATATTCCTCAGATTAAATAATGATGTCATCAGCCCTCAGCAGCAGTTGGACGTCACACCCGTCCCCCAGGTGTCTTCAGGACGTCAGCACTGCCCGGCCTTGAAGAGCGTCTTCTCTTCTGAACCCTGACGTTCCGTTCCGACACGTTTGAAACTGCAGCTCAGGAGCAAACAATTCTTGCTGTAAAAAGAAAAACATCTTCCAGTGAGTGACAGTGGTTTAGGGGCCCCGGACCCTCGGGGGCCTCGGGCCTCGGGCTGGAGTGACGGAGGATGACGTCAGCGATATAATAATATCACCAACAGCACAGAGCAGATATCCTCCATTACAGACAACAGCTGTCTCTTAGTATGACGTCATCAATGACAAGCAGTGATATGGTGAAGTCACCCAAGAGCCTTCTTATTATCACCTCACCTCATTAGAACTCTGAAATCATCACAACCTAAAACGTTTGTTTCCCAATGAGTCAGGATGGTTGAGGTCAAATCTCAGTTACACTCATCTGATTTATTTAAGGCTTTAAACCAATTCCTGCTGATTATTTCATTGGTAATTATTTTTTTTTCTCAAGTGAAATGAACACGAAGGATTTATAAACTGAAACTGAAAAAAGAGAAAATATAAAAGCAGCCTGAGATCGAACTGATTATTCAATAATCAGCAGATTGGATTCTCATATACCTGAAGTTGGTTTAAAACATAAAAAAAATGTAAAAACGCAAAATGTTTGTTTTTATATTTTACTATGTATATTTATATTATATTTCTGATTTATAGTAGAGACATGTTATTATTTCTGAGTGATTAAAATTGTGGCTGTTTTATCACAGCGTCTTAAGCATTAAAACACTACCAGTACTACTACTATCAGGAGTAGTAGTACTGGTAGTAGTCGCAATAATGAAAATAATAAAAAATAATACACGAATAAAAACTAGGATAAATGTATGAATCTAAAAAATATCCAGGTTCGTTCCACATTTCAACAAAGAACATTTTTTGAGAGAATAAAACGTTTTAAATTGAACAGCTATGATTATTGTTAGAGCATCGTGGTTGAAGTCGGGTCGAGGTGCAGCGTCCTGCGGCGGCTTCACAAGCTAAAACCTTCGTTTCATCGCGTTGGACCTTTTCTAAATTTCTCACGATGAATTAACTTTCTACCGACATTTCTAATTGAATTGTATCAAACATGTCCAGTGATGATCCGACACTGATCAGCTTCTGATAAATTAATTATTCTTCTTTAATCTGACAAAATATAAAACCGCGAAAAAAAACCTTTAGTTTCAAAGATCAGAGAATTTCAATCATCACGACTGGATCAGCAAAGGTGAAGCTAAAGGTATTAATAATACAAACGATGCCAATAATCTGAATCAATATCGGTCGTGTTGCTCATGAACCGATGATCAATCATCGAACAGCTGATTCTCCGAAAACACTCGATCGAACGTTTGAGTTTTTATTAAATAAAAGTGCATCACATTCACCTGCTGATGAACACATAAATAAAAAACGTGTAGATTCAGTCTTAGTCTGTACAGGCGCGCGCGCGCGCGCGCGTGTGTGTGAGAGAGAGTGTAAGAGTGTGTGTGGGTGTGTGCGTGTCCGTCAGATACAAAAAACTGCTCAAGTTTTTTTTTCTTTTCTGTACAAAAACAGTTTTGAACATAAATTATTCACAGGGGATCTTTTCCTCTTCGTTACTCTGCTATTTACACGAGTCCTCACGCGCCGCCGCGTGTCCGTGCGCGCCGCCGACACACGCCGGCCTCAGTTAGGAGCTGTCGTTCTCGGAGGTGTGCACGAGCAGCGCGGGCCCGGGCTTGTGCTTGTTGAGCAGCTGTGTGATCTTCTCGTCGTCAGAGTTCGGGTCCAGAGGTTTGTTGTAGTCGTCGTCCTCCTCCTCGTTGTCCGAGGTGCCCTTGAGCCGCTCCGTCTCCGAGTCCTGCTTCTTCTTCGCGGTGGCCATCTCCGCCGCGTGCTTCTTCCTCCACTTGGTCCTCCTGTTCTGGAACCACACCTGTCACGCGCACACGCACACACACGCAGGTCAGGGACGGAGGAACGGAACAAACCATCCAAATACAAACAAACTGTGGAAGAGAGAACACGAGGCTCATCGTGACAAGGCCTCGTGAATAAAGATGAAACTCTTCCTAAAAACTAAGAATCCTTCTCCCGTTTGGTCCTTCATTTTCTGTTTTGAAAGAATTCAGTTCATTTCTTCCGGACACAAACAAACCTGTTCTCTTCGTTTGGTATTGAACGCTTCTCCAGTCTGTAGTTTTATTCTGTTTCTCTGGTTCCTATTTCATGTGATTCGGATTAATTCTGGATAATTAGATCACATGTAATTATACATGGGCCCTGCTTCTCTGTATTCATCAAATAAATACTCAGTATTTATCAAATAAATACTGAGTATTTATTCTGCGTTCAATCGTATAAATATTCAGTATTTATTGTGTATTTATAAAATAAATAAGGAGCATTTATTCTGCATTCCATCGTATAAATACTCAGTATTTATTGTGTATTTATCAAATAAATACTGAGTATTTATTCTATATTCATCAACTATTTATTGTGAATTCAGTGTATAAATACTCAGAATTACTTCTGTATAATTCGCATAAATACTCACAATTTCTTCAAAATTCATGACATAAATTCTCGGTATTTCTCATATAAATACGTGTGTAATGATCCTATATTTATCATATGAATAGTGCGCATTAATTCTTTATTTTAGATATTCCTATAGTCTCATAGCCATAGTGGTTCTTGGAGTAGTTTAGCTCTGTATTTATCCACGTTATTATATTTTATGTGGATAGAATACAGAGTAAATGTCCCATGTTGCGTGTATATATAACGCAGAGTAAATGAGCCGATGTGAAGTATCTCTCAGTATAGAAGATATATTCTTGGCCCGTGCGGGGGCCCGGCCCGGTACCTTGACTTGGCTCTCGGTCATGCCCAGGGAGTAGGCCAGCCGGGCTCGCTCAGGTCCCGCCAGATATTTGGTTTGTTCGAAAGTTTTTTCCAGAGCAAAGATCTGCTGTCCGGAGAACGTGGGCCGGGTGTGTTTCCGCTTCCCGTCCTTATCCAGTAAAACTGAGTTCTGATCTGAAACAGGAGAAAAGGAGAAACATGAATCAGCTCCTGCCCCGCGGCCGCTCCTCCTCCGCTCCCTCTCTCCTCCACTTCGCGGCGGATCCGCAAACTTACGCGGCGAGCACGCGAACCGCGCGTCCCTCCAGTGCGGACTCTGCATGACCCCGGGCCAGAAGATGGGCGTCCGGCCCGGCAGCTCCGCCAGGGGCTTCGGGTACCGGGTCACCGCCACCGCGGCGGCGCTGGGGCTGAAGTAAAGTCCGGGGGGCGGCGGCGGACTGAGGCTGCTGAACCGGGGCAGACCCGACAGGATCCCGGCCGAGGAGGAGGCGGCGGCCACGGTCAGCGCGGTTCCGGCGGGCCGGTTCAGGATGTCGTTAATTCCGTGAGGGGTCGCGGAGGAGCACAGCTGCGGGGAGCCGAGCCCCGAGGACAGCCCCGTGGAGCTCTTGATCCCCGGGGAGGACACGGCCATGCCGCCCGGGTTGGGGGACGTGGTGGCCGGCGAGGTAGAGGAGTTGGGGCCGCTGGAGGACAGCGGGTAGGCCGGGTACAGCGGGGTCTTCATCTCGGTCATGCTGTGCAGAGCAGCCAGAGGGGGGGTGCTGAGGAGGAAGGCGCTCTGTCGGGACCCGTCCATCGGACCCACCGCTAACATTCCCTCCTCCCTGCGGGCTCCTGGAGCTCTGCAGCGGGGCTCTGTGGAGGCTCAGGCCCCTGCGGTGCTCACTCGGTCCGGCTGGAACTACACTGAGGGCCGCTCCTCTCCGGACATGCCAGGTTCACGGTGCAGACTATTACCTGGAGGAGAAGCCACAGCGAGTCAGAGCTGGATCCAGGACCGAGGACCGATGCTGTCTGTGCGGAGTCAGGGAGACACTGAGGCCGGAGGCAGAGTGACCAGCATCACACTGCTCAGCCCTTCATCACTGTCAGCTCAGTCTCCAGCTCAGACTCATCGGAACCAAAGTTTCACTGGACTCACTCAGGGGGGCGGGGCACGCACTCAGAGGGGGTCCCCGATTGGATGACCCGGCAGTGACGTAGGAGACGCTCCTGATTGGACGAACGTCTGACCGTGATGTTTGTTGTGCTTCATGGTTTTGTAGTTTTTTCATGAGACAGGAATTAACATAAGACTTGAATTATTATTTTAACTATATTGTTGTAACAATGGTTTCCACTCTTCATGTACCTGGGGCATCGGGATATTTAATTTACTTAGTTTGATTTGTCTAAAAATACATTTATAGTTTATAATAACTTTGATACGTTCAGTTTGAATCAATGTGTTCAGGGGTCAAAGGTCAATCTGTTGAACTCTTAAATATCAGAGAGGATCTTTATCGAGATCTTTATAATCAGACACAGTAGATGGAGTAATCAGATTACTAATCAGATTAATTCTTTCAAATATGGAAGTTTAAAGTAGACAGAAATATTATTTTATATGTATATATGAAAATTTTTAAATATTCTATTAGTTGTGAAAATGTTCAAACAAGAAACAAATCTGTAAGGAGTTAAAAAAAAAAAAGTCTTTCAGTTTGGAAAACTTAAACTTAAAATTAAAAATCCCACCCACAGAACTTGTCTACAGTGGGGTTTCAAACCACAAGGGGGCAACACTGTCCTAAAATGCAACTTTAATTGTGAAAAATGATGAACCAGTTCTGGTCACGTGGATCATACGTTGACTGACAATCTAAAGTGATCAGAACATTTGAGGATCTAAACTGTTTGGAGGATTATTAATTATTAATCATAGACAGTGATTTTAGTTTCATCAGTTCAGAAACTAAACGTCAAATCATAAAGAGCTCAGGAAGAGGAGGTTCAACTAACTAGTGTGAAATATAAATATATATATGTAGGCTGAAGCGTTGTGTCATGAGGAAACCTGATCTGTGGTGTTCTTGCGCCTCCCTGTGGTCATTTGTTGAACAGCAGTGAGCTGGACTCCAAGAGGTCTTGATCAGATTCAGCTCTCATCTAGATTCACTTTCTCCTGCAGCCTGTCTCACCTGTGCAGGTAAAGCATTGGTGACAGTCACCTGGGAACAAACTCTCAGCTGATCAAACGTGATGTCATCAGCAGGTGAATGAAAACAAAAGCTTTTGTTTCACGTTGTTAAACATTTGTCTTGACACTAATGTTCCAGGTTCATCACAACCATTTAGGTTTTAATAGACACAGGAACATTAGTAGCTCAAGGTTTAATGGGCCGATCATCTCAGACATGTTTTCTTCAGAACAGGAAGTAGCTTCTTCATCAAACAGGAAGTGAGGTGTTCAGTGTGGAAAATAAAATACCCAGATATTAAGTGATGTCAACTATTCAGGTTTATTTCTTTTTACTCGCGTGACAACAGTTTCTGCTTCTTCAGCTTCTTCTGTGAAACCTGCAGAGAGAGAGGAGCTCAATTAGTCATCTGTCAGTGACGGGCCAAAGGTCAGAGGTGAAGAATGAGGCTGCTCAGAATCATAACAGTTTGTTTTCATGGTGAATCCAAAGGTGTCCTAAGATGTCATCAGCACAACCACGTGAGTAAAGTGACCACAGGGGGGCGATGGCGAGATAACGTACCTTTTTCTTCTGAGCGACCTCCTCCTCTGGTTTGGGGACGATCTGCTCCTTCTCCGTGAGGATCATCTCGATGTGGCACGGCGAGCTCATGTAGGGGTTGATGCGGCCGTGGGCGCGGTACGTGCGCCTCCTCATCTTGGGGGCCTTGTTGACCTGGATGTGCTCGATGACGAGGGAGTCCACATCCAGACCCTGACGGACCGGGACAAAGGTGAGACAGGTGAAGACCACATCTGGACGAGTTTAGCCAGGCTGAAGCTAACGATGCCAACACGTCTGGAGCCGGTTCCACGCCGTCACATCAGGTGACCGTGATTGACAGATTGCTCAGATATTTACAGGTGTTTTCATGGTTAATACAAAGGTGTCCTAAAGGTCATCATTGCAATCACGTCTCATGAACCTGTATGTATGATGTTATTAACAGTAGATTATTCAAACCATGTGAACATCTGATGAGGTCATTCACGAGTTAGCAACTAATCTGCCTTACACTTGACAGACATTAACGAGTTGTGACAAAGGTAAACGTTCAGTTGCCATGTTTCCGACCCACATTGACAACACGTCACACATCTGTCAGCGTGATTTCTTCAGATGACACAAAGCAGCCTCAACACTGACCTTGAGCTCAGCGTTGCTCTCTGCGTTCTTGAGCATGTGCAGGAGGAACTCGGCGCTCTTCTTGGGCCAGCGTCCCTGAGTCCAGCCGAACTGTTTAGCCTGAAATACAGTGACGGCATTAAAGCAGCCTTCCTTCTCCTCCCCTCCCTCCATGGCTGACAGACAAACAGCTGCTCAGAGTAGAGGTTAGTTTCATCTTCAATCCAAAGGTGTCCTAAGATCGTCATCACTGCAGCCACTTACACACAACCACTCGTCACGTGACCACCCACCTGAGCACAGCGGCCGACGCCTCCGTTGTAGCGGCGGAACGGGACACACTGGTGCTGGACGACCACGTCCCTCAGGTACTTGTTGGCCTTACGGATGTGCATCCCCTTGATGGCCTGGGCTGTCTCACGGGTGTTCTGTCAAAGGTTGCTCAGCTTTATTCTAGTGTCTGAGATCATGCGATCGTGACATCATACAGAGACGGGTGAGCCTGACAGCGACTGGCAGATTGCTCAGGTATTAACTGGTGTTTTCATGGTTCATACAAAGGTGTCCTAAAAGGTCATCATCGCAATCATCGCCTGTCAATCACTGATGATGTTACCAAACCAACAGTACTGCAGTACTACTCGTGTACTAGTACTGAGGAAACTGAATGCTGACCCACGCCGTTAACCTGAACATGTCTGATTCAAACATCAAGATCCTCATGATTCTACAGACTCATACATGTTCGCTCAATGAAATGACGCATGGTGACGGTGTTAGCTTGAACCGCTTCATGTCTCAGACTAACCGACATGTGACCATCCTCCTCTTACCTTGAAGTGGACCCGGAGGTTGGAGCCCCTCGACTTGCATGCTGCAACACAGACAAGACAACGTGTTAGGGCGCGTGCAGGGAGCTGCTCGGTCCACGTGGTCAGTGAGCTCAGAGCTCAGCTGTTCGTGAGTTGTTTTCATGGTTCATCCAAAGGTGTCCTAAGAAGTCATCCCAGCCCCAGAGCTAACAGGCTAGCAGGCTAACACCGGCACCGGGCGGAGGTACTCACACTTGGTCGGGTTCTCGGGGTCGAGAGAGTAGCGGACCATTTTCAGAAAATCTGCCCAAGACAAACAAACAAACAAACTTCAGGTGAGAATTGGATCCAGAACCTGGGGTTACACACGGACTCGGGTTCTGATGCTAGCGAGCATTAGCTCACGATAACTCACAGCGGCAGCAACAAGCTGACACCGTGAAACACCGTGAAACAGCAGCTTCAACAACTCTGAGTAAAAAGGCCGCAGAGGAATGAACCGGGTGAGCGGCTCTAGAGCTCAGGCAACATGGCGGACAGACACGGAGCCAGATTCCTCGTTAAAAACTGCGAATCTGAGGCCGCGGACACGAACATTTGACCTGAGCGGAGGGTTTTCAGCAGCGCGAGTGAGGCTGAGCGGAGAAGAGAAGCGGATGATGGAGATTCAACCAGATTCACGATAGATTGTTTCCTTCATATGAGAAGCTCAGCTCCTACCTCTGAGGCCGCGAAGGAAGAGGAAGAGCCGGGGCAGCGCTGCGCCTCTTCTGCTCCGCCGGAGGTCCAGCGCCCCCCGGCGGAGCGGAGGAGCACGGCCCCCACAAGGAGATACGTATAATGATATTTAAAATAAATAGAGAAATATACAATGATCACATTTAATGTCAGAACCTGAGTAATTTACAGAATAATACAGATTATTTCACCTGGGTCACATTTAAATAATTTAAAGTGTGTTATGAGCAACTACAGGAATTAAAATGTTACTTCTTCTATTGTCTTCTATAATTGTCATTATATGGTTTATAAAGTCATTTAGCAGCTTTCATCCAAAGCGACATACAAGCTATAAGTACCTATATGAAGAGACAGCCGATCATTATATAAATATATACATTTTCATAAAATATTTGATTCAAGTACAATATTTATATAGACAACATCTGATCAATAATGATAGATCACAGATCAGTTTATAGATATATTCATGCTTCAGTATTTCAAATGATTTTATTGATGTAATTCTGAGTGACTGATAAATGACGTAATAACCACACACGGTGCAGAGGCATTAAAGCAGTGATTGGTTTATTTGGATTTGGTTTGTATTCTGTTGTGTGACATGTAGAAAAGTCTGTGTGCACTCGCTCCGTGAGTCATGCACAACATCACACTGTAAATAATGTAAAGAATGTGTCCACTTATAAAAATAAAGATATTATTTACATCAGGCAGGAAAACTGTGGAAAAATGTCTCCAACTGAGTCAGAGACCGCATGAAGACGAAGACTGACGGAGACCTGATGCACCAGGGTCCCATCTGATTGGTTATGTACAGTCACATGACACTAGTCCATCCACGTGTGTGGTCGCACTGAGCTCCAACATCCTTGGCATAAAAACATCTTCTGTACAGAGAGAAAATTCGGCAGCACACACCTGCACAGTGTGTGTGTGTGTGTGTGTCCTGCTACAAAGAGGCTGTTTGTGTCCGCAGATGAATGTGAATGTTCGGCAGTTTAAGAAGCAGCCGGGCGACTCACCTGTGGTCACATGACCCCAGGTGAGTCTCGGCAGAAACCCTCAGTAACATGATTGAAACATTAAGACACGACAGCTTGAAACAAGTGAAATGTTCTGACTCCAGAATCTGCAGAAGAAGAAGAAGAAGAAGAAGCTTTTGCTGTCAGTGTAGCACTCAGCCCCCCCCCCCCCCCACAGAGGGGGCTGGTCAGCAGGAGCCACCTTCTCTCGTTGTGGTCGTCAGACACAGAGCGACTCAGCGGAACGTCTCCGTCCTGACGTCTGCAGGAAGCAGGAGATCAGCTCACAGAGTCCCTCAGTGTGTGTTGGGGGGCGGGGTCAGTATGATGACATCACAAACGTTTTAAGGACCTGCAACACCAGAAGGAGAGAACAATAAACAACTCTGTCATGTTGACCCATGTCTGTGTGTAAATAAAGTTACGTACAGGTGTGACATCATCAGGTCGCTGAGCTGCGGCCCCACAGAGGATGTGCGGGGGGTTATTTGAGACAGGGGCTGACCACGGTGGGGGTCGGGGGGTAGACCAGAGCCACGTGCACACGCTCGGAGCCGTTCTTTGGACAGATGATCTCCGTCAGACCTTCGGGCCGCGGCTGAGTCAGCAGCTCACCTGCAACACACACAGCCAGCTGTCAGTCACCAAGGCAACGGGCAGGAAGTCACCTCACCAGCAGGTGGCGCTGTCGCCTCCTCATAAAACCTGACGTCATTGCGTTCCAGGTCACATTCATGATTCGTCCACCGGGCGGCAGCGTCTCTGAACCTGCCGTCTCTCCACCCTTCGCTGGATGATCCAGATTTTAATCCCAGATTAACTGACAGCGGCTCTGTCACAACAACCCATGTTTTCATATCGTGTATAAATAAGAGAATAATAAGAGAAGTGGAGTCCAACATGGAGGCCTGACAGACAAGACCCAGGGAACAGTTCTTATCTCATCTTTAAACTATGAGTTTCTCAATGTTTTCATTCATCTGGGTCTTGAATGAGGTCAGCCCCCCCCCCCCCCCCCCCCCCCCCCCCCCCCCCCCCCACAGATCTGACATAAACAAGCAGGAATGCCCCCCTACGCCCTGTGCAAACACATGAGCAGGTAAACGGATCATTGACGTTCGTGTTCCGCTCGCGGCGTTGCCCTGTGTGACCCCCCCCCCCCCCCTTCTAACACGGCCCCCCCATTCTAACACGGCCTTGTAAGGACATAGTCAGGGTTTTTCCTGTCTCCAGGAAACTGGGTCACACATCAGCTGATGTCTCTATGAAAATGAAGTGCAGTGGTAGGAGCTGGGAGTCTGAGGAGAGAGGATCAAGACAAAAAGCAGGATAAGTGAAACGGAGCAGAGACTCCAGGACTCTGTTTCATCAGCAGCTGCAGCCACTGGAAACCCAGATCCTCAGGAATGTGACCGACTTCCACCGCCGAGGAAACCAACCAAAAATAACTGGAGCAGGTCACTGAGCAGGTCTGAGATCAGATTAAAGCCTTGTTCGGTCACATGATCGCGGGCTGATCAGCGAGCGAACGTTCAGAGAAACTCTCCTCAAACACAGGTTTTTATTTTTAGGACTAAAAGTCGTTGAGTGAAGGAATCGAGACTTTTAACATAGGAAACGTTTAATCTGTGCCTCAAAGTGTCAAAGCTTCACAGCTCTGGGATTCCCCGGAAATCTGCTGCTGATAACACACACACACACACTCAGTGCGTTCCAGATGTGAACATCTGCTGAGTAATGAGATCAACTGTCCTCATGCAGCCGAGGGAGGATCAGTCTCACTGAAACTAGACCGACCTCGCAGCACTCACACACGTCTCTGGGGACAAACCGTTGACACACACAGATGAAGACATGAACGTGGCGATGAGACCTGAGGACGGTTTGCCCCCCCCCCCACCACCTGAACGATGAGGAGGAGCCGCTGTGAGACAAACCCTGGATTCCACCTGGAGCTCAGTTTCATAACATCAGCTGGTTCATGTCACAGTCAGCTGACCAGGTGCCCCCCCCCCCCCCAGCAGGATTACTGCAGTGATGTAACAGCTCATCCAGCAGATTACCCAGCAGCTCCTGACGCTAACCAGCAGCTGACGACGGTTTGAGGGCGTGAGCACCAACGAGTTCCAACAGGTTCACTGAGCTGTTTGCTTCACGATGGCAACACTGCAAACTACAATCAGTTCAGAGTTCATTTCCGTCCCACGGCTCAATCCCATCAGTGTGTTTTATCATCAGATGAAGCTGGACGCAGCAGCAGCCCCGTGTTTGACCTCAGACGGAGGCCGAGTCATTTCCCAGCATTCATCAGCTCAGCGTGTTTACCGGCAGAGGAGGCGCAGCAGGAAAAATCTGCTGCTGTTTCCTTTGGCTGCGACATCGAAGAGCTGCGGCCCGGGAAATGAGAGGAGCCCAGAGGAAACCCAGAGAACATGGAGGACAACGACCAGCTGAGCTGGAAGCACAGACGGACGATGGACAGACGTCCTCACAACGCTACAGTTCATTTATGAACCAACTCTTTGACCCAGTAAAAGTTGGGGTGGAGCTGTTTGAACGGGTTAAACAGGCCTGCAGCGAACAGTGAGGGCTCACTTGACAGGAAGCCGCAGGTCACTCCGTGTCGCCGTGGTTACAGTCGGGGAAACGACCTCGGCAGCGTCTGACTCAGAGTGAGTCGCTTTAATCCCACAATCCTCTGACAGGATTAAGAGGAGTCGGACTGAGCAGCTGATCCAAAGCAAGAGTGAAAGTGGAGCCACATACATGAAGGAACACACACACACACGTGTTTAACATGTACGCACAGCAATTAAATGTGTAAACTAAGCGCTTGTGACCTGAGACCGAGGGAGAGAACCTCCCCGCCATCAGATCACAGCCAGAGAGGAGCCAGAACAGCCAAAAATATCTTGTCCATAAAAGGCCGGAAACACGCGGCGCTCCGACACGAGGTGGTGTCTGTTTACAAAAGAGCGAGCGGAACCGAACAGAGAAGCTGCGTCTGCCTCAGACCTGAGCTCAGCGTCTCGGGTCCTACAGGGGCGCAGGCCTGGGGAAGTTTTAGTACACATCTCAGGTACTTTTACTGCGTTATAACCCGACACTGACGCGCCACTGCTCCACCCGCGAGGCCGAGGGTCCGACCAACTCCGGACCGAGGCTCCGTACAGTGAAAGCAGGTCACGTTGCCATGACGACTGCCTCCTCCATTACTGCCTCAGGGGCACCAGCATCAACTCAGAGGATTATCCCCCCCCCCCCCACACACACACACACCTCCTTGAGCCGACGGCTAAAGGCCTTTGTTCTGCCAGTGACTCCCCCCTCCCACCACCACAGCCACACCCATTACAAGCAATTCACTGATTCATCTGGGGGGGGGGGGGGGGGGATACTGGGCCATTATCACATGACATCATCACTCTGCACCAGACGCCGTCAGCGTTCATCATGGGACCCGAGCGTTCCAATAATAATGATCACACATGAACAAAACAAAACGCTTTGTGTGAAAAGGTTCAGCTCTGATATCAGACCTTCGTGCGTCTGCAGCTGCTCGTAACCACGGTGATTTACCTGGGAAGGCGTGCGGGCTGGACGACCCTCTCTTGAGGCACTTGGAGCAGAGGATGTGAACGGAGTAGTGGAGGCCGGGCCACTCCTGCAGCAGCACGTTCAGCTCCTCCACCAGCGGCGTGACGGCCTGCCACGCCGTCCAGATGTTGGGCAGCGAGGCGTGGCTGGCGATGGACAGGGTCTCCGGCTGCAGCAGCCCTCGGGACGGCCGGTGGCTGATGACCACGGGGACTTTTCCTCGATAGGCGAAGATCCGGCGTCTGCCGTCCCACCTCTGGACCACGTGGCTGTTGATCTGCACGCTGAAGCGGGCGAACAGCCCGGGAGGAAACAGGAAGGGGAAACTGTACTGGATGTGCAGCTGCTCCACAGAGAAGAAGTTGCACTGAGGGAGAGAGCCGCCGCCGCCGCCGCCGCCGTCGCCGTCCGAGGCCTCGGCCCAGGGCTCCTCGCTGCTGACGTAGCTGGGGAACTTGTACCAGGCCGTGGCTCCGTTCAGGGGCTTGCTGCGAGGCTTGTTGACGCAGTAGCAGACGCCCATCTTCTCCAGCAGCTCCATGACCAGGTGCAGGTCCTGCTGCGTCTGGACCAGCGGGCGGAGCAGCAGGCGGATGACGTTGGAGGGCAGGAGGCCGTGCTGGAGGAAGCCCTCCACGTGCTGCTGCAGGTGCGTCACCCGCAGGTTCTCGCCCTTCTCGTCCTCGATCACCAGGCTCACCCTGCCCTTGTCCCCCCTCTCCCCCTCGGACAGGAGGCGGTCCAGCAGCGTGGACTGGTCCCTGTGGAAGAAGACGTTGAGAATCGCAATGAACCGCGGGAGATTGTGGAAGACGTATTCCTTCAGGGTGAGGCTGTCCTCGAAGTACAGCAGCTTCCCGCTCTCGTGCAGGTAGGACAGGGCGCTCTGCAGCCGGTCCTCCGTCAGCCCGGCCTGCAGGCCCAGACGGGCCGAGTCCCACCAGGACAGCCACAAGTCCTTGGGCTTAAAGTGCAGCTCCTCCAGCATCTGCCAGGACTTGGGCAGCACGCGGTGCAGGTTGGGGAGGATGTCCCTGTGGTCGGCCACAGACATGAGCTTCTGTCTCAGCCGCTGGACGTTCCTCTGCGTCTCCGTGCAGCTCACGCTCAGGACAGGGGACAGGACCTGCAGCCGGCGGTTCAGCATGAACTGCAGCTGGGCTTTCCTGCGCCGCAGGTTCCTGTCCGAGACGCCGTAGAAGAGGACGTGGGGACTGGAGATGCGGACGCTGAAGCCCTGCTCCAGCGCCCGGTCCACCTGCAGCGCCAGGCTCCTCAGACTCTGGACGTCCCTCCTCTCCTGCAGACCGATCTGTCTGTGGATGTCCAGACCCTTCTCCTCCAGCTCCGCCTCGGCACACAGGTCGGCGTGTGTCCCCACCACGCACACCACGGCGCCGGGCACTTTGGCCCCGAGGAGGTGGAGGAAACGCCCGACGTGGGCGTCGAAGCTCTTGGGTGAATACGCTCTGAGGTTGACCACGAGGACGTAGAGGGCGCCGGGGGACAGGAAGAAGGGTTTGATGAGGTCATAGTTTTCCTTCCCTGACAGATCATACACCAGAAACGTGAGGGAGCGGTCAGCGTCCGCCACCCAGTTCGTGACTTCGATCCCTTTGTGTCCCAGGACTCCCGGGACGTCCCGCTGTCCCACGAGGCTCTGCCTCAGCCACGTCTTCCCGGCGTCTTTCCTTCCCATCAGGACCAGTTTTAACCGCGGCTTGACGGCGAGCTGGGAGTGGGCGAGCTCCTTCTGATAGGCTGCGATGTAGGGGATGCCTTTCATGCACACCTCGTACGGAGGCTGGATCAGAGGGTTGTCCTTCACCTTCCAGATGTTCACTTTGGACAGTTTCCCGAAATGATCTGGAAGAATGGCGATCTGGTTCCCCTGCAGCACCAGCTCCTCCAGCCGCTCCAGCTCCACCACCGAGTCCGGCAGGTACGTGATGTTGTTGTTGTCCAGCCAGAGGTTCACCAGCTTCTCCAGCTCACCGAGCTCCTCGGGGAGGTGGGACAGTTTGTTCCTGCTCAGGTAAAGTTCCTCTAGCCCCCGGATGCTCAGAAGAACCTCCGGGAACTCGTCAAACTCGTTGGAGGACAAGTTGACCATCTTGAGGCTCTGCAGTTTCCCAAACGACGGCGGCAGCGTGGTCAGGCGGTTCCCGTCCAGCATCAGACTCTCCAGGTTGTGCAGGAGGCAGAAGGCGCCGGGGAGCGTGGACATGTGCAGGCTGCTCAGCCACAGGATCTTGATGGAGCGCAGCCTCGACACGTCCGCCGGCAGCTCCTGGAACTTGTTCCCGGAGCAGTCGAGCTCCTCCAGCTCGCCGAGGGCCAGGATCTCAGAGGGGAACTGGTTCAGCTTGTTGTGATCCGCGTCCAGGGTCCGCAGCCGGCCGAGGCCGCGGAAGGACCTGGGGAGGTGGTGCAGCTCGTTGAAGCTGATGTCCAGCTCCTCCAGCAGCTGCAGCTCGGCGATCTGCTCCGGCAGCTGCTGGATCTTGTTGTGGCTGACGCAGAGCTTCTTCAGGCCCCTCAGCTCGCCCACCGCCTCGCTCAGGCTCCTCAGGCAGTTGTGGCTCATGTCGAGCTCCACCAGCTGCGCCAGCTCGAACACCACCCGGGGCACGGCGCTGAACTGGTTCCTGCGGAGCACCAGGATGCGCAGGTTGTTCAGGGAGGACCCCAGCCCGCGGGGCAGCTCCTGCAGCGAGTTGTTGCCCAGGTTGAGCGCCTCCACCTCGGCCACGTCCTCGGGCAGGGTGATCTGGTTGTTCTTGGAGCACAGGGTGAGCTGGCGCATGTTGCTCCGCAGCTTCCTGGAGCGGAGGGCGGCATCCCTCCACAGCCGGGCCGTCTTCAGGTTGTTCTCCTCCATGGCGGAGCAGCCGGACTCCCCCTCCGCCACCTCCGCGTTCTCATGGAGACTCTTCATGGGTCCGGGGCGCGCAGCATGGTGCACGAGCTCCTGCAGGAATCAGCGCGCTGCTCGGGCTCGGGACGCGGGGGGAGGTCGCTTGCGTGTCGGGGAAGGATCGAGTGTGTGTGCGCGTGTGGCCGCGGAGGCATCGTCTCCTCCGGCGCCTCCGAACAATCCGCAGCGGCTACAGACCCGGGTTCGAGCCCGGAGCCGCGGTCCGGAGCTGCGGGACAACTGGGCTGCGCGTCCCTGGCGTCCTCATGTCCCCGAGCCCCTGGTCCTCCGCTCCCGGATATCACAGCCTTTCCCTGGACTCTCCGTCTCTTCCTGTGTCTCTGCGGAGAAGCTGCGTCACAACAACACTCCTCCTCCTCCCCCCCCCTCCTCCCTGCTGTGGGAGGAGAGAGTGATTCACTGCGCTGTTTGCGTAGTTCAGTTACGTTAGTCACGTAAATACCACTACTACTACTACTACTACTACTCATAGTAATATGATTGTTATTTATTTTATTAGACAGGGAACATGATGGAGGTATCAACCAACACAATAAATGTTCTCCTCTCGTAGTTTCTAACACTCCTCTGGTCTCTATGGAAACAGATGGGACTCCTGGTTAGAACCATGGCGGCCGGTGGGGGCGGACCTCGACCCCCCTGCTCTCCTGAGGGGGTGTGTGGCGGCTGAGGGTGAGGTGGGCGTGGCCAGGAGCTGGCATTTCCTGTTGTCGTAGATCTGCTGCAGCGCTGCGCTGAGCTCCGCCTCCTTCTGACTCTGAGCTGCGATTTGAGACTGAAGCTGATGCCGATGGCTCACCTGACGCCTGAGCTGCTCCTCATACTCCTCACGCCTGCGCCTGTCGCTGTGAACGCATGGACACGTGAAGGACACGTGAAGGACACGTGAGGAACACGTGATGTGAAAACACGTCTCACCGTCTTCTCTCCTCCTCGTCCTTCACCTTCATCTCCTCCATCAGTCTGTTCATCTCCTCTCTCTCTCTGGAGACATCGGCACGTTTCTGCTCCTTCAGGTCAACTGAACACACACACACACACACACACAGCCACTGTGAAGGTAACGTTACACTCTCGTGGTCTGGTTCTGGTTCTGGTTCTCTCTGGTGCTCTCACGGTTTCGTTGGATCTGCAGATGTTGAGCCTCCATCACTTCGTCCTTCAGGCGTCTGTGGAACTCCCTCTGGAGCCGGGTCTGTTCTTCTCTCCTGGCCCAGTTCTCCTCCAGCTTCTCGTTGATCAGTTGCTCCGTCTCCTGGTCCTCCCTCCTCTGTTGCTCCAGAACCTCGGACAGGTAGCGGCGGTAGCGTCGCTGCTCCTCACGCAGCTCCTCCTGGAACGCACAGAGCGACCCGTGTTCTCCTGGTGCTTCCTTCAGAGAGTGAACATCTCAACGCTCAGGTGCGTTTACCTTCCTCTGAGCAGCTTCCTGTTTCTCGTCCGTTTCCTGTCGGAGCAGCTGCTGCAGGAGGTTCATGTCCAGCTGCAGCTCGTCCTGCTGCTCTCGGGCCAGACGCTTCTCCTTCATCCTGAAGTCCTGATCCAGCTCGTGTCGTCTGCTCAGCTGAGCCTGAAGCTTCTGACGCCGCTGCTGATCATCCTGCAGGAGCTGCGCCTCCACCTGCCGCCTCTGGGGGGAGGCGACGAGCGACGCACGGGAACAAAGGAAAGAAAGATGTCACTTCCTGTTTTGTGGTGTCAAAGTGTACTCGGATGATATTCACAGACCATGAGTCGGGCCTCCTCCTCTTTCTGCTCCTTCTCCATCCATCTCTGCTGCTCCGCCTCCTCCACCTGGGCGTTGAGGGCGTTTAGCTGCTCCGCGTTCCTCTGCCGCTGCGTCTCCGCCCACTGCCGCTCTCGCTCGTCTTTAGCCCGCCGGTCGGCCTCCCACAGCTCGTGGAAGAGCGCGTCCTCCTCCTGCCGCTGCTGCCGCCGCTGCTGCCGACTCCTCACCAGAGCCGCCTGCTCCTCACTCACCTGCTGCTCCCTGCGCCTGGTCCCAGCGCTGCGCAGCTCCTCGCACTGCTCCCTGTGAACACATCACGCAGTGACCACCGGCTAGGGGGCGTGTCTGTGTGCGAGCGTGACACGCCCCCTTATGACTGAAACGGAGGGACCTTTAAGAGTCAGTACCTGAACAGCTGATCCAGTTTGTCAGACACCAGCTGCTGTCTCTCCCTCTCTCTTCTCTCCCTCAGGGTTTGAGCTCTCTCTCTCATCTTCTCCTCTCTCTCCTCCGTCGACTCCCTCGTCTCCTCCAGCTCCTGCAGGAGTTTCTGCTCCTCCTCCGCCAACAGCACCTGGAGCCTGCGGGAGAATCATTCGTTGGTGAATAAAATAAAGTGCGGGCCTCTTGTCTGTGTTTGGCCAGGCGGACCTGCGTCTCCGCTGTTCCACGTGCGTCTCGCTCTGTTCCACCGCGGCTCTGACTCCTCTGTGGACGGTTTGTCTCAGGAAGTGACGCTCCGTCCTCTGCAGCCACGAGCTCCTGAGGTCACAGTCGTGCTGGCTCCTGCTGAACTCCAGGACCTGGTCTCGGGCGGCGTCCTGCCTCCGTCTCTCCAGCATCAGTTCGTCTGCTCGACGCCACGGAGGCAACTTGGGTCTCTGAGCAACACAAACCCTCGTTTAGCTTTGGTGTCAGTGAAAATGAAGCGACACCAGGTTCAGTCTGAAAACTCCACAGCAACAATAATGACGATATTTACTCACTAAATATTACTAACGTTTAAAAACACAAACCAAAATAAAACACAAGTTGTTTTTTTGTTTTTTTAAATAACAGGATTTTAACTCAGTGGTGTTTCTACTGAGGTCAACCAGAGTTCTCCGTGGGGCGGCAGACAGCTGTGGACTCACCGAGGTTCGGAGTCTCACCACGGCCACAGAGTGCGGAGTCGGCCCGGTCACCTCCCGGGTTCCGGTTCTTCGCTGATTCAGAAACATCGTCGCACCTCGATGACGTAGATGAGCTCGTGCTGGTTAAGATGAGTTTCGATGAGTTCTGGTGAAAGTTAGAACCAGACATCACACACACACACACACAAACAGCGCCCGCTCCGTTCCCATGGAAACAGTAACACGACAGCGCCCTCTGCCGCTGGGCGGAGCGATCTGCTCCATGTGGTTCTGCGTGAAAACAAAGAGGCAGAAGCACAAGAGGCTCAGCGGCTGTTGATGGTCAGAGGAGGAAGCGGAATGACGTCACGAATACGCTGGACAGCAGAGCACGTGACGGTGAGTGAGTCTCCACAAACATTCATCCAACACACGATTCATTGCGGTTGACAGGTGGAGTCTTTTAACCAAAACAAAAAGGTTTTAACAAAAAAACAACTAACTTGACTCAGACCATTTTTTTTTGTTTACTCACTATTCACACTGAGAGAGAGAGAGAGACGCCTTCAAGGTGACATTATGCTACAATAACACAGGAATGAAGAGCTTGTTAAATGTCAGATGGGTGTGTGTGTGTAACCAGGTTAATGAAGCCAATCCTGTAAATCATTAACACAGGTTAACGTTAGTAATAACTATGCTAAAGGTCGGAGTGGCTCTGAGGAAGCAAACATGAGTGTAATGTTCTCTGAAGTCACGTCGCCACACGTCACCGTGAGCCCAGTGTTTGTGATCAGCTTTATTAGCAGAGCGCAGCACGCACCACGGTCACAAGCGGACGTCACGTAATTCCACCATCACAAACCTAAGGAGCCGAGATCACGACGACAATAAATATTGGATCATCAGAAAGAGCGGAGAGACAGAAAGAGACGGAGCTGCACGAGTCACACTTCAGAGTCACATTCTCCTCTACAGCGTTGAATCTGAACCCATATCATACAAAACATATCATACATATGTACAGACGCGTGTCATGAAGACACGCGACGAGAAGACGGTGAGAAGGCGAACGCAGTCACTCTCACCGGAGCTCAATGCTAACAATATTTACACTGGAGATATAACACATACTACAAATCAATATTTTCATAACAACCATGATTATACTAGTATAAAGAGTAGCAGTTATTTAAACTAGCGTTCAAGTGATGATGCACTTTAATGTTTTCATTTAAATATATTAGTTTTAATGTGCAATTAGTCTTTCTGGCCACTCGGAGGCCGGAGAACGATCTGAAAACTCAAATTTTCCAGTTGTGGATTCATCGTGACTCTTGAGGCTCAATAAACTAACCTAACGAAATAATACATGAGTGGGTAAATAATATAACCACATTAGCAGGTGTCCACCTGGGGGCAGCAGAACCAGCTGGAAAGTTGCTCTAAGGTCACTTTTTTATGTGTTTCTTGAAGCTGTTTTGTTTACACCTGAACAAAAACTGATGATGTGGAAATGAATCTCACTTTAAATTTTCTTCAAATAAGAAGTCACTTTCTGAGCGTTTGAATCCTGAAACAGCAAAATGAGGAAGTAGTTACATGTACGTGACGCCGGTGTGAGATCAGCCGCTCATCACTGGGTCTCACAGTAAACGCATAACATGAACATTTAGGTCCACAGTAAAACATAAATAAATTGTGCTGCCTTGCAGGTCCTTCATTAACCTCAGTCACGTGAAGAGATGTCGACATGCAGCTGCTGCAGATTCATTGTCATGCGCCTCCTGCAGGGAGCTCAGCAGATATTCACATTCCTACAGAGGAGTCTTCATCGACCTGCGGCTGAGCCATGAAGACGGTGCAAAGAGAAACTGATCAGGTGACGAAGCTTTGACGACACGAGACCTGTTTTTAGTTGCCGTGCATGCTGGGTGGCGGGGACGTGGAGGAGGTGTGGTACATTCACTTCCTGCAGGTGGACGTGGAGACGCTGCTCCTCCCCGTTAGACATCGTCAAATATCCGGCTGCGAGAGGACGACATGGACAGATAGCGTCCTCCTGCGTGTCTGAAGGACAAATGACAAAATGTGAAGTTAATCTCCAGTTTGACTTTGGAGGAACAAGGGGGCGGAGCCACCTATTACTTCCACCTGCACCCACTGAACGGTACTAGCTGTCAATCACACTGCAGTAGCCACGTCCCCTGTGGATGGACTGCCACTGAGACATCACTTGCTCACAGCGGAGGAGCATTACCTGCCGGACTCGGCTTCCAGAGGGTCGTCTGTCAGAGTGTCGGCGCTGAAGTCCAGAGGTTCGGCGTCCTGCAGCAGCTCGATGTGGTCTCGCTCAGCTCGAGTCCCAGAGCGGGAATATTTCGCCTCTGTTCATCAAACAACAGCCGTGGTCAACACACGCGTGAGCAGCTGAGCGACCGCGTGTCTGCCGTCGTGGAACTCACGTCTGTTGCTGCTGGAGTTCACAGTGTCGGAGTAACTGGTCTCCTTCATCTCATGACTGCTGCGGTTCCTCGCAGCAAACTCCTCCCTCTGGTTTCCGTAGCGCTCCTTCCACTCCTGCAGTGCACAGCACAGCCACATGGGGGCAGCGTGTCACAGCTGTGATCAAGCTTCAGCTTTTCTAAATTGATTTAACACTGAACCACATTCTCCAAAGCCAGACTCACTCTGCGTCTGTTCTCTCCATCTTCAATCCTCTGCCGCTTCCTTTTCTCTGTGAACACACACAGACTGTGGTCGACCACGTGTTCCTGAACACGCCCTCTACGTTACTGTGCCTGTTATCATCGTGCTCACCTCGTCGAATCAGCTCTTTCCCCTCATCGATGAGGTCAGAGGTCATTTCGCTGTCGCCCAGAAACTGCTGGAAGCCCAGAAGATTCAGACAGCGAGTCCCCAGACTGAGGACAGAGTTCGTTACAGATCAGAGCGGCATCCCACAATCCTCTGACCTCCCCTGTCCCTCCTTCTGACCGCAGTAAGCTGCTCGTGTGGAACACAGTTCAACTTTGATGAAAGAATTCAGGGGCTCACCTGAAGTAGGTTGCGATGCACAGGATGACGATCAACATGGGGTAGTAGATGTAGAAGCCGTTAGCGATGAAGGAGAGGACACGCATCGACCCCATGATCTGAAAAACAAGCCTGAGTTTTAAGAATCAATCCCGACCACTGAGCGCTCTGCTGACACGCAACCGCTCATTTACTGAGGTGTACGCCGTCTGCTCCTTCTGCTGGTGGGAGATGGCCGAGTCCATGTGGATCAACCCCAGGAAGTTGAGGCACAGGGGCGGAGTCAGACGACAGAACAACCTGCAGGTGAAAGGTCAGAGGGAAAAGGATTGAGGACGTTCCTGGTCCTGGCAGATCGTCGGCTGCCGACACTTACATGCCGCTGAACTGGAGGCTGTAGGCGTCCGTCTGGTGGTGGGAGGCCAGGTAGTAGTAGTTGAAGACCCGAATGCGGAACACGGTGGAGTAGACGCAGGTGCACAGGAAGAAGATGGTGATGAAGCACGCCATCTGGAGGACAGAGGGGATAAGTCATACCGACGATTTTCACCGGCCAGAGTCTGGGGGGGACTCTCTCACCTCGATGTACAGGTAGTTGTAGTCGCGCTCGGCCAGCTGGATGAACACAGCAAAGAGAGAGAGGACGGGCCGCGTGCTGAAGAACGTGCACTCCGACCAGACCACGGCCACGCTGAACAGCGTCAGCACCACAGACAGCAGCCGATAGAACCAACACTTGAGGAGACACTCCCAGTACCACTCTGCACACACACACACACACACACACAGGTCATGCTTCAGCACCGACTCTGCTGACGACCTCTGACCTCTACAGCCATGTCTGTGCTCAGACCCACCTACAGTCGGCGTGTAGACGTATCTGTTGAACCAGCTGACGGGTCCGGACGACGGGAAGCTGTGGACGAACTGGTGACTGGAACTGGTCTCATTCTTGGCCACGTCCTCCAGGTGGATGGCCTGCTGCAGGAGGATCTGCCACTGGACACGAGTCCTGTTGTGTCTCTGCACCGCATAGATCACCTGAACGAGGGGACATGAGGGGACAGGGGTCACGCGGCTGCAGCGGACGTCCACTGACCCGAGAGTGTCTCAGCGTCTCACCTGCTTGTGAAGCTTCACCAGACTGCGCTCGCTGGGATACGTGTTCTGTTTGTCGTCAAAGTCCTCGTAGTCGTCCATGTTCCTGCCCATCTTCTCCTGATAGTCGACGGGACACTGAGGAGGCGGAGTCAGATCAGTCAGCTGATCAGTGACGACGAGTGACAGGTGAAGGTCGGTGTCGTACCTTTCTGAGAATGGTGTCGACGGACTTCCTCAGTGGATGATTGTACTTGATGGACTCGCTGACTTTTCTCACTTCCTGCAGCAGAAGACGCGTCACGTTAGAACGCTGGCGTGACGAGACGCTAACGCGACGCTCGTCTCCAGCCCGCTCACCTCCATGACGTCCTCCAGGTTCTCCTCGGCGTCCGCCTTCTCCGTCATCAGTTTGGACGCCTTGAAGTACGTCTTGATGAGCAGGTGTCCGTGTCGCGAGGCGTTCCAGTACGAGCGAGGGATTTCTACCAGGCCGTAGCCCAGCAGCAGAACCAGCAGGAACAGACCCCAGGTGTTGGCTGCAGTGATCCCGATGGTCTGGAGCTCGTACCTGAGGAACCACACAGAACCTCATGGAACCACGCAGGACCACAGGACCAAACAAACTGGTTATGGTCAAAACCAGAGGGCACTCACCAGGTCAGATGCAGGTCTGGATGAACCGCCACGTAGATGAGCAGAGAACCAAAGATCAGCAGGTACGTCCCGTAATAGATGGCGTTCTCTATCAGGGCCGTTTTAATTTTCCCAGTGATGGAGAACCCTCCTGAACGAGCGTATGACTGCATGAAGGGGAGCAGCAGCCTGAGAGCACACAGTCCACCCGTCAGTTCTACACACGTTTTAAACTGGACCCACACGCCGGTCATCACAGACTCATACTGACCATGTGAGACACTGAGACGTCCAGTACACCACTCTCCAGAACACGGGCATGATGCCGTCAGGGATGTAGCTCCACGGCTTGTAGCAGGACGTTGGTGAACTATGGGAGCGGCGACACGTTTGTTTGTGTGGAAGGAGTTTTTATGACATGACGTAACTTCAGACCAAAGTGTTCGGACCTGAGCCTAAAGCTTTACTGGTTGTTGTTTGTAAATCAATCAAATCACATTCTAGATATGAAAGAGATTGAGTAGAATACAGACGCAGAAACTGACCTCTTAGTGGGAGTGACAGATGAGTTAGTTGTTGTGTGATTGGAAGATGGAGGACTGTCAGTGGGAGCAGTGTGGTCGATCTTACACTGCTTATAGATGGTCTATGAGGAGAGAACACACTCAGACAGTCAGTCAAACCTCTGTGGATTCAGACGAGCGTTTTCTCTGGTCGTCACTGACCGTGCTGACGTCCAGGGGTAAGATGAAGACGATGAGGAAACACAGGTACCAGGCGAGCAGCGTGCCGAACAGCACCATGCGCTGCTGCCTTCTGAAGTCTCCATACCGGTGCAGCAGGAACAGCGCCAGGAAAAACACCACCACGATCTCGATGCCCAGAGCTGCTCCGCTCATGGCGCCGTGCTCGTCTCAGCAGCCCAACAAAAACCTGCAGAAAGAGACGGGAGACGCTCAGACCGCTGACTGTGAAACGTCCAGGTGAAAGGAAAAGCAGCTGTTTGTCACATCCATGGGACCATCCTCCACCTGACCACTAGGGGCCCCGGTACGCAGCTGATGGTAAATTTCCAATGACTTGTATTTCATGAGCTGCCACCTCGCCCATTGTCCTTCTTATCTGGCGGACAACAGGAAATGACTGAGGACAGATTCACCTGATCTGTGAGACGGCTGAAGGTTCACCTGCCGACAGACTCAGCTGACACACCTTATAATCACACAACACAACATGGATCATATGTTACACAAACAGGCAAGACAAGTTGAACGGCTGAGCTCACACACACACACACACACACACACACACACACACACACGGCTCCTGCTCTTCTTCTCCACTTCCGGTCTCACCTGCAGTGACTCCTGACAGGACAACACGTTTAACTCATGTCTTCATGAAACAAGAAAAACAAGAAGGTAAACACGCGAGAAATTCCAATAGCTACAGATAGATGATGATATGTTTAGTGATGACGTATTGTTTGTTTCTTTAACTAGCTGTTGTGTGTCATCTCGCGCTGCTGCTGCTGTTGTTGTTATTTATCTATTGTTATTGTTTACACTCTGCATGTCGGTCAGTGTTCAGTCTGATGCAGATGTTTCGCAGACACTGACAGCTAGCGGCTGTTAGCTGCCCGGGCTAACGCGGCGTCGTTGCGTCCTCACCGTGCGGAGCGAGTCAGCGGGAGTTCCTCCAGGGGACCAGAGCCTGCTCGGGATTCTGTGCGGACCGCGGTGAGGTTCCGTCCCGCCCTCTACTCCATCAAACCCGGGTCGGTGCTCCGAGTCTCCGCTGACCGCGGTTAGCTGTTAGCAGCGCAGCTCCGCTCGCATCCGGAGGAGTGGACGATGACGTCAGAGACGGGCTTGGGCTCAGCGCATGCGCAGCAGCGCTTCTTCGTGTTGACGTGTGATGGCAGTGAAACAAGTTTATAGCGCACTACCGCCACCAGCTGGTGTGGGGCGGGATCGCATCTAAATGCATAGAAAAAATATTTTCCTTTTGAGATACTAAAGGAAAACTAACAACATGTGTCTGAACTTCTTTAAAAAGATGAGTCATATGTAAATAATTTTTACAGAGCTAAAGCTTTGTGTGTGTGGGGGGGGGGGAGTAGAGTTCAGCGTGTTCTCAAGTTTCCTGTTGTTATTATAAATAATGTTCTGTTCAATCCTGTGACCACAGCATAACCTAGATATGATTGTTTCCTCTCTCTGGGTTCTACTTGTGCTTCTCACCATAACTACTTCTCTTTGAATTCCCCAAAACCTCTTTCCTGTTTTCTCTTTGCTTCCCTCTGCTTTGCCACCCGCTGTTCACTCGTGTTCTCCTTTTACAGCTGCTTCCCTTTCATTTGTGCTGGTATCTGTCTTCTATATTCTGTCTTCTGTCCTCTGTGCTACTGGTGCAGTCCGGGACCCGTCGTATCTCTGACCTGTTGAACTTATGTGAATAAACATTGACAGGCTCCGTGTGACAGAAGCAGCTCGTTCTCTGACTCACACGTCAACAGAATATAAACTGATATATAACTTGATATGACAGAATCAGACAGTGTTCAGTAAAACTAATATAACGCATAGGCTGGACATATAGAAATACAAACATAGAGTGAAAGTCACGCCAGTCTGAGGTGAGGGGGGCGTGTACTTGACCCTGTTGCCCTGTCGGTCATTCTCTCCACGGCCTCTCTGATTGGCTCTCTGCAGATGTTCACGTGGACCCTGAGTGGGTTTGGAGCCTCAACTGAAAAATGAGAGAAGAGCTCTCTGAAGACTGTAGCCATGACCTCACCACGGAGAACCAGAGAGAACGTCTGAGAGAACCAGCAGGAACCAGTCCATGACCCTCAGCCACTGCTCCAGGTAACACGGTTTGCAGTTTCATCACCACCCCTGTTTTCTTGATGCTTCGAAAGTGAGTGGATGATGATGACTGAAAACGTCCTCCATCTTTTTCAGAGTCCCATCATGTCTGTCAACATGGCTCTGCCTCTGTACGTGCCCCAGGAGGAGTTTGTGTACAGGGCGACGAGCACGACCTTCAAACCTGCTCTGAGGTTTCAGCAGTCTGACTGTGTGGACAGGCCGGGGCCCCCGGAGACAGCAGCGTCCTCTGGAGACGCAGGAAGGGCCAAAAAGAGAGTGTGGTTTGCTGATGACAGGGGGTTGGCTTTAACCACGGTGAAGGTTTTCTCCCAGTTCAACGACCACATCGATATCCCCGCCAACATCCAGGAGATGCTGAGCGCCTCTCTGAGCGCGACGGCCGAGGACGACAAGCTGGTGCTGGACTTCGCTCAGCCGTCCTCGGACTACCTGCTCTTCCATCAGAGGCTGGAGAGGAACCTCGTGAGCCTGGAGCGCTGCGCGCTGAAGGACGGGACGCTGACCGGGACCGTCAAGGTCAGAAACACGTCGTTTGAGAAGCGCGTGAAGCTGCGGGTGACCTTTGACACCTGGAGGAGCCACACGGACGTGGACTGCGTGTACATGAAGGACGCGTATCCCAGCTCGCACAGCGACACCTTCTCCTTCGAGGTGTCCCTGCCGGAGGAGCTGCCGCCTCACCATCACGTTGAGTTCGCCGTCTGCTACGAGGCGGACGGGTGCAAGTTCTGGGATAGCAACAACGGAAACAACTACAGGATCGTCTGGTCTTCGATGAGGACGAGTCAGTGGGACGCCTGCGGCCCCCACACGGGCTCCCAGGACTTTGGGATCCATTTTGACCCGTACGGTAGCCCCACCTGTTCACATGGGATCTTCCCTGATTGGCCGAGTTATGCAGGATACGAGAACATTGGCCCGTACTACTGAACACGTGGCACCGCCCACCTTTTTAAAACGCTACGATACATCAGAGTCAAGCAGGAATCAGAGTTTATTTCAAGCATTCATCAACAGACATGTTTTAACTTTAACACCTTTTCATTCGAAGAGTTTGGTTAATGAGATTAAATCGAGTTTTTTGTGTTAGAAACGACTGTCAATAAAGTTATTTTGATCGGGAACCAGTGTCCTAACTTGTCATCGCTGACTCGAACTGAGACCGAAACTGGAATATAGGTCATAAACCCCGGCCCCTCCACTTATTAATCAGCAAATGACGTCACTGAGCCGTGGCTTCCATCTTGACCGACAGCGTCTGATTCTAAAAACAAAGGTCGACCTCCTGGTGGCGCCGGGGGCCAGTGGGTGGATGTAATAACTTGAACGAAATAAACAGTTTGAGAGAATCTGAGTTCTGGTCCAACCTGAAAAAGAACCTGGAGTTCCGACACAATCACACGTGTTTCCCTCTGTATCAGACAGTTGCTCTGACCCTCAGGCTGCACGCCATCTTCGGCTACTTGACGCGGTAGAAACTGGACATGGTGACGTAGGCCTCCTCCTGCTGAGCCGGTGCCTCCGACTCGTTCGCTCCACCGTCCAGCAGGAGGTCCTGGACAGGGGAGGGACTGGAGCCGCGGAGGCCGGCCTCGGCCGCAGAGGAGCTCCCGCTCAGCAGGGCGGACAGGTCCAGCTCCTCGGTGCTGGCGCTGGTGGTGCTCCTGCAGTCGGAGCTCTGGGTGGAGCAGGGGTGGGTGGACTGGGCGCCGTCGGCAGAGGGAGGCTCTGGTCCGCCGGGACCCTGCGTCATCGGCGCGACCCTGAGAGCACTGAACACCTCGGGGTAAAAGCTCAAGAGGAGACCCTGAAAAACCAGAAACACGTGAGTCACAGGTCGTCAAGAGCTTCTCACATCTCACGACACTGTGGGCGTTCATACGCACTTTGTGCGGTTGGCCGATGTGCACCAGCGTGTCTTTAGGACGGGGAATACTGGGCCACACGTACGTGAATATCCTGCCAAGAGAAACACACCATCAGCCAACGTGATGCCAGTCGTTCCTCTGGTCTTCTGTCAAACGTCCTACTTGATTTTCCGGAGGAAAACGATGATCACGACCACCGAGGGGACGAGACACAGCATCAGAGTGTAGATCACCCAGCTGTCCTCAGTCTCTTGTCCTGAAAAACAACCGACAGGAGACAATGACGTCCTGACGTGTGTGGACATGCTCTGGATCTTCTCCTGCAGCCTCCAGTCAAACATCTGGAACCTTCCCAGCGAGCGAGTCAAACTGGAGGAGGACGAAGAGACGAGGGGACACGCCCACTGTCATTCTCTTTCTCACCAGCAGGCGTGCGGAAGCTGAACCTGTGGCTCCACTCGCTCCAGCTGCCCCTCAGAGGCGTCACTGGGATGGCTCGCACCTCCACGTCGTACACGGTGTCTCGCCCCAGATGCTCCATGTCGATCCTCATGCTGCTCTCTGACGACAGGTTCTGAATCTGAGGTCAGAGGAGACGATGACGTGACTCAGCGCTGGCCCAAACCACCCAGAATGCAACGCTCTCGGACGGCGGAGCCACGCACCATCTTACTGGTCGTGCTCCAGATGTGCAGCTGGAACAGCTGGTTGCCTGACAGGTAGTCGCTGTGGTACGGACTCTGGATGGAAACCACCGCCTGGTTGGATTCCTGGTTGAACGTGACGTTCCACACCCGAGGGGGTCTGGGTTTAACTGTGGGCACATGACGATGAATAGATGATGTAACCACGGGACCTTTGACCTCACACTGACTTCCTGTACCTATCTTCTTGAGGTCGACTATGGTCTGGATGTCTCCGCCCCTCTTCAGATGAGCCGTCAGAGTGAAATTGACGACGGGCGCCTTAACGAAGCTGAGCTCGTTCCCAGAATCCTTCACACAGTCGACGCTTTGCCGGCGGCCGCTCCAGTCGGGCGAGCTGCGACACAACGAGGTCTGTGGTTAACCGCCGCCGATCTGAGGAGGACGACGTCCTCGCGAAAGACATGGTTTTTTTTTTTTTTTACCACAGGGTCATCGACTCGATGCCGTCGCCCTCATCGTCCTCGTCGTCGTCGTCGTCTTGACGGCCAGGGAGCAGCTCGCAGGTCAGGCTGTTGCCCTTGGTGGTGATGTGGGAGAAGCAGCTGATCCTGGACCCTGACGCGTGAAGCACGGCTGTGAGCAACTCCCTGAGAAGAACAAATGAAGTGAGGCGATGTCACTCACCTGCTTCAGTGTCCGCGTCTCCGCTCTGAGCCCGAACCCTGACCACCACCACCAGCAGCAGGAGGAGGAGGAGGAGGAGGAGTGTCCACACGGACGCCATCTGCTCGAACCAGGAGCTGCGTGACTTCAGCAGAGCGAACCATGAAGGAGAAGATGTCTCCTCTCAGCTGCTGCTCTCTCTCTGTGTGTCAGTCAACAGGAAGAAGGAGTTTCACAGTGAATCAGTGAACAGAGCAGCTGAGGAGGAGGAGGAGGAGGAACTGAATGAACTCTCAAACAGCTTCTGTTTAATTTCACTTCAGAGTCAAAACAGCTGACACCTCCAGTCACGGCTTCACCTCAACCACAGGTGGACGCAGCGGGCGGCAGACGGACGCGATGAGACGCTGAGGGAAGCTCAGCGTGACACCTTGTCTCACCAGAGGACGACGTGTTGGTGAGGACACTGTCTCGCCTTAAAATAAACACCAGCCTCAAATGAAATATCAAAGAAACTGAAGTTCAATGTCATAAAAAGATTCAATCAAATAAATTCAAACACAAAACACACACACACACAAAAAAACCCAAAAAAGGCCGGACGCTGATAGCGAGGGGACGTTGTGACGAGGTTAGGGTTTAGTTCTAATCAGGGCAGGACCTGGTTCTAACGAGGTCATGGTAGTCTGTCCTGACGGCGTGTGAGGGCGGTGGAGACGAGGGGTGTGTGTGTGTGTGTGTGTGTGTGTGTGTGGGGGGGG
>JAFBJW010000814.1:761213-1038782 GCA_016785235.1 Pseudorhombus dupliciocellatus
GGGGGGGGGGGGGGGGGGGGGGGGGGGGGGGGGGGGGGGGGGGGGGGGGGGTCTGTGGTTACGTGTCTCAGCGTTCAGGAGACAGAGAGGAGAAAAGTCGTGGAGGGAGTCGGCTGTTCCCGCGTCTGTGACAGGAAGTGACAGGGTTAAAGTTCTGAACCCTAACCCCCCCCCTCCACCATCACCGCCACCACCCCCACAAAACCACACGGCTGAGGTTAGCGTGTCTCTGCTCAGAACACTTCGGCTGTGGTTTTGTTTTCACTCATGAATCTGATGAGGCGACGTGTAACACACTGTCATTAAAGTTTCCACAACTTCATCAAACTGAGTCCCAAGCTTCGTGATGGAGGACGACCTCTGACCTGCGACCTCCAAAAGAGTCCAGCTCCAAACTTTGTCTAAAAAGTCTCATAGAAAAAGAATCAGGTCAATAACAATGAAGCAACCAAGAGTACATGTCCTCCATGACTCAGTTGCCATGGCAACAGGTGGTTGGGGCGACGTCATGGGACCATCAACATGCTAATGTGCAAACATGTGTCTGTTGATGTGTTTGTCACAGCTTCAAACCACACGTTAAATCACACGCTGCTTCCTGCTCCATGTTTCTGTCGACAACAACACTTTCTGCTGCACGCCGTGCATGGCGTGCATGGCGTGCACGCAGCCTGTTGTTGTTTGACTCGTTCAGAAACGACTCGCCACCACATCCTCTTCCTCCGTTTGACTTCATCCTCTGAAACAGGACGAGCAGCTTCAGATCGCCTCCTGGTTCATCCTCTGGGAACCGATCAGCTTCAGATCGCCTCCTGGATCATCCTCTGGGAACCGATCAGCTCCTGGTTCATTACCTCCCCAAAAAGAAGCCAAATTGTGCTCTTGCTCGCCCCCTGGTGGCTGGCTTTGGTATGTGTCATAACCCTCCTCCATGTTAGAAGATAGGACACAGACCAAAAATAAAAAGTCATTCTGACACGCCTCCTTACGAAGCCAGGTGCCGAGGAGAGTCGACCTATCAGAGCAGACTCTCTTAAAGGGACAGGACAGTGAAACGTAGAGTGAATAGGGAACTATTTTCAGTGGCGGAAGCAGTGTTTATGATGTGTGTGTGTGTGTGTGTGACATACATGCAAAGGTCCTGAATTCATCAGTGTCACCTCAGTGACAGGTAAACCACGGAGCGACCCAAACATCTGGGACAACTGACACACACACACACACACAGTGCAGCTGTGTGAACCTAGACCAGAATTGTTTCCCACAGCAGCCGTGTGTGTGTGTGTGTGTGTGAGAGAGAGAGAGAGAAGTTGTTTCTAATTCATTATAATAAAATATAAGAATATAATTGTAGTTTTATAGTTTTAAGCACAATTTAATTAAGTTATCTATCCATTGATCTGTTGAGATTATTTATTATGATACAATATATAAATAAACATATATATACCTTTCAGTATTAAATTATTGAATAATGAAATAATTAAATTATATTTCTTGACAAGACAAACACGTCTGAATGTTTCTGCTGGTTTTAATTAGATGAAAAATATATTCCTGATTATTAAACATCCATTTTTTTTCACATAAACATTTTGTGAAGAAGTTATTGGATTCATTAACTTCATGATCACCTCACTTCATAAACAATCTTTTGCAGAATTCATTAACGAGGATTTAGTGTAAAAAACCTGGACGAGCGACGATGGCACGGCAGACGGGCGCAGTCTCTCCTCAGGACAGCAGGGGGCAGCGCGCTGCATCACTGTGTTTCCTCTCATGAGGAATTAGCGTCAAATAAACATTTAAATCACAGAGAGACAGAAAGGCTCGACGATTCGAGAGACGGTTGGTAAAATAATATTAAATAAAAGGAAGACTGGATTCATCTGTGAACCAAAGAGTGACACGCGACCTTGGCGTGAAGCTACGGAGCCGGTGGCTAAAAACACGAGCACGGATCAATAACATCAAGACGACAGAAAGTCACCGATGGTGAATCTGGCGAAGTGAAAGGCACGAGAGACGTTTGATTTGTGGATCCTGAAACACCGACCTCTGACCTTCCTGATGCTGCAGGACACTTCCTCTGATCCTGTCCGCTGGAGGACGGACGCCGAGTTCCTACAGAAGGGGTTTTTTTTTTACGGTCCAATGTCAAACAGGAAGTTGAGAGACACGTCGGTGCGTCCGTCCTGGATTCCTCTGAGACCTCAGACTCTGATGAGGAAGTCGAGGCCGAGGGAGGCGGGGATGTGCAGCGTCTCCAGGCTGAGGGCAGACGGCGTGTACGGGAAGAGGACGGGGAAGGTGTATTTGGTGTCCACCAGCAGCTGAGGAGGATCGTTTCTCTCCTGAAGACGACTCTGGACACACGGAGACGCAGGAGACAGTGAACATCTTCTCGGAAACGGGCGCTGTTCATTGAGCCGTGATGCAACAGCGCGAGGACTCACCTGAATGTCTCTGATGAAGGACACGGTGACGCGCTCCTCGAACTCGTTCAGCGGCGTGTAGAGGTTCAGGACCTTCACGATCTGCAGGAGACAGAACCGGCCGTCAGCACCGTGTCGGGACGCAGTGACAGGCGGCGTGTGTGGGTGTGACCAGACCTGCTGCGTGTTGAGGGCGGTGCAGAGCGAGCAGATGGCCTCGGCGTCCTGCGACGTCTTCTTCTTCACCTGCAGCAGCTGGGCGGCCTGAATGATCGGCTCCAGAATGGCGGCAGCTTTGCTCTGGAACAGGTTATTGGCCCTGAGCCACTCCTCCAGCTGACTGGTGTTGTACCTGGGGACACGGGGACGCAGGGGACGCAGAGACAAGGTGTCAAACCGTGCAGAGTCAGGTCCAGTGGGGTCCAGTGGGAGGGCGGGCGGTACCTGAGCTGCATGCCCGTGCTCCAGGAGCAGACGTCCTTGCGCAGCAGCAGGTTGTTGAGGGTGACGGCGGTGATGCAGTGGAACAGCTGTCGGACCACCTGTCCCACGATCTCCGGGTCCAGGCCGTGGTCCCTCATGATGCCGTTAAACTGTCCCAGCTGTCTGATCAGGGCGTCCAGGGTGTAGCTGCTGGGGCCGCCGCTGTCGGTGTCCATGCTGGACGAGCGGTTCCTGTAGCCCATGGGCTTCACGCCCGCCAGGCTGGGGATGCTCTCGCTCTCCAACATGGCTGACACTGGGGACAGCAGGGACGGGGACGGTTCATTGAATGTCCTGCGGCGGCCGATCTATAAAGAGCGTCCGGACTCACCGATCATGGGCTGCATGATGCCCTCGGCCACCTTGATGAGCTGCTGGTAGATCTGGATGGACAGGTCGCTCAGCACCTGCCGGTACTCTGCCAGGTCGAAGTTCTTCAGGCAGTGTTCGTTCTGTTTGGCCGAGTTCTGCGTCATGAAGACCTCGTCCCCGCTGTACTGCTTCAGGCAGTGCAGCAGGCGGCTGGTGTTGGCCAGCCAGAAGGACGTCGTCTCAAAGTCCTCGCTGTTTTTCTGCAAACGAGAGGAAACGTTTAAGCGGAGACGCAGAGGCGGAGACGCAGGCCGGGGGGGGGGGGCTGACGCGCACCTTGAGGACCTTCTTGATGGCGTTGATGGTGGCGGTGAGCAGGGACTCCACCTTCCGGTCGTCGTTGATGTAGTCGGCGTGGCGGATGCACATGAAGAGGATGTACGCGGGCAGGCAGGGGACGGTCGCCGACACCGTGCTGGGCTTCATGTCTGCAGACATCGCAGCGTCTCGTCACTTCAGGCAGACAAAGGTGAGACACGAGCGACGGCTGACCTGGGACCAGCTCGTCTCTTACCAGTGATCAGAGTCTTGGCCAGCAGAGGTTCATCCTCCTTGTAGTATTCCAACATCCCCTCGAAGTCCTTCTCCTTCCTCTGGACGGTCACCTGGCGACTCAGCTCAGGTCTGGACCTGCTGCTCAGAGCGGCAGCCTGGGCCGCTGTGACGGAGACAGAGACATGAGACATGAGACATGAGACATGAGACTCAGACTCTGAGGATCCGCTCCGTGTCTCCTCTCACCCTCCAGCTCCTGGACCTTCTTGATGTAGATCCTGAGCTGCTTCTTCAGCTTCCTCTCGTTCTTCTCCAGTTTCTCCACCAGCTCCTTGAGGTCCTGCAGGGAACAGGAGAGGCAGGAGTCAGCCTCGAGGACACACAGATGTTTCAGCGCTCCGGCTCCGGCGTCCTCCTCCTCACCAGGTTGTCGTTGGTGAGACGTGTGATCTCCTGCTGGATGCTGTACTCCACCTGGGCCTCGGGGGACAGGGACATGGTGTAGCTGAGGAGCTCCTGCTTCTTCTCGATGTCGTCCTTCAGCAGCTCGATCTGAGTGCCCAGAGCCTCCAGTTCGTCTTTGTGCTGCTTGGACTGAGACTGCAGCTGCGCCTCCAACAGCCTGGAGGGACCAGGAGGACGAGGAGGAGCAGGGGACAACAGGAGAACATACTGAGACACAGGCATCTTGTCTCAGTATGCCTGGTGGACATAAACACCTGATACAGGACAGCGCTGTGTGTGTGTGTGTGTGACACCTCGTGCAGTCAGAGCGTAAAGATTAAAGACAGGTTGGAAAAAGACGAGGATAAAAAGTGAAGTGAAAGTGAAACCTGGCGACTTGTTTGAGGCCTTGATAAGCCAAACCCAGCTCTCCATCTTCATTCAGGTAACACCAGTCCTGCTGGAGACTGGTGTCCCCCAGGCAGAGGACAGAATGAGAGACAGAGGAATGAGACAGAGAGACAAATGGAGAAGAGACGAAACAAAAGGTTGTGAGAAACAATGAAGAAAACAGTGGAAATGTGAAAATGAGACAAAAAGAAATGAATCAACTGGAAAAAAACAAATGAATGATCATATAATTATATGATTGTAGTGAGACAGGCACTGGAGACACCAGGACGGCCTGGTGGACAAGGCCGCTGCTCATTGAGGTGCATGAGTCAGCGTCAGAGGACAGAGGACAACAGGACGCACACACTGGGGGACAGGTATGATGTCACTGACCTTTTGGACTCAGCCAGTCCCTGATACGCTTTGAGAGCCTCCTCCTTGTCCTCAGGAACCTCGGTGACCTCTGACACCTCAGGAGCCTCGGGAACCTTATTACTCTGCAGCTGACACACAGGAAACAGAGTGTGAGCCGAGACGACGGCGTCCCACAGGGCTCGTGTCTGGAGGCGCTTCTCTGACGATGCGAACTCACAAGCTGCTCGTTCTTCTCCTGCAGCTCCGCGGCCTTGACGATCTGAGTCCTGAGGATGAGCATCTCCTCTTTGCGGGCGTCCAGCTCCTCGTTGGCGGCTCTCAGCTGACCGAGCAGCAGGTTGTAGCTGTCCTGCAGCTCGTTGGACGAGTTGTTCTGAACGGCTCGCTCGGCGATCGCCTTCCTCAGGTCGTTCAGGTCGTTCTTCAGTTTCTTGTTCTCCGTCTCCAGCTCCTCCCTCTGCGCAGACGGATGACATCATCCAGATGACTTACACCCATGTTGTTCACATGACGTCAAAACTTCATTCAGGTTGTTTTTTTCATGACATTTGAGCGACAGTCTCAGAGGGAGGGAGGAACTCCGTCTCTGGCGTGTGCGTCAGGTACCTTCAGGTTGTTGTAGGCCAGATCCGCACTCTCCTGCACAGACGTGGGACTCCTCGGCTCCGAGCTCTGCGGCAGAAACAGATGAGTGAGTGAATCGCGCTGGGACCGTGGGACGCGTCGTGAGCCGCCGGTCGGAGTCGTCACCCTGCGCTTGTTGAGCTCCTCCATCTTGTCCACGCTGGTCTGCAGCCTCTTCCTCTCCTGCTCCAGCTCCCGCACTCGTTTCTGCAGCTTCATGAACAGACTGATGTCCATCGCAGCCTTCTCCACGCCCATGTCCTGGACACCAGCACACGTCAGGTTAAATCCAGTTGATTTCAATCCTCCTGGTTTGTCTCGCCGTCTCACCTCCACCAGCTGAGCGGTGTCCTCTGTGTCGCCGACCTCCGACGTGGACACCGACGGGTAGTTGGAGTCCGACTCCAGGCTGCTCTGGGTGGACGGGTTCCTCACGTGGCCGGGCTGGAACTGGACGACGGCGATGACAGCGGAACGGGATTTTAAATCCATTGAAGAAAATTAACCACCTCCTGTAGCTCCGCCCCAAAGGCCGGTGAGCGCTCACCTTGTTGAGAGTCAGCTCCTCCTTCAGGTTGTCGTATCTCTGCTCCATTCTGGAAAACTCTTTGAGGAGGTTCTGGTACCTCTGCCTCTCTGCGTCCAGCTCCTTCTGGAGAGACGCTTCAGAGACACTGCTGCCGTCCCCTGGGAGACGGAGACAGACACACACACACGGGTCAGTGACATCAGGACCGTCTGGGTGTCACTGACCCCTTTACTGACACCTGGTGGTGAAGTCAGACCCAGCTGAGACAGAGAGGTCACAGGTCAGCAGGAGGCGGGGTCAAGGGCGGAGCTAAGGACTCACCTGAGGAGGGTTTGCTCTGCTGAAGGATCCTCTGGTTCATTTCTTCTTTCTCGCTCTTCAGCAGAGAATTCTCCTCCTCCAGCTCCTCCACCCTCTGAGGTCACGGAGGTCAGAGGGCGTTAACGACATCGTCGGTGACATCGTCATGGCTGACGGGCGGATTTCACACTCACCTGTTGCAGGCTCATTTTCTCGCTGCCGTGCTCCTCCTCCATTTTCTTCCTGAGAGCGTGCGCCTCCTGCAGCTCCGCCCTCAGCCTCTCCAGCTCCTCCTGCAGGGAGGTCAGCTGACCTCCGTCGTTGCGCTGACCCTGGAGAAGCTTCAGCTCCTTCTGCAGTTTGTTCACCTCCGAGCCCAGGCTGACGTTCACCGTGTGCAGCTGCTCGTTCTGGACTTTTAATTCTTTAGACTGAAACAGGAGGAGCGTGTGTGAGCGGCCGGGTCAGCAGAAGAACAACGGGCTGGTGGTGCGAGCGTACCTGGTCGTCCATCTTCCTCTGCAGCTGGACGATCTTGTTCTCCATCCCCGTGTTGAGTTTCTTCAGGTGTTCCGCAGAGCGAGCCTCGATCTTCAGCTGCTTCAGTTGCTTTTTGGCGCGCATGCGTCTGAACGCACACTGGATGATGATGGCGGCGTTCCGCGCCCGTCTGAACTTCCTCCTCTGCAGCCAGCCGCGCACGTTCTTCTGGATGATCATGGCCTTGTGATGCAGGAGGAACTGAGGAGGAGAGGCGTGGCGTGAGAGGGCGGCGTGCAGAGGGACAGTGAGGGAGCGGAGCGCGTTTTACCTCCCAGTAGATCCTGCGCGTGAACATCCCTTTAGCGTAGGCCTGGATGGTGACCACCGCCTGTCGCACCCTCAGAAACGCCCGGCGGTCCCTCACCATACGGTACTGCTTCTGACAGACGAGCGCCGCTCGGGTCAGACGCAGATACTCGGCGTACCTGAGGAGAGACGGCGCCCGCGATGATGAGACGAACTGAACACGGGGAAAAAACAATCTGAGGTCCTGCAGGACGCTCACCTGCGGGCCAGGTAGCCTCGGCCGTATCTCTGCAGGGTGATGGCAGACTTGAGGATCTTCCGGTACCGGACCCTCTGCAGCCAGCCTCGAACCGTCTTCTGGATCTTAATGCACGCCGCCCGGAACTTGTCAGCGCGGAGCTTCTCCAGGTACGCCACCTGCCCCGCCCGGAAGAAGATCTTCGTCTTTCCAAACTGGAACATGTCTGGCTCCTGAGACACGAGGAAACACAGCATCCATCAGGTCACTGACCCGGTCGCCGACCCGGTCGCCGACACCCTGACGTGTATCTAGCGTGTGGCGTGCTGACCTTGATCAGCGTCGCCAGCAGGTTTCTGCAGACGAGCTTCTTATCAGATGACGTCATGTCGGATTTCTTCATCAACACCCGATACCTGCTGAAGAAGTCTGGGTACGTCCACCTGCAAACAGGAAGTCACGCACAGGCACGCCGCCTCTTCAAAATAAACTCATTACTGTCACACGTAAATAAATAAATATTCTTCAGGTTCCTCATCAAATAAATAAAACCTTTAATCACGAGAATCTGTGTCGTTTATTTTAACACTGTGCTCCGACATGCTGCTTATGTAACTTGTTGTTTCTCACACATGAACTCAGATTATGTGATTTCACGCCAACCCAGGAGCAAAACGCTGAGAGCAGAAGGAGCTGCACGGCAGCAGACCTGAGATCAGTCTGACAGCGTGGACTCACCTGGACGGGTACCCGGCCGCGCTGATCCGGATCGTCTCCAGAACGCCACAGGCTCGGAGCTGCTGCACCGCTCGCCTGGAGTCGAACCTGCAACAGACAGGAAACAGGTTCAAACCCCCCACGAACCAACGTTCACGTTTGGTTCGTTGGCGACGTCCCACCTCGTCTTCTTTGTCTGCGCCATCGCACACACACACACACACACAACAGTTGGACGAGTGGACAGAGCGAGGAGACGCTGAGTCTGGAGCATGTGACGCTTCATCTAATAATGTGACGGAGTGGTCAGGAGGTCGAGACCCGACAGAACAAAGCAGCGTTTATCTGAAACAGGCTGAAACTTCCAGCGAACCTGAAACAACCATGAGCTGCAGCGATGTCGTCTCCAATGTGATGACGTCATCTCATTTAGTTCAGCTTCAGTGTTTCTCATCAGTTACTTGATGAAACAAAAACAGGCGGACACGTCCTGATTGACACCTGACACGGCTCCAACGTCCATCTCCATCGTCTGTGATTCCTCCTGACCCCTTCCATCGTCATTAACCTTTGACCTCAGAGGACAGAAAGGGTGGACTCACGAGAAGGACTCTTTGAAGTCGTTGGGTTTGATGCAGCGGACGTAGTGCGGCGTCGTGGCGTTCAGCGTCTCCATGAGAAGGTGCAGAGAGCTGCGGAACTGGATCAAACGCGCGAGCATGAGCACCAGCTGTGTGACATCATCGCGGGGGGGCGGTCAGCCCGCGGCGGTCAGCTCACCTGCAGTCCCACCGTCTTCCGGTGCTCCTTGTTGGGCGCTCTGGGCGTCGACTTCGCCGGGCGGACGTTCACCCTGGACGACTTTGAGGGGGGGGCGTCGTCTTTGTCGTGAAACAGATCGGCGACGAGCTGAAGCTGCGAGAAGAAGCGGCGTGGACTTTTTATAGCCGTGAAGCAGATTTGACTCAACGCAGCGGCCAGACGGCGCGGCCGTTACCTGACTGGCCTTCAGGATGTTGATCTGCTCCTCGTACACCGTGTCTCTGTTCTTCTCCAGGAAGCCGTCACACTGGTACTCCACCTGGCAGACAGGAAGTGACGTCATCACTGCTCACGGATGGGATCCCGTGCCTGGGTGGGACGGACGGTGGACGGAGCTCACCTTGTCAGCGAAGTGGATGATGATGAAGGACGTGTTGGACATGCGAGGTTTCTCAAACTGCTCCTTGTCTGAGTGCTGTCTGTAGAGCTTCTGAGCCCAGTTCACGTCGGTTCCCTTCGGGACCTGAAACGCGACAGAGAGCGGAAGATAAAATGAAACGTTTGTTGAAGGAGGAAGAGGAGGAAGACGAAGGAGGGAGGGAGGGAGGGAGGGAGGGGCTGGGCAAAGACCTCGTACCTTACACTCCTCGTCCAGCAGGTCCAGGACGCCGAGTCGAGCCTCGATGAGGTCGATGCACGGCTGGTTGTCATAGAAGTCGATCAGGGTCCAGGGGATCTGCTCCTTCATGTACTCCTCCTGCTCCAGCTTGAAGACGTGCTGCAGAGACACAGACACACCACACGTCACTCGCTGCTCCATCTGCTGCAGGAGGAGAGGAGGAGGAGGAGGAGGAGGCTCACAGAGTTAAACTGCTGCTGAAGCTTCTCGTTGGCGTAGTTGATGCAGAACTGTTCAAAGCTGTTGACCTCAAACGTCTCGAACCTGCAGACGTTCACAGACAGTTTAGTTTGGAACCACTGACCACGAGCATCTGTCAAACACGCGTCTGTCCTCGTACCCGTAGATGTCCAGGACGCCGATGAAGGAGTGCTGCTTGGACGACGTGTGCAGGGACAGGTTGATGTGTTCCACGATCCAGTCAAACATGCGGGCGTAGATGTGCTTGGCGAGGGCGTCCCGAGCGTTCGTGGCCTGTTTGCTGGACATGTTCTTCACGTACGTCTCCGAGGACGTCGCCAGCTTCCTGTGACAGAGCCAGTGCTCCATCTGCTGCAGCTCCACCCCCAGCAGCCGGCAGAAGTGCCTCAGGTGGGTGTCGTCCCTCTGCAACACACAACACTTCCTGTTAGAGGCAACGGCCGCCACGTGGGCGCGTGGCTGACGTGGGGGCGGGGCGTACCGAGATACGACAGGACTCTCCATCTCGCTCTGGGCAGATCTGCACGTTCCCCAGGTGAAGGATGGACGCCAGGATTCTGAAAATGTTGCTCTGGCTGCTCTCTTTCACACCTGCCCCCCCCACACACACACACACACACAGTGGATGAGCCACAGCAGTGACGATGATGATGATGATGATGAAGGTCAGACTCACCCAGCAGCGTGAACGCCTCTCTGGTCCTTTTGAAGTCCTCGGCATCATTCACTCCCTCGATGAAGATGTTCTCCCCGAGCGACGTGTAGGTGAAGTCTTCGGCGCTGGCTGAAAGAGAGAGGCGGGGTTGTCAAATCACTGGTGCATTCTGGTCTGTTTAACGTGACGGACGTCACAGAGTGAGACAGACAGAAGACTCACTGAGGCCGAGGTCTTTGTACTCTGGTAAACTGGCCGAGGCGCAGAGCTGGTAGAAGATGTGGTAGTTCCTCTCGTCCTCAGCCTGTGGAACACGTCACACACATCAACCCCTGCTGAGGCACCGGCCTGTGAGACACACCTGACCACGCCCACCTGGAAAACCACGCGGGACTTCTCCAGCAGGTACGTGCGCATGTTGGCTCCGATGATGTGGTAGTGTCTGCTGAAGCCGATCTGGATGTACTTCCCGAAGCGGCTGCTGTTGTCGTTGCGGGTGGTCTTAGCGTTTCCAATGGCCTCCATGATGGGACTGGAGGCCAACACCTTCTCCTCCACGTTCGTGTCGTTGGCCGACCCGCCCACCGTGGCGAAGAAGCGCATGGCGTACTTGGCAGAAACCGTCTTCCCCGCTCCAGACTCCCCGCTCACGATGATGGACTGATTCCTCTCGTCCCTGCAGAGCAACACAAACACGTCACTACGCGGCTCGGCCGCCCCCCCGGGGCGCGTCTCCACCGACCTGGACATCTGCTTGTACGCCTCTTCAGCCACAGCAAATATGTGCGGGTCCATGTCGCCCATGTTCTGTCCGCTGTAGGCGTTGATGACCTCCTCTCCGTAAATCTGCAGCTGCTCGTACGGGTTGATGGCCACCAGAACGATCCCTGGGGGACACACACACACACGGAGCCTGAGCCTCGTGCACCGCGGTGGCGACGGCGATGACCGGGATCGACGGCACTGACCACAGTACGTGTAGATGTGGTTGGACTCCAGGAACCGAACCCGCAGGTTGTGGAGCACGGCCGGTTCATGCAGGTAGCTGAGAGCCGTGAGGTCGTTCTCTCCCACCAGGATGTCGGGGTTACGCAGGAAGGGGAGGGGGTTGGACTTCGGACCCACAGGATACTCCAGAGGCTGAGCCAGAGACGAGCAAACCCATCAGGTGAGAAACAGATCAGGAGTAAGTGTTCCTGTGAGTGTGTGCGTGTGACTGTACCGTCTCATCCTCCAGTTTGAGGTGGAGGAGCGGCTCTCCCTCGGTGTAGTCTCTGGTGATCTCTGCTGCTCTCCACACATCGTCAGGGTCCGGGATCCAGACCCGGGTGAACTGAAACACACGTCAGGAGCTCAGGATCTGATTCCAGAGGCTCTGGTTCCTCTGGGTTCTTCTCCCCCAGGGCTGAACGGAACTGTCCCACCTGGGCCCGTCAACTATCATCATCATCATCATCATCATCATCTTCTATTCATGTTCCAAAGCAGCCAATCAGAGAGGAGCTCATGACAACATGACCTCATCACAGTGTTTAACTGGGACACGTCAGAAAGCGACCAATCAGTGCGCAGCATGACACAGGCATGTAGAGCAGCTCAGTCTCACACACACACACACACACACACACACACACACACGGTGGTAATGAGGACGCAGACACAGGAATGTTTGTTGAGGGTCTGAAGACAAAGTGAAACCAGATCATCCACCTGTTTCACCATCAATCCAACAAGTGTTTTGTTTTCAGATTTGCACAGAACATAAGCTTCAAACATGGAGCTGGTGAGTTAACTGGTCACGTGACATCATGTTAAAGTTATGAGAGCGATGGCGTGACTGACGTGACCCCGCCTCCAACAGGGTCTCCATCCTCCACCCAACAACAACCCAACTTCCATTTATCTGATTAAAAGACAGACGGGGTCAAACTGCCCCCCCATAGGGCAGGACACACACACACACACACACACACATATATATATAAAACGTGTGTGTATTTTTGAGTATTTCTCTGAAGTCCCAGCTGCCCTGAGGGCCGAGGCTGAGCAGCGAACAGTGATATTGATAATAATAAAGTAAGGAGCTGACAGACTGGGACTCAGTGACTCAACACAAACCAGATGGAGCTGCAGGATTGAACCCCCCCTTCCTCCTCCTCCTCCTCCTCCGTCTGGATTATGTGTCTCAGCAGGTGTAGAGGGTTTAAGCGCCTCATTAATGACGAGGACAAAGGGCTGAACTTCTCCATGTTCTCTGCAAAACTCAGAATCTCCAGCAGGCCCCTCCCCCACCCGTGAGCTAACGACAAACTGCTCACAAACGTAGAGTTTTTAAAGAAGCCTGTCCACCGTGTCCCTGCACAGGACAGAAACATCTGGAGCCTCGTCGTCCTCCTGTGTGGACGTCTTCGTCTCACATGGACTCACCCTGACACGGTCACTGGGCCTCTGAAAGCCTTCGGAACAGTTCTGCAGATGGTCTGGACTTCAGGTCTGACAGCTGAGTTTCATCCACATCGCTGAAACCGCCACGTCCCAGAATGCACCTGCACCTGAACCAGAAGTCCTTCTGTCCTCAGAGGACACTCGTGTTCAGATCTGTGCGTTTTTTAAGTCAACAACTTTAACCTGAAGTTCAACCACAACACAACTCCTCCGCTCAGACACACGTCACCAGCTGCTGCCTGGTGACGTCACCAGGTGAGTGCCATAAAGTTTGAATTTACACTAAAGGTTAGCTACACACACACACACACACACACACCTTTGTGTACAGCTCGTTCACAGACATCTTCCAGCTCGTGTTTCTTCTGCGTTCAGTCAAACTACGACGCAGCCGCTCCCGTTAGACCGTGACCGTCCGTCAGAACACCGTCGACCCATTAAACTCCAGTAGAACCAGTAGAGCAGCTGGACTCCATTAGAACCAGTGGGACGGTGTTTGCTTCACTTCCTCCTGCGGCAGGTGAACAGCCCGCCGGGGGGGGAGGGGGTGGGGGTGTCGGACACTGAGCTGGGAGGAGTTCTGCTCCGCGGGTTCGACTCTTCTGGTGTTGCTCATGTGCTCCCCCGGTGCTCCTCCCCCGGTGCTCCTCCTCCGGTGCTCCTCCTCCGGTGCTCCTCCTCCGGTTCCTCCGGTGCTCCGGGCCGGGCAGGTGATCCACAGATGATCACAGACACACACCACACTTCCTGACACACACCGGCCTCTCTGATTGGCTGTTGCCCTGGACCGCCGCCAGGTTTCTGTGACGCGCGTGCACACACGGGTGCGCGCGCACACGGACCACTGAGGGTCGGGACCTTCACGGATGATTCCGTGTTTGTTCATTATACGTGAGACATTTGATAAATCCATATTGAAAAGGTTGTCAGAGGTTCCAGAGGTCAGAGTTCACGAGCACCGCCAGGGGGCAGCGGTCAGGCCGCCGTCTCACACTCGGCCACAGGTGCCTGCGCGTTGCATCATGGGAAATGTAGGAGGGCGCAAATGATCTGAAACAGTATTGTTTACTGTATTTGGGACAGATTACGAGTATAGAGTCCCAGAATGTTAAAGTCCTCAAGCTCTAGAAACACAATAGTATTTCAGTCTATGTATAACTAGTAGTATTGCTATTACTTAGTCGTAGTATTTGGTGGAGTGGTGCTGATACTTGGTTACTCAAGTAATTATTAGTAGCACTGATATTCTTACTTAAGTTATGGTAAACTTTTGAATGAAAGAGTTTTACACTGGAGTACTGGAGTATTCGACACAGTAGTACTGTTACTTCTACTTAAGTCACTGAAGTAAACCTCTGAATGAATGAGTTTTTACTTGAGTAGTTTTTTTTACAGAGTAGTACTGAGACTTCTACTTAAGTTAGTGAGGTACACCTTTGAATCAATGACTATTTTACAGAGTAGTAAATGTTAGTACTTTCTGCCCGAGCAGTGAAGTCTTATCAGAGTCAAACGTTCTGATGGTGTGAACATTAACAGACGACTGTCCTGCCCCAGCAGCACAGGTGATACAGGTGATAAACGTGACCTTTACCTTGCTGTAAGGGTAATACTGCGCGGCCATCGTCGGGTCCTCGCATAAAGTCAAAGTGCGTGGAGCAGCTCCGCAGCTTTAACGATCACCATGAACAAACAGATCTCAGACCTGTCTCAACGCAACTATTATTCTTACATCAGCTGACGATCCACTCCCAAACCACACCTGCTGCAGGTATGAGCTGTTTACCTGCCGTTGACACGGCCCCGCCCACAACACCCACGATCACACCAGATCACAGGCTGAGATTTGTTCACACGCTAATTCACCTCAGCGAGAGGTTCATCGACGTGCATCCTCTGGGGATCGCGAACGAACAGAAAACATCATATGATGACTGTAGGAGCAGAATTAAAATAGCACGCTAGGTTTAATTCTTCATTAAAACAAAGTTTAAAGTAGATCAAAATACATGAAACTACAAAGTATTGATGACATCATGACAAAAATCAATAAACTACTAAATGATCTGCTGAAACAATAAACAATTATTTCTGATCAGTTCACAGCTTCCAGGCGTTTCTCATCATGAGGATGAAGTAGACGTCGCTGTCGATGGAGGCGCTGACGCCACAGTAATAGTTGATGAACTCGTCTTTGGTCACCTGTCGACAGAAGAAACACTTTGTGATATTTGATTTTAGCAGAGTAGCTTGGCTCGTGTTGACGCTCACGTTGATGATCATGTGGCGATAGAACAGGCGAAGACTGAAGAGAACAGCTTGATTTAAAGTGGGAACGTTGAAGATGATGACATTTGTACGTTGTATGATTCTCATCTGTGTCCAAATATAAAAAGAAATTCGACATGAGTGGTTTTCTTCTGTCTTTGGATAACAATCATACGACATACAACGTGTCCAGGAGAAATCAAGAGGAGGCCGCGGCTGCTTCTAACTCTGCCCTCATCCCATCATCAGAGCGGTTTGTTTACCAGAGCCACGCTCACTCAGAGTTTCCAGGCATTTCTCATCATCACAATAAAGTAGACGTCTGTATCGATGGACGCACTCACGCCAGAATAATAATTGATGAACTCCTCCTGCGTCACCTTCAAAGAGTGAGACCACATGAATGTTCACTTCTGTCATTGGTCAAGCGTAAAGCGTAAATGTTCACCAACAGTTATTACTTTTCCGTCTTTGTCGTACGGCGTGTCAAAGCTGTCCAGGAAGGTCCTGAAGACTTGATCCTCCGTCCACTCTCCATTCTGGTACTTGGGGTGGTACTTGGCGTTATAAACCCCCTGCAGGTCTTCGATGGTAATCACTCCGTCAGCCGTCTTGTCCAGTTTCCGGAACGCCTGCATGACCACCTCCTTCCGGGCCTTGGACATGGGAGGCTGCAGACACGGGGTCGTGGGAGTTCAGAGACGTGAAACACATGCAGCGACTCGTGCGTGTTGATTTACCCTGAGAGTGACGAGAAACTCGTCAAAGTTGATGGTGCCGTTCCCGTCACGGTCAAACTGTTGGAACAGAGCTGCAGCTTCCTCTTTCTCCATCAGGATCCCGTAGTCGTTCAGACCCTTCTGGAATTCCTTGAAGTCCAGAGAGCGGTTGTTGTCATCGTCCATTATTTTAAAGATTCTGGCAAACATACAAACACATGACAATCACCACTCCTCTCTGTGTACTATATGTATTTATACACTGTGGACTCACCTGCCCAGACCTTTGATCCCTGACGACCCTCGTGCCAGACACTGGAGTCTGAGTCTCTCCACCGGGTCCGAGCACTGTGTCAGTTGACGTTTGACGTTCATCATCATCTCTCGATCGTGTCTCGATGTCCCCGCCATTAGTGCCGTCACTGTTGATCATTCAAATAAAAAACTTGTTCTGAAGTAAACAGGTATATAAACCGACCACAGCAACAGTAATAATTAGTATTAATATTCGTTTTTATAAGAGCAAAGCAACATCAATAATAATAATAATAATAATAATAATACACTGACAGTGCTGTCTTGAGGTGATGATTTGTGAATATTCACTGTGCAAATAAAATGTGTCGTCCATCTTTTCTCCCAGAGGGATCAGGTGAGTTTCACACCTGCTCTGTTGTTGTGGTGTTGAAATATAAATAAAGACATAACTCCTTGACGTCACTTCCTGTCAGAACGCATCAGTAAGGTCAACCATCATCGATCAGAAATATGTGATCTCACCTTCGATCCTCAGAAAAACAAAGAAATGTTTTTATGTTCAGCAGCTCTTCCCCAAACGAACCCCGGTTACCATGGAGACACGCCACGCCTCTGCTTCCTCAGAGCCAATTACGGGACAGGAACAGACGCAAGGGGACGTGTTCTTCTTCTTCCCCTTGGTTCGGTTTGTGGGCGCATAGCTCCCTACCGCCCCCTACTGTCTCTTTTTAGACAAGAATAAGACAGCCGGAAACAGTCAGTGCGTCCCTGCAGGACATAAAGACACCAGGGGGCGCTGGAGTGGAGTTCAGGTCATGTTTATTGTTAACACACACACACACACACACACATCTGGTAGTTCTCCAGTCTGAGCTCTCTGCTGCCCTCTGGCGGAATCATGAAGTATCAAGGCAAAGGTCAACGTGACTCCTGAATCACTCGGTTTCTACTGAGCTAACTTTATTATTTCATAAGATTAGCATGGATTAATAAAAGTAGTGCCTCTGCATGTGACATGATGGATTCTATCCAGATATGATCAACCAGAACACGCGTGTTAACATGTCAAGTCAGGTGCAGCGTGTCATGACATCACAGTTCTGTCTTGGTGTGGTCACTCAGTCACATGACTCCTGATCAAACCACAGTTTACCATCAACGCAGACTTCACTCGTGTCTTGGATTTATTGACATTATTTGTGTCGTCAAGGCAACGTCGTACATCGTCAGGTGGGGCCTGATCAGAGCTGTGGGCGGGGCTTCAGTCTCACAGACGAGCCTTGGACATGCGGCCCATCAGTTTTTCCAGTTTTATGGCGAGTGTCATGTCTCCTTTAATCCGCAGCTTCCCGGACATGAAGGCCATTGTGGGCTTCAGCTTACCTGAAACAACACAGGCGTTACCGTGGACACAGCTATTCCCCAACCACGTTACTGTGAGAGTTCTGACCGTGTCCACATGGCAACGTTTGATGGTGAGGGCTCACCTGCAAACATCTTGCTGAAGTCGCTGGAGTCCATTGACATGATGACATCGGCTTTGGACGACGGCTGGCCCTGCCCCGCGCTGCCAGAGCCACTCTTTAAGTCCAGGAACCAGACACCCTCATGTTCTCCTAATATGGACATAAACACATGACGTCACAGGCATGTCCACAGGACGTCCTTACACGGAGCAGAGGGACTGTTTACCTGACAGGTCGAACTGATAAATGCCCTGAGTCGACTTGACCAAGTCGTCACTGATGACTCCTCTAATGACATCGAAAGTGCTCGCTATTGGTCCACTGGAAGTGGGCGTGGCCGAAGATGAGGATTTGAAGGCTGGGGTTGCCCCTAGCAACCAAGAGACAGACTCAGATGATTTCATAGCATTTTAAAAACAATAACGATACGTCCTTTTTCAACTCAACACTGATGTTTTACCATGCGACTCCATCTGTTTGGCCAGCGCCTCTGGCGCTTCGTCCAGAAAGAAGTCAGGCAGCAGCGGGTGACCTGTCGACCAATCAGAAACCAGTATCACAAGACAGCGCGGGTGAGGGCTCAGCTGTAGCGAGCTGTGCTAAGTTATCTTATGTTAGTGCCGATGGAGGATGTCGTCACAGCTCACCTGGCTGGACTGCGTACTGGTCGAAGTCTTGGACGCCCTGCTCTCTGAGGATGTCCTCGTCCACCAGGAAGTGACCTGTGTAGTCCTTCGGTTTGGACAGGACGGCGTAAGCGGCGTCTGCCATGATGTCGGACGTACGGCATTGTTTACCAACTCCCTCCCCGCCCAGCATGTCCATGGCGGCGGTCTGGATCGCTACGAGAGCAACACACAGGTCAGGTCAGGGTGAGCATGCTCGCTTACTGAGAGAGGGCAGCGAGCACGTAGGTTGTTAGCATGCTTACCTGTTTTGGGCCAGAGGGCGTTGACAGCGATTTGACCTCTAAATTCTTCGGCCATTCCCAGGACGCACATGGACATTCCGTACTTTGCCATCGTATATGCTGAAAGAAATCAGAAAACAGAACATGGCGTTTGTGCTCAGGAGTATGACGGCTCTGCTGCCGATGTTGGTTGCTATGGTTACCTGTGTGATTCTTGAACCACACTGGGTTGAGGTTGAGCGGTGGGGACAGGTTCAGGATGTGAGGGCTGCGGCTCTTCAGCAAATGAGGGATGACCAGCTTGGAACTGAAACACGGAGACGCTCACTGACTGACACGTGTTGACTGAGGCTGGTAACCAGAGTGTTCTGTGACATACGTCAGGTACGTTCCTCTCAGGTTGATTCCAAGCATCAGATCCACCTTCTTCATTGGCGTCTCTAGGGTTCCCGTCAGATTGATGGCGCTGGCGTTGTTCACCAGGATGTCGATACCTGCCAATCAAAGACGGGCACCGTGACGATGGCGCTCTAGTGACCTCACCATCGTGATGATGTCACACCTGAGAAGTCCTCTACCTCCGAACGTGTCCACGGCTTTCTGAACAGCGTCTCCCACCTGCTTCTCGTCACGGATGTCGACTACACAGGGTAAGGCTTTCCCCCCCGCTGCCTCCACTGCACACACACAACACAGGACCGCGGTCACAGGTTCGATCTCTTTTTAAAAACATCTTTCCTCACCAGCTCCCCTCAGTCAGCTGTTAGCTCCTCACCTTCCTGGGCGGCTGTGTAGATGGTTCCTGGTAGTTTGGGGTGGGGCTCGGCCGTCTTGGCAGCAATAACGATGTTGGCTCCATCTCTGGCAGCTTTCAACGCAATGGCTTTACCGATGCCTCGACTGGCTCCGGTGATGAAGAGCGTGCAGCCGGCCAACTTCCTGAAACAGTTAGAAACCAGCGGGCCAGTGTCTCAGTGCGTGGACGGGTTGATCAGGTTTAGAACACAGACGAAACTGGAAGAATGCAAATATCTGAAGAGGAGGAGGAGGAGCCTGCAGGATGAAGGTTATGTTAAAATCCTCGTTGAACCAGTTTCAAGACCAAACGTCTTTAACGTTCACTGCAGACTCTTCTCACACGGAACCGGGTTTGACGTGACACAGAAACTACAGGTGACATCATAAAGTTTATATTCAGAGCTGCTGCTGTGACGTCATTCACGAAACGAGTCGTTCGCAGGTCAGACCCGGTGACTCTGCTGTTCATCATCACTGCAGGTTTACTGAGTAACATCCAGCTGTCCGGGTAAAATCAGCCTCAGAGGTCTCAACTCCGAACTGAGCCGAACTCGCTGAGCTCGGTTGAAATGACCCTCGTGCGCCGCCTCGTGCCGGTGCCGCGGTGTTTCGGGACCAACTCACCCTGTGTTCTGCAGCATCGTCAAAGGTTCCGGTGGAAGATCAAACGCTCTCTGGTTCCCCGCGGTCGAAGAGTCCGAACACGTCTCGCTCACCTTTCACCCACTGAACACCACCGGAAGTCGCCTGTCTCCACTTCCGGTCCGAACACAAAGCTCCGCTCAGACCCGCGAGATGTCAACAAGAGTGAACTGAGAGCGACCATGATAAAGATGATAAATATAATTAGAATATATTTATACAATAGAGACGTGTATACATAACATTACGGTACAAATTTATCTGCAGCTAAAGAGCGAATATCTATTCAGTCCATCATGAACCCCAGAGAGCTTTGTGTACAGTAGGAGTGTAAAAGCAATACTCATATTTCCAAACTTAAAACACATCTATCCAAGCACCTGTTACAGAACCGACCAATGGAATATTCACATCAAACCAGCTCCAATAAACAAAGGCATTTATCAGGCGCTTTTATTCAAAGAGACGAACAACCATGATAAACAGTGCTGCACCAGCGTGTTATTATAAGAATTATTATTCGCTGTCAGACTCATGCAAATATGACATGTGTTTCACTCTGTCTAAATCTGTTCAATTTATGAAATAAATGTATGATTTATTAAATAAATAAATGTTTCTATGACAACCACTTTTATATAAAACAAAGCGTTCAGTGCCATGTTAAAAAAACGGATAAAAACGTTTAATCGATTATGATCGATCGCTGTGATCTGAGGCGTGTCCGCGAGCCGCCATGTTCTCCCGTGACGTCATCAAACGGGAAGTGAGCTCCTTGTTGTTGTGCTGTCCGCGGAGCGGGAAGCTCGCAACCTAAATCAACTCTTCCTCCTCTCGCTCCTCTTCCTCCTCGCGGACCATGGACGGGTGAGCGCGGGCCGCGTCCCGCATCTTTTCCCGCACGTTGCGCCTGTTTTTCTTCTTCTTCCTCCCTCGCGTTTCCTTGGTGATCGGACCGCACCTGCGCGATTCTCCGGCGTCAACCGTCGCGCCCGTTGCCTGTTGTTGAGCCGTTTACCGGGACGTTAGCCGCCACAGAGCCGCCCCGGTCTCCTGGTTCCGAGGCGGTCCGGTTCCTCGGTCCGCTTTTGTGTTTTTGTTTTGGTGGAACGAGCGAACGGCGACGGCTGAAGTCCCGCGATAGGTGCGTGTTCTCGTGCGGGGCAGAGTGCGGAAGCAGCGACGGAATAACGTCAGTGAGAGATCAGAGATCAAAAGATCAGAGAACAGACAGAAAGCCAGCAGGCGGCCATTTTAGTTCTTCATTGATTCACTCTCAGTCTGAAAGTGGTTTGAGTGTGAACGAATGAAAACAAATACATGAATCGTCATGAACTGATGTAAAGAGCGCGCAACTCAATAAAGTCCTTTTCTTCGGCTCAGTCTCAAAACAAGGAGGTGGAACAAGACAAATCAGTATTGGACTGAATGAGCTTTCATCTCTACTTCATTTCCTGATCATCTGTTCCATGCACGTCTTTCCTGTAGGAGGCGTGAACCTCGTCCCTCAGCTGCTCTGCGAACATGAGCACTGTCAACCTGTCGGCAGGTGAGGGCCCCCCCCCACCCCCCAACCGCTCGGCCTGAATTGCTCCCGATGGTCGAATGACCCCCTTGACCTGTTTGTGTCCGTCACAGTGGATGGCTCTGATAGGTCGTGTGTTTCTGAGCGAGCCCAGTCCGTCCCGTCCCGGGTCCTTCACCTGCGCCATCTTCCCGTTGATGTCTCTGAACAGGAAGTGCTCGCCCTGGCAATTCCCTTTGGCAGAGTTAGTAAAGTGATCACTCTGAGGACGAAGAACCAGGTGAGTGACGAGGCGCTGACGGTGGCTGGACGTAATTAACCTGCTTTTTAATTCATCCCCGTCGTTCGTTTGCAGGCATTTCTAGAGATGGCCTCAGAAGAAGCTGCTGTTACCATGGTGAACTACTACACCTCAGCCACGCCCACAGTCAGGAACCAGCAAATCTTCATTCAGTACTCCAACCACCGCGAGCTCAAGACCGACAATCTGACCAATCAGGTGTGGGGCAGTGGCTTTGGCCACACCCTTTACTGAGAACGGTTTCCATGGTGACGTGATTGTTTCTAATAAATCCTCGGTTTGTTGACAGAGAGCTCAGGCAGCGCTGCAGGCCATCAATGCAGCAGCAGTGCATTCTGGGAACATGGCGACGGGAGGGGAGGGGCGGGGCTTAATCCCGGGTCAGGGTCCCGTCCTGAGAATCATCGTAGAGAATTTATTTTACCCGGTGACGCTGGAGGTTCTACAGCAGGTTGTTTATCTCTGTTTCTCACAGTGGCTCGTCGTTGTTGTTGTTGTTGTTGTTGTTGTTGTCATTTCTGTGTGTTTGTTTTTTCAGATCTTCAGTAAGTTTGGCTCCGTGTTGAAAATCATCACGTTCACCAGAAACAATCAGTTTCAGGCTCTGCTGCAGTTCAGTGATGCTGTGCACGCGCAGCACGCCAAGGCTGTGAGTCACGTGCACGTACACACACACATAAATAAATGGTACATTGTTTGCTGCAATGCTTTTCCACATCAACGAACGTCTCTCTGACGGAGCTCTCTGTCCTCCAGTCTCTGGACGGTCAGAACATCTACAACAGCTGCTGCACACTCAGGATCGACTTTTCCAAACTGAGCGCGCTCAACGTCAAGTACAACAACGACAAGAGCCGGGACTTCACCAGGGCCGACCTTCCCACCGGCGAGCTGGAGCCTGCGGCTGCATTCGGTGAGAGCGCCTGCTGCTGCTAATGCTAACTACAACAAAATAAAACCCTGACGGTCTCAGGATTGAAACACGCGTGTTTGTGTGTTCCAGGTGTCGCTCTGCCCCCATATGGAGCAGCTGCTTTCCCGCCTACCTTCCACCAGCACCCAGGTGAGACACTGGACTGAACTGAGATCTGCTGATCTCGAACCGCATGAGTGTTTGCACCTGGCGGATCTGAGATGCTACGTGAAGTAAAGTTTTTTTGTGACATCCTCAGGCTTGTCCATGTCGGCCATCCCTGGCTCGTTGGTGTCCACGCCTCGTGTTACGTTGCAGGTAGCGCCTCCTGCTGTCCACTCGGTGCTGCTGGTGTCTAACCTGAACCCAGAGGTCAGAGGTCACATTGTCTCTCACCAGTTGACCAGTCAGATGGCTTCACTCTCTGTGACTCTCCTAACACTGTTTGTCTCTGCAGAGCGTCTCTCCACACTGCCTCTTCATCCTGTTCGGTGAGAAACTGGATTTAATGACGTGAAAACAAGACGTTTGTGTCTGATGTGGTGACGTGAAGCAGCTGTGCTGTGCCTTCAGGTGTTTATGGGGACGTTCAGAGAGTGAAGATCCTCTTCAACAAGAAGGAGAACGCTCTGGTTCAGATGAGCGATGGCACGCAGGCTCAGCTGGGTCTGAAACACATACATATATTTTCATTCATTTCAAAGGTTTTAGGGAAAAACATGACATTTGACATTTTTCTTTTTTGAGCAACAGCAATGAGTCACCTTAACGGCCAGCGTCTCCATGGTAATGTCATCCGGGTGACGTTGTCCAAACACCCAGTGGTGCAGCTGCCTCGTGGGGGGGCGGGGCAGGAAGAGCAGACACTGACTCAGGACTTCTCAGGCTCCGCCCTCCACCGCTTCAAAAAGCCGGGATCCAAAAATTTTAACAACATCTTTCCTCCATCGGCGACGCTGCACCTCTCCAACATCCCGTGAGATCCGCTCACACGTCCTGTGACATCTGACATTTGACATTCACTTGCTCCAGATCTTTGTCATCTTTGTCTTTGTCTCTCAGCTCGTCGGTCAGTGAAGACGTGTTGAAGGATTTGTTTTCCTCCAGTGGATTCACCGTCAAAGCCTTCAAGTTTTTCCAGTTAGTATTGACATAATATGAACCACTTTCAGATGAGCGTGTGTGATGATGTCACTTCCTCTGATGTCGCAGGAAAGACAGGAAGATGGCTCTCATGCAGCTGGCGTCGGTGGAGGAGGCCATCGAGGCTCTGATCACTCTACACGACCATCAGCTGGACCACAACCAGCACCTCCGCGTCTCCTTCTCCAAGTCCACCATCTGACCTTTGACCCCCTGGGCCCTGGGCCTCCCATGTGAAGCGGCCCCTGGTCTGTCGGCAGTGTTCACCTTCAGGTGTAGTCAGCTCATAGCCTGTTAGCCTACCATTTAGCTATCACAGCTTCTAGCTTGTTAGCTTTGATTGTAGCTTTCACAACGAAAGCAGAGGCAGAAGAAGCGTAGTTGTTTTCCTGCGCTCCACGTCTCAGAAAGTCGACTGAGTCTGGTTCATTTAGAAGTTTGTTCAATCTTTGACGGGGTGTAAATCACCAGCACCGACCTCAAGCCAGAAAATGATTTAAAAAAAAAAAAAGAAGATATTTTTATCAGTTAAATTACAGTTTAATATTTCTCACAAACCTTTCAGCCCATCTTTAGCTGCTCGCATAAACGTCAAGCCACACGGATGCTAGAGGTCAAGGCTAACATCGCAGCTCGTGGTTTGATAGCATGTTAGCGTCAGTCGTGAAGCCCTTTGTTATGTCACTTCCTCTCTCGTCAAATCCATCATCTGACCTTTGGCTTTAGGAGCCGGCTAATGAATCCGGCTGGAAAGAATGCTGATTGGCCCGTGGGGACCAATGTTTGAACCCCGACACACAAACCATCTGTGCCGACACATCATGTCACAACAATGGGTCGTTTCCATGGTTACAGTGGTTACAGAGCACATTCATGAACAAACTGTGTAGCAATGCATAGTGGGTTGTGGAGTCCACCAAGGAGCTCACGTGAGTTAAACTTTTTGTGAATTAATTTGAAGTAGAAAAGAATTCAGGAAACATTTTTTAAAGTTACAAAAAAAAAGAACATTTTCAAAGTAAAAGCCCAAATAATAATGGAGGGATTTTAATGTTCCATTATTTTCAGTTAATTTATTTTTGAATGACTTGGCATGATCAACAATTATTAACCTGTCGCGACCAAACTTATTTATTTAGTTTCATTTTTTTTTCATCCTGTCTCCACTTTACTGTGAAAATTTGAAATTGCAGTTTCAGAACAGTGACGTGTCTGTTTGGTTACCATGACGACGATTATTATTTTATTGTGTTAGTTTAGTTTGCTGCGATCTCTGCGATCTTTCTTCTGTGCCTTAATTTTTTTATATTGCGTTCCTGTTGTTTTTGTAGAAAATATTTTTGTGTAGTTACATTTTTTCTGTGTTATTGGTGTTTTTATTTTGGGGAGTTGTTTTAATTTTGTCTTTGTACTGAAGATAGTTGATGATTCTATGCCCTGCCCATCTGTCGTGTGTGTGTGTGTGTTGTCAGACTGACCCCTGATTTTTTTAACATGAATATATTTAATTTAAATTCAGATTCTTTTTTAATTCATGTTATCGCATCAGTTCAAACAAAATGTTTTCTTCGAACAGGAAACAAGCCAGATAAAACAGGAAGCTGCCAATTTCCAGTTTGCCTTCTGACCTCTGACCTTCCCTTTGATTTATTTAAAGTCATTGAAGTCTTCGTTTTCATATCACATGTAACAAAACAGCTCAAAATTCAATTTATTCCTTTGTTACGTATTTTTTATTTTAAATTTGATTCAAGAAATGTTTGAAAAAAAATCGCAAAAGCTTTTGTTTCTTTGTTAAAAAGATTTGTAACAGTTTTGTAACATTTTAAAATGACAGTCTCGAATCAGGTGGGGGGCGGGGTCAATCCAAGCCAAAGTTTGTGTGCCTTTTAATTGGACCAACATGTTTTCTTATGACATCACTTCCTGTTTAAATGGCGTTCCAATGTTTTTTCTGCTTGTGTCTCATGACTTTGTTTTGTATTTGTTTTCACATGTTACAAGTCACAAAGCTTGATTCACATGATGAATTTTTTGGAAATATGTTCTGTGACATTGTTGCCTCTTTGATGTTCCATTAAATTAAACACTAACATCAAGGTCCCGCCCACCCATGCATCAGACGGTCCAAACCAAAGGAAGCAGTTCAAACGTGACAACACGTTGTTTTGTGACACATGCAACAAACTGGTCACATGGAGGAGCTCCTGTTACATATAGTTTGTATGTTAATCTATTACTCACTTAAATACTTGTAACTATGTAGATACATGTGAACATTAAATACTCTAACATTACAGTTACTTTTTAAACACATTTGTCCCATGTCTGTTTGTTACACGTGTGCTTATGTCATTTAAACCGTGATACATTAGACACGCATACTTGTATTTGATTTACTTCAGTTTTACACTACCCACGTAGTTAGATGACAACTCGTTACTTTTGTTTAATACTGAAAAGAACAAGAGGAACATGTTTATGTTGTACATGTTAACTGTATGTTCCATAGTTGCAACACATTACATGAGAAGCAGGCACCGTCACTTGTAACATGAAAACATAAAAACACCTTTCAGAATAAGATGGTTTGGTTTCTGTTATTTTCAACTTAAGGCCTGTTCATGATTTTACTTTGGAAGTCACATTTCTTTCTGCTTTCTTTACAAACTTTTATACTGAATGTATTCTTTGTTTTCTAATGCTGACGAATGTAAAGTACTTGTGGTGCATTGTGGGATTGTGGGAGGAGGTGCGATTATTATACGAAATATTTTTAATATTGAACCAGTGCATGGGGAGGGGGGGGGGTTAACTGTGCTTGACAAAAAAAAAAAAAAATGTTGAATTTTTATTTATTCTGAAAGTGACAGGAAGTTGTAGCATGAATCTCTGAATAAATAAAATATCTGAAAACCAATAGCTCCGCCTACCATCTGTTCCCACGTCCAATCATAAAGCAAGCCAAAAACAGTACTAAGTTCATCTTTGAAAGGACAAAACTTTATTGTTCCTGACTTGACACGATCGGTCAGTTCAGACAGGTTATCATAAAAAAAACAAATAAATCTACTTCCATCTGGACGATGGTGTCTCGGGTTCGTCCGACTCAATGATGTCATCAACCAAACCCTCTGGAGCTATGCTAACAATGAAGCAACACGGCTGCGATTGTCCACACATACACACATACACAGTGTTCGACTGCAAAGTCAAATATTCAGAAATGTGATTTTCGCTTGTGAAATGTAACGGCTGTGAAACAACAGGAAAACTTCTTTTTCAGTGTTAACTTTTTTCTGATTGGCTGCTTTGATTCTTTGTTGACCGAGGTGATTCAATCTTTTTCCGTTCGCACACAACAGAACCTTCACGAACATAAAAAGATGCAGCTCAACTCTCAAATTAATAAATACTGATTAACAGTTTGTACCAAAACGTTCTCATGAGGACAAAATAAAGATGGCAAGGTTGAAATTTAAACATGTTTCATAAAACACAAAATGAACATTGCAAAAGTATGAAGTCTTTCTCTAACGATCACCACAAAAGTTTTGTTGCAAATTTTACGTGAAATAATTTTAGATCTGAAGACTTCAGTAATTCTTTTTGACAACATCAACAGATCAGTGATCAGATGTTTGGTGGATTCTACTCATGCTTTTTTTTTTTTTTTTTTTTTTTTTTAAATCAGTGTTTCTCATCTCAACGTTTCATTCTCACAAAAAGTGTCGTTGTTCAAATTGTGAAAATGAACATTCTCTTAATCTCTTGTGTTGAAGTCCACCTCTAAAGAATCATTTGAAGAGAAGAACCCCTAAAGTCCAGAACCAGAACTTTTCTGGCTCCAAAACAGAATTTGCTGTAAACACAGAGAAAACTTAAGAATTTGAGTCTCAGTTCTGTTTGTTTATGTTTTTTGCAACAAAAAATAAATCCGACAACAATAACAATAGGAATTTGCCACCTGCTGGACTTGAACTACAACATTTTGAATGAATAATTTTAATTTGAAAATCATCCATTTGAATTACCTTAAATGTTTTCTCAAGGGTATTTTTCTAATGGCTGAAATTCAAAGTAAAATATTTACTATAAATTCATTTTCAGTCAAAACCATTTTTTGGCTGCTATTTGCTTCCATAAAAAAACCTGAACACGAACATTTAAGTAAAGAAAAATAAACCAATGAGGAGAGGATTTGACTCCCCGCTCCCCATTGACTGATATTTTTCTTCATCGTGTCCAATCACAGATTAGACGATTCAGTGCGATGTGTCCCCCCCCCCCTTTTTTTTTTTAATTTCATCGTTTTTCTTTCTTCCTGTCAGTGCTCTCATTGGCTCGTTCTGGCATCATTTAGTTTTAGCACCAAAGGAACATAAATAGTTAAAAACACACACGTTCCATAAAAAACAAAAAAACAAGTCAGTCTCTTTGATGAGGACGAAGCTGAAGGTTCAGCCCGTCACCATGGCAACTACACATCGAGGATCTCTTCAGCTGTGCCGCCACAGCGGAGCCGGTATCGACCGGTTCTCCAGCTGATGGTCGGGTCCCACAGAGCTGATAAGAAGATCTGCACCGCCATCGACTCTCTGATGAACCACGCCACCGCAAAGTCCAACTTTGAGAAGCAAAGCGCGCCGCCCTGCAGGACGAGTGAACAGTGACGTCACGCTACTTTATTTCTTACCGTTACTTTCTTTTAGCTTATATTGAATGTAAATATCATATCAGTCTTGAACTATATATAAAATATGTTTGCTAATGTTCATGCATTGTTCATACCTGAACTCCTGTGAGTTGAATATAATCGCAAATAAACCATGCCAAACAGTGACACATGAAGAACGCCATCATGTCCCACCTACAACATTCAACACACGCACTCACCATCAACAAAGATTAAACCACAGAATGTAACTTTTCCCAATCAAAAACAGTGTCAGCACAAGCTGCCTACCTGAACACGTAATGAGCAGCCCATCCAATAATGAGGCTGGCCAGGAAGCACTCAGAGACGGGCTCCAACACGGTGCCAGGAAGCATGTTGATCCTCAGTTTAGTCCACCTGAAAACAACAACATCAAAACAGTATTAACATGTATAAATGAAAGCTACTACTGATGGAATACGGATGACATCAAAACAGCCAATCAGAAACAGAACTGTAAAGTCACCTGATCATACGGGACTGAAACTGGCCAATAGAATAAGACCCGGAGTTCTGCAGCGCCACCTGCGTCGCCATGGAGAACTTCCAGCCCCTACGGGACAAAGGCATGAAATTATTGCTTGAACTTAAAACACCAATCTGTTGACCAGGTGCTAATGCTAACATGTTAACCTGTCTGCGATGGCTTTAGCCATGAAGTAATCTTCAGCGATGTACTGGGCAAAAGCAACCAAACCGCCAGCTTGGTCCAACACGTCCTTCCTCATTAGACACGACATCCCCGTCACGCACTTTATCCCCGTCACGTTCGCCGAGATGTAAGATCGAGGATGAGACGTCCCAAAGTACACCTGGAGAACCATGAGCATCTGTTAGCATTAATGCAGCCACTGGGTTCACATCAGGAGCTGGTTAGCAACACTTAGCATGTGTCAAACAGCTGGTGAATGATCTTAAAAGAACAAAATGTGAGACATAATTAACACGTGACAGCTTTATTAGTTATACAGTGTTTTTTCTAATTATCTAGGAATCTAGAAGATACATTAGCATGCTGTAACTGGCTTTGATTATGTTAGCGTGCTAGCCTCACCTGCTCCAGTGTGGCAGCGAAGCCTTGCCGGTCGGCAACATACGGCAACCCGTGGACCAGTCCCACCTTCTCCGTCATCTGATTGGTCAGATCTGTCAGGGTGTCTGGTTTCACTGCCACAAACACATGACCGCACAGTTAGCACTAGCTAGCGCTGAGACCGGCTAAAGAGGACGTGAACCCGCGGTGGGCGTCGGCGCTGACCTCTGATGCCGCTGTCACAGATCCACACCAGCCCGAACTTGGCTCCTTCATAACCAGGCATCAGGTTGTTGATCTTCGGGTTGATCCCAACCTTCTTGCCTCCTGAGAAGCAAACGCCAGCACATGCTAATGTCAGAGACTAACTCAGCAAAAAATGACTCGATGCAGACTAACTACCGGAACATAGAATGAAGCAACAATCATTTCTCACCGATGAACAAACGAGCGTCAACGTTGGGATATTTTCCCAAAAGTTTCTTGCAGACGTCGACAGCGGGATCGTCCTCATCCTGGACGCAGAGCAAGATCTCATACTGCGGAAAAAACAAACTGTCAGGTCACATGATCCTGAACGAGGGCACTAGGTTGGTACTTCATCATCAGTCATTGGTGAAAGGTGATCAGGATGATGGGTCGCTGGTTACTACAGGGGCTTCTGGTGATGTTGTGAGAGGTTTGGTCGGCGTCACCTCACAGAGTAAAGAACGAGCAGGTTGGAGAGGAGGTTGTCAGTTAGTTATCAGGTGAGTTGTGGGCGTGGCCAACGTCACCTTGGGGTAATCCAGAGTAAAGAACGTCTCCAGATTGGAGATGAGGTTTGGGTCCACGCCTTTCAGAGGCTTCAGGAGAGAAACTCCTGTTTGCTGCACAAACGGCTGCTTGACCTCTGACCTCTTCTTATGAAGGTGAAGACGCCTGAGGGAGGAAGAGAGAGAGAGTGTTGATATCAACACATGGAGAAGAACGACACCATCATAAATCCTGCGTGTTATTGCTACCAATAAGGATGTTATTGACAACATCAACGACAATAAAACAGAACAAGTCTCTGAGCGTGTAAGCACATCAACGAATGAAACGCTGCACCTCAGGCACAACAGACTCTACACACGTACATGAGGAAATGACTCAGTTTCACCTCAACTCAGATCACAATTGAACACGTTTCAGCAATCACAGCAACTGAACCAGTGATCCCTTTGTTTGTTACCAGGATGACCAGGTTTCCAGTTACGCTGAGTGTGTGTGTGTGTGTGTGTTGGTGCACCCATTGAATCCCTGAGCCTGAAACACATGACTTTTAGAACAGCTGTGCAGCTGTAAAACGGAGGCCAGCCGTCAATCAAAGCAACAGACCAGAGCAGGAAATGTGCGTGAAGCTCACTCCAGCGAACCGTGACGGACATGGAACGCATGAACCAGCTCCTCTGAGCGGGGAGAGCTTCTCAACAGTCCCGGAGCCTCCACGCTTCCACACATGACAACAGCTCTCAGGGGTGTTCGTGAGTTTCCCACGAGCGCCATGAGCTGACAGGCTAACGGCGAAGCAGGAAAACGCCCAGCAGCTAGCCGAGCACACACGGCCGCTGTCACGGCTGTTCCCCGTCCGGCGAACCGCGGACCGGACGCGATTCTCCGGTCGAAATGTTTCAGCCTGACCGACGTGACTCGTGCCGGAGACAGAACTGCGATAATGCGACAGAGACGCGGATGGGGTCGTTGTTAGCTAACAGCTAGTGCCGCTAGCAGCTAGCTGCTAGCCGCGCAGCCCGTTGACTTACACGTAGATGATGGACATGAGGTGCATGAGCCACAGCACGAAGAACAGGATGAAGCCGAACACGGCCAAGCCCTGCATGGCGAGCTCCAGCAGGGCCATGGTGCTGAGCGGGGCCGCGGGCCGGCGGGGAGTCGCACTAGCTCGGCGAGAGGCAACCAGCGCAGTGGCCTGGGAGCCGGAGCACACGGGGCTGCGCTGTCAGCGCCTGCGACGATGAGCGCGACAAACTCGGCTCGGGGGAATCCGGCGATCCGGCCTCCGGCGGGGTGAGGGGCTCCGGTCGCGCGGGCACGGGTTCCGGGCTCGGCCTGGAGTCCGGGTCACGGCTCGAGCATCTGGGCAGAGTCAGCAGACCGGCCAACGGTCAGCTGACCGACCGGGGAGCGGCGATAAGCACGAGACTGGGCGGTACCGGAGTCACACTTCCTGTCAACTTCAAAATAGAAGCTCTTGTGTCTTGGCCCGGTTCTGTTCCGCTGGTTTGAGTGGCGGCTGGCATGAAGTTTATTGGTGCATTGCCGCCACCTTCTTCTTTATGATATCATTATCACCCTGCTCTCTCATTCAAGGAGCCCATAAGACTTTCTGCATATGCGGTCATTAATGAACTGGTTCTGTTCCGGTGAGGTTTTAATGTTGCTACTTTTCTTACCATAGGGCATCAAAGTACATCAAAGCCAATGGGAGTTTAGCAGAGCCCATCAGTTTCAATTGTTTTGTTTAATTTTATTGAATGAAACCAATTTCATTCAAATGATTTTATTTTAACCCTGCTTTCATTCATTTTTCTGAAATATTTCACGCTGACTGTTTCCACCTATATTCTGACCCCCGTCTCTGATCAGCAATGATTCACCACAACCCAACCAAAAGATCCTGACGTTAAAATCAAGTAGTCATCATTTTTTACTATATATGAAGTATTTCCAGCAATTCACATTAAAAAAAATCATTTTACAAGATTTTACAATATTAGGTTTTCCAGTCTTCAGGTTTTAGCAAAATATAAACTTTCTTGATAAAAATAGTACTTCCCCAAATGTCCCAAATGTTCCTCTATTACAGCAAAAGATTTCAAAACCAGGAATGTACACATTTTGAAAGGGAAAAGGCACATAATTAAAACTCTCCAGTGTAACAGATTGGATCAGAGGATAAAATCAATAAAATATGATATGCATCATTTCACATTCACGTAGAAACAGAGACATTACACTGAATTGAAAAAAAGTAGCAGCACCAACACATACTGTGATTGGCAGTCACCATGGAATCACCATGGACACATTCATTTAAAAACAGTCAAGCTTACAACCTGATTGGTCCCTTCTGTTGACAAAGCAACACCTTTGACCTTGAGACTGACCTCTGGTTTAGCTTCATGAATTTTCTTTTAAAAAGACTCAAACTGAAATTATTACAGTTTGAGAAACAGTGGACTTTTGATTTTTCTAGGTTTTGACTCATTTCATTGTTATTGCTTCTTTTCATTTTTTGTCCATCTTCATGTTCTATTCAATAAAAAATTCAATTCTTTCTCTTGGTTGCTTGTCTTTAAAAATTTCCCTTCTTCTACTCACACTCTCATAAATTATTTCACAATAACTTTAAATTGACTTTGAATTGTCCCTTCATATAAACTTTACCTGTAGAATCATTTCCTGCCATTTGTCAAAACCTGGATCACGTGACATCATGAGGTGGCCTTCAGGTTTTCACTTGATCTCCACCCGGTATGCACTTATCTCCATTGGCCTCAGACGGGTCAGCTGGGCAGACTCGTGGTCATCTTCACGCAGCAGCGTCAGACCTGAATGACGAACTGAGCGAAACTTAAGAGGAGAGAAAATCTCACCCAGATTCACCTGAAAACAGAAAACAGATCAAATATTTGTTTGCAAATTCATTAAACGGGCTGAAAAAAAATCTATAAAAAATGACAGTTAAGACAAACAATCGACAAAAAATTGGTGTGTACCTCCTCTTGCACACTCGTGCACTTAAGTGCTGGCTTGGGGGCAGCGCTACAGTCAAAGCCCTTCCTGTGGAGGAGGAGGGCAGCTTCCTGTGAAGGGCGACCTGCTTCCTGTTCACCATAAACAAAATAAACATTCCATAAAGCATAAAGAACTGATGTTACAGGTGTTTCCATGTGCAGGTCTCACCTGAGCGTCCTCCAGTGTCCTCAGGTTCAGCAGGTGAATGTCGCACGGCAGCGATGAGCTGAGTGGCCGGAATGGGCGGAGCTTTGGCACCATGCTGTTGCTGTGGGTGACCATGGTGATGGGTGGGTGGCAGAGGGACAGCGAGGTCAGGTGGGCAAGCAGTGACAGGTGGTCAACTGGGGCTCCTCCCACTTCCTGTCAGAAAACAAAGTCACAAATACGAATTACAATGAGAATCACAAAAAAGGGTTTTCTGTTGAGAACTGTGGCCACGCCCTCTCACCTGAGTCCCGCCCCTCCTCTCCTCCAGCAGAAGTTGGAAAAGACTCGCCGTGAGCTTGTTGTCGGTGACACCCTGACCAAGGCCGCGGTTATCGTCCTGCTGCAGCCGCCGGTCCAACACTACCTCCAGCTCACCTGCATGGGTCAGAGGTCAAAGGTTAGAGTCAGCGCTATGGCAGAACATGTCAAATCTGAATGAATTCTCCTTTGATTTTATGGTTTGAATCTAATTGTCGTCACCTGGCCTGAGTGATGCGACTGCCTGACTCTGCGCCGACAGCAGCGTCAGACGAGACGCTGAGTCCTGGAGGAACGAGGATGAGGTCATTGGATAAAAGTTGGCCTGCAGGGGGAGCTTCGCCAAGGTCCTGCGCAGCTGCATCTGCAACGAATCACCACTCGGTAAATCAGTAAACGCCCACCCACAAGAAATGATCAGATTTGACCAATGGAAATAGAGAAACCTGAAAACCGTTGAGGTCGGAAAAGAATTGGTTTCTGCTGGCGACATCACTGACAAGCCGCATGACGAGTTCGCGGTTCATCTCTGACCTGATGTTCACCGTGTTTGAAATCTCCAGGGACCTCCCAGCATGCCCTGGGAAACAGGAAGCCAAAATAAATGTGATGTCACAGTGTACCAGTGTACATTGTGACATCACTGCACCCAAACATGTTTTGAACAGGTCACACGCGTGAAACGTTACCGCCCAGGTGGAGGAGGCGCACTGTGTGTGTGAAGTGTTGGTAACAAGATGTGATGTCAGAGAAGATGGGACCTTTGGAGATGCGCACCAGGGGGGGTTGTGAGGACGAGTAGAGCTGCAGGGTGAGACAGGGTGAGATCAGTCAATCGAACCAGGTAACTAGACTGTGTCTTGATCTCAGTCCTGGTCCTGGTCTTACCTGGGCTCCTTCCTCCCCTGGCAGAAAAAGGTAGGCTCCACTCTTGTCCCGGTTCCCTTCAGTTCTGGTTCCGTACCACAGGAACTGAATTTTGATGTTCCGGACCAGACCAGATGTGAGGCGGAGCTTCTGCAGCAAGCCAGTGTTGGGGGAACTCCATATTTGTAAATGCTTGTTGCTAAGCGACTGAGGTGCGTCAACATCAGGACCACTAAGGTGCGACACCTCAAAGTGTTTGGTGTGAACAGTCGGTCTGTTGCCACGACGATGGAAGGTGTATTTTGCCCGGGGGGAGGAGCCAGTTGGTGCTTTGCTCACATGATACACGACGAGTGACAGAGGAGGAAGTTCGGCCACGAAGGAAAACTGAGGCGACCAAACACAACATTACACAACGACCAACCCCGCAGAGGCGTTCCATTAACCAACTCAACCAGCCATTCTCACCTGGAACGCCTCTGCGGACGCTTGGCTTGGCTCCGCCCACACGGCAGAGATCTGCGCCGCCATTTGTCGACCTGTTTCTGCATCGACAACACGGGCATCTGGGCAATCGACCACGATGGTGATGACAGAGGTTCGGAGCTGCTCTGTCGGGTTAAAGATGATCACCGGCCTGGGCTCATCGCCGAGCACGAGCGGCTTCTTCTGAGGCAGAGCGTCATGAGCCGAGATGACCTCGTCCTGTGGAAACATCCCATGATGACCTGACCTACCAACACAGGTCACACAAGTCTGTAAAAGTCAGGTTACCATTTGCAGGAAGGGTTTTGATTGGTCGTGGTGGTAAGCGTTCTTGTCCAATAGAAGCATCCAGTGGGCGGAGCTCTGCAGCACCTGGCGCAGTTTCAGGATGGATTGAAACAACCTGAAGAACAAAGTTTGTTTAATACGTCATCATTAACAAATCTTAATAAAAACAACTTTAAACATGGTGTTATCAGTACAATGGGAATGATGGTAAACTAAGGTTAGACGCTAATGCTCAATCAATGGGTATGATGGAAGGCTAAAGCTAGAAGCTCACTGCTCACTCAAGTTAAAGGAGTACCTGAGACTGTTGCCAGTGACGATGCCATCCTTCAATAGAGAGCATGGAGGAATAAATGAGACAAAGAAAAGCTAATGCTAAAAATGTAGCAGTTCAGCTTCGATTTAAGCTAACACATGCTAACACAGCGTTTTCATACCAGCATACAAACATGCCAGTGCGCTAACAAGAGGTAGCCACCTGGTGCCATAGTCGACCACAACAGGGTCACGGGCGGTGCCAGTGACGGCGTCATGGTGCTGGAACAGTGCTAGGCTCCGCCTCCCCTCTGTCAGGTGTTGGAAGTTTTCACGAGCTGGAAAATCTGCGACAACACGACCTTTGCCACGGAAACGTCTCATTTCAGCCAGCGTCAACGTGAAGAGGATTTCTGTCGCTCTGTTGGAATTAAAGAAGTCAAACGCTTAAAGTGACGATTCACTCTTGAAAACATTGAAACATAAAGAAGATTATATAAACTATAAACTGTTTATTGTCAAAATAAATAAGATGTATCATGAGGAGTTATAAAGCAGTACCTCAGCGTGGCCTCCAGCGTTCTGTCCAGACGTTTGTAGAACGGCCTGGAGGTGAAGTACCCACTCCAGTAATGGTCGTCACGGTCGGCGTAGGTGAAGAAGTCGCCGCGGAGAGTCGGCAGCGTGGTTCCTGCCGCACTCAGGCGCTGCTGCAGAGCCTGGAAGTAATCTGACAGGGTCCCGAACTGAGCCTGAAAACAGGGAGCGGGAGTACGTAGGTGTCACTCGGCTAATTCCTCTGTCATGTCACAGTGTGGGGATCCACCCACTGCAGCCCCGCCCATTCACTCAGGCGTATCGAGCACTCACCTTGACGTGCAGCTGGGGGTGCTGATTGAAGTAGTCAAAGAGTTTCTGGTAGTTACTGAACTGAGCGTCCCATTCACTTGATTCCACAAATCGAAAGTCGTCGCCGAGGGGAACGAGGAGAACCGGAGAACGAAAGAGGCGGGACTTTTGACGGTACTGATCCAATAAGAGGAGAGCGCTGAGTGAACAGAGACATCATCATGAGTCACACTGGTTCATTATATAGTCTGAGGAAACAATTGCTCAAAGGTCAAAACTAAAAAAACAAAATTACAAACTTCATTAATTTGATCATCAAAATCTGAAGTAACGGAGATAGATCATGTTTATGTTTGTTAATGATCCAGCGTCTTCTTACCGCTCCTCAACATTCTGCTCTGTGATTGGCTGAGGTGGAATTCTCCACGGACAGAAGACCCGCCCTCGAGGCAGGCGGTAAAAGTCAAACTGACAACAAACCGACGGGTTCGGGCCACACGTGTGAGGCACATCGTAGCTGTAGAATGGCATCATGTGACACGTGATGTCACTACGGGGGGAGGAGTCTGATATGGAAAGAAGTACAAAGAAGTTTGTAAAATAATAGGAGAACATAATCTAAAGTTCTAATTTTATGTATTATTATCATTGTCGTCACCCACACTCACCCCAGCTCTGTCGCCATTGAAACTCAAGCGTCTGTTGCTTGGCAAAGTGCTTCTTGACGGCATAGTGGACCCGTTGAATGACCATGTTGCTGAGCCCCGCCCCCTTCAGCAAGTAGGTCATGGAGGGGGAGTGGCCAAACGGATCCACCGCCCACCCGCTGCTTGGCTTCACGCCTGCAGAAACATGGCATGACAATAAGAAGTGTGTAACGCCACAGGGAAGTGAATCGCGGTCGAAGGCGTACCCAGGTGTCTCTGAATCCACTGATGACCCTCGATCAGCTGATCCAACAGAGCAAAGTAATGAGAATTGGCTTCGTCTGCCATCACCCAGCCGCCTGTCACCAGCTCTAACTGCCCCGCCACCACCAGCCTCCAAAATAGAAAACAGCTGATTAATGATAAAGTCCTTGTGAAAAAAATATTCAAACATAATAAACAAAAAAATAACATGAATTTACCGTTTCACGATCTCTCTCTTCTGATCGTCGATGTCGTTCCACCATTTAGAGAAATAACTGATTTCTGCCCAGATCATCTTCTTCCTGGAGAACAAGAGAATCGTCTACATGTTTCTTTATTTCTTTATGACAAGACGAACGCTGTCATGACGATGCTCACCTGTGGTCTTCACTGAGTTTGATCAACATGTTGTTGAGGATGTGTCTTGTCTGATCCTGATAATAAAGGTCAAAGGTCTTTAACCAACCTGCAGGGTGCACACACACACACACACACACTGTGTTACTTAACCCGACAGACTGAAGCAGACAGGCAAACTGTTCATTAGTTATTGGTGTCCTCCCTCACCAGGGTCGTTGTGTGAGTGTGGGACGAGAAAAACTTCCAGCGGCTGCTTATCCCAATCGTTGGCATTGTAACGAATCTCAAAACCCTGTTTCCAGGCGCCACCGGCAGGGTTGTCAAAGGGTAGGAGGTCATAAACATCCAGCAGCTGCACACGGAGACATGAGTTGAGTGCGAGTGAGGGTTTGTACGTTATTCAGTTTTCAGTTTATTAAACAATGCAAAGCTAACCTGAACGCCATCAGCTCCGTCCTTCGTCTTTCCTGCCAATTGGCAGCCAGTAAGCTCATCTGTCTGGTTGTGGGTAGTGTCTGAGCTTATGTTGGCTTCTCCTCTTTTTGCTTCCCATGATGCATTGAGGTTGACCAGTGAATTCCGCAGGGTGGAAACCAGACGGTTGTTGTCACGAAGGAGATGCTCCAACCTGTCTATCTTCTGCTGGAGGTGGGACAGATCCTGTCGAGAGGTGTTGACTGTTTTTTTACTTGAACCCTGAAGTGAGGTCATTCTTCACGTCATTTGTATTGTGGGACGAATAAAGGTTGATCTAATCTGACCAATCACACAGATATTGACTGATCACAATCTAGTGGGCGTAAACAAACAGTTTGACCAGTTTGACCAGTTTGACAGCAAGGTGAGCAACTCTCATACCTCATCCACCTGCATGACAGGCGAGTTCCCACTGTGCTGAAGATCCGCCGCCTGCATCAGCTCCAGCATGCGGTACAACGACATTAGAGCCACGCAGAAGACCCCGCCCACCAGCCACACCAACACCCGACTCCTCTTCATTACGACGACAACAACGCTGGAAACAAAAAAAGAATATTTAATGTTGTTAATATTCAGTCATTTCCATCAGGAATGCTAAAATTAATAATCAAACAGCACCTGTTGAGGACACAAATTATTACTACTAATACATATTAAACAAACAACACAGTGACTGTAATACTGACTCAATGAAGATGCAGGAAATCAGATAAATATAATCATCACATCTATGACAGTGACTTCCGGTCTTACGCCACTTTCTCTCCTACTTCCGCGTTGAGCAGACAGATCTCGTGCCGTTCTTCAGTTGTGTGGTAAAGTACCCGTGTCACGTCAGTTTCACATGGAAATAAAAAAGCAATAAAACGAACAAACTTACGCTCAATTTTCCATTCAGGGAAAAGAGTTCCAGAGCGGCACGAGCTCCGGTCGCTGCTGCGCCAGGCTCTTATTTTGGTTCCGGTCTGATTCAGCTGACTCAGCGTTCTGGAAGCGTCACTTCCTGTTAGAGAAGCTTTTTTTTCTCCACCACAACTTTATTGTCTGGTGAATTAGATATCCCACGAGCCTTTAAAATACCCGGAAAACACCATGAAGGTTCCAGTGTTTAATTAATTTACTATTTGCTGAATTGAGTTTCGCACAGTCCACGCGCCTTTCGTGACCCGGTCAGCCGAACTTTATATTTTACCGAAGCAGCTGTTGCTTTCCTCTGATGTCACGACTCTGCGATGCTAATAAAGTTCATTTGAAACAAACTGTCGCATCTACCCCACCCCCTCACTCGTGACAAGATCACGTGAGTCGCCTGTATCGTGTGACGTCTCGTCAGCTGACTGCGGCTGTAGAGCTCAGTTCATCCTCGACCTTCACCTCGGTTAATTTCTCCGGTTCCGACGCCACACTTCGCAACCCGTGTCCCGACCATGGCGAGCCAGTCCCAGGGGATCCAGCAGCTGCTGCAGGCCGAGAAGAGAGCGGCCGAGAAGGTGGCAGAGGCCCGCAAGCGTGAGTACACACACACGGCCCGCTAGCCATTAGCTTGCTAGCTGGTTATAGCGGCCGTCAACGAGCCACAGTCCCGGTTCTGCCATCAGTATGAAGCGACGGAGGAAATAACGACAGAAACCCAGAGGAACACAGTGAGCTGATGCAACGGGACCAGGCGGGAGATAATGTCAACACCAGCGGCCTCCAGCGCTCGGTCCGGTCCCTGAACCGGACATTTGGATTCATTCAGCGTAGACTCTGAACTTAGTGCACAACCAGTTCATATTCTTTCAGCTCAGGGTCTGTCCAACTCGATCAGAACTGATCTGTGACCCACTGATTTATGACCAAGGAACAAATGCAGCCTTCAACAAGATGTTTAGGTTGTTTTTTTAATTCTGACATTTCCTCACTGACGGTTCTTATGAGTCAAACATCATGTGAGAGTCTCACAGAGGAAGAATGAACACACACTGCTGTTTTTCATGTCCTCATGTTCAACTTCCTGTCCCGTCAGGTAAAAACCGGCGTCTGAAGCAGGCCAAGGAGGAGGCTCAGGCTGAGATCGAGCAGTATCGTCTTCAAAGGGAAAAGGAGTTTAAGACCAAAGAAGCTGCCGTACGTACTTTCTATAACAAACTTCCAACAATTCTATAAAATGTTCTTGTTTATCTAACCGTTTCCCTCCCCATCAGGCCCTTGGTTCCCACGGTAACAGCGCTGTGGAGGTGGATCGTGACACCGCAGAACGAATGGGCCGTATCCAGGCTAGTTTCCGCGGCAACAGGGAGGCAGTGCTGGGCGAGTTACTGCGACGCGTCTGTGACATTCAGCCGGAGTTTCATGCCAACTACCGCGTGGCTGGCTGAGAGGTGGGGTCAAGGTCATGCTGGTGGGAAAACACGGGATATGTGGATGTTGGCAAATTAGCTTTGTTAGCATGTTCTAGTTTCAATTCAAACTGAATTCTGCTAAACTCAAGCTAAATATCAAAAGTTTTATTTTTAAGGCGAGAAGTTGTTTTCCTGTTCTGTGTGCAAAAGAGAGATCGTAAATAAATGTTGGTGTTACAGTGTTGATGTTTACGAAGTATTTATATATATCAGACTTAATGTCGTTGTGTAGTTTTTTTTTCTTAAATTTTCTTAAGTTAACTTTGTTTTTCTTCACTGTATCAGGTGAGAAAAAAGTCCAATCAATGCTGATTGGCAGTTTTGTGAGTGTGCTCCTCTGCTCTAACCTGATTGGCTAGAAAGTGGAAAGGCTTTTATTGTGAAAATCTTGTCCATTCCACATTTATTTGTTGCCCTCTGTGTAACTGTGACTTTCTGTTAATATTTGTGAAATGATACTGAAAAAAATGATTAAAATGTCGATTGGTTGAATCTGATCTGTGTGACTGACTGAGGGGTGTTCAGACAGAAATCATCCAGTGACGTGACGGAGCAGAGGAGATGATGCTTGACGCACCGTTAAATTAACTTCAACAGCAGAAGCCACAATCCCAAATCTAAGACATAAACGCGTATAAGATGCAGCATCCTCAGTTCTGAACCTTCGACAAGTGTGACGAGGCAACAGACGACAGTGCTTCATTAACTGCACTGAAGAGAACCGACTAACATGGAGGTAAGAAAAGGTCAGGAGACTGAAGACACGTGAAGGAGCAAAGGTGTCTTCACACTGATGAAAGCTGCTCACCTCCTGGCGCTGATTGGTTCAGACCTCGAAGCCCCGCCTCTGTGACCGGAACATACACGTCATGGCGCAGGCACCGGAAGTGGCGGACGGACCGAGGCAGTAAAAGTCTTTCTTCTTCTCCTCCCTTTCCCTCTTTTCTTCTGTGTCCCGTCTGTCCATCTTCGTGCTTCCGAAACGGAGGGGAAGAAGAGAAGAAGAAGAAAACCCGGATAATCTGCGGGTGAGCTCAGTGTGTGTGTGAGTGAGTGACCTTCGCTAACTAGCCCGCGAGCCTCCATCTCACGAGACTGCTGCAGTGTTGTGGCCGCGAGAGTAACGGGGGTGTTGGGTTCGAACCCGTGACCGGTCCGGACCGCTGTTAACTCTGTGTCCCTCTGTCCGCTGGACTCGCTGACGAGTTTGGAAAAGTCTGAAAAAAAAAAAAAAAAAAAAACTCGTTGGCATCCCGGAAAGTTTCGGGTGTTGATTCGACAGAACTTGACACGTCACACTCAACAAACAAGCTTGTCGCGGGTAAATGATGTGTAAACACGAGTAAACAACATGCATCTCTTATTAATAAAGAATAATAATAGATGAGGGTCACATCTGTGACCTGGTCCCAGCGGTCATCAATACAGTCCATCAGGCGATTTCTATTCATAGCAAGTCACCAGCAGATGTGATCAGGGTTCTTATTAAAAACGTTTAATGTGCAGTCAGACTGAAGAGTGAGTGTGATTTCAGTCTCTGAGTTGAACTCATCAGTAATCAGCAGTTAATCAGTGATGGACGTAATCAGCTGTGGGTGAGATAAGAGGTGAAGTCAGAGGAAACCGTCTAAAGGTGAGATGTGGACATCACTTCCTGTCTGGGTGAATTGGATCTGTTGACTCGAAGGTCAGAGGTCAGTCCAGATGTTCTGCTCTGTGATTGGCTGGATAGACGAGCCTGAACAAACCAGTTTGCCTCAGACAGGATCCTGAAGACGTTTCTACATTTACACACGCACAAACAACAGGATGTTGGTTGGAGTCCCGCAGGCTGCCACTGTGTCTTTAAAGCGTCGCATAACACCAGTGTGAACCATAGAATGAGTCTAAGAGGTGTGAACAGGTGAGGTCACGTGATTAAGCCACAGCTTTTCATTGGCTGCCAGAAAGCCTTGTGACATCTGATTGGCTGAAGGTGGTCTTATCTGTTTTATTGTGTGTAAAACTCTCTCTCCTCCTTCTCATCTCTCTCTTCAGTGCTCGATCGGCCCTTGCTCGCTCTCCTCTCCAGGTAAGCCGACTCTTTCTCCAATAGAAAAGTTGTGTTTGTGTTTTCCTGTGATTAAACCTGCAGCTGCTGTCTGGGTCATTTCTGTGTTGGTGGAACTCTCCTGAGCGCCGGCAGTGGCGTTGGAGGTGTGACCCTGTGACACGCCCTAAATTAGCCTGCGAAGACATCGATGGATGAGGAGGAGAGAGTTCACTTTAGTTTTTGTTCACAAAGTGATGCTGACTCCTTCAAACAGAAGACATGGGAACAAACTCTGCCGGCGGCCACGACTGACCTTCCAGTTAATGCTAACAATGCTTAATCTAATTGGATGATGGCAGACGGAACAACAGAGCACTCTGATTGGCTCTTTCAAGCTTTTTTCGCCTCAGGGTCCGGCAGCCAATCACATTACAAGAGGGTGCCTGTTCTGTGATGTCAGACTGTAGCCATGGTTACACCCCTGCATAATATCACTGGTGTGTGTCCTCGCATCAGAACCTCAGAGAGGCTGTTGTCTGACATCTGTTGTTCCTTCTCGTGGAGCAGCATGGATCATAGCCACCATCACCACACCATGAGCCCACCCACCACCGGCGGACACGACCACGGGGGAGGGAATGATGGGGGCCATGGGGGCCACGAAGGACACATGGGGATGGTGAGGCGCAGGACATGTTATGCTAACTGTGATAATGCGGGATTGAGCGAACACGCTAACGCTGCTGTTGTTAACCAGGTGATGACCTTCTACTTTGGCTACGAGAATGTAGAGCTGCTGTTCACTGGACTGCTCATCAACTCACCTGGAGGTCAGAGGTCGCCAGACGTAGAATTGCGTTGCTTTTAAACAAGTATTTTGTTTTTGAGACCCTCCCTCTCCTCCTGTCGTTCAATCAGAGATGGTCGGGGCATGTATCGGTGTCTTCCTCTTGGCCGTCCTGTATGAGGGACTGAAGATTGGACGTGAAGTGCTGCTGCGTCGCAGTCAGGTCAACGTGCGTTACAACTCCATGCCGCTGCCCGGGGCCGATGGGACAGTGCTGATGGAGACACATAAGACGGTTGGGTAAGACAACAACGTAATGCAGCACAATGACAAATGAGGGAAAGTGTCGAACTGATAAAGATCATCGTGGAAGACGGAATGCTCACAGAGATCCATATCTGTCATTCTCAGGCAGAGGATGCTAAGCCCCGGCCACTTCATGCAGACGCTGCTGCACATCATCCAGGTGGTCGTCAGCTACTTCTTGATGCTGGTATTCATGACCTACAACGGTTACCTGTGCATCGCCGTGGCAGCCGGCGCTGGGATGGGCTACTTCCTGTTCAGCTGGAGGAAGGCGGTAGTTGTCGACATCACCGAGCACTGCCATTAGCCAACATGCTCATCGGTGTGGAGGTTTAATTTCTGCTGATCACAATCGTTAAATGCTAACAACTCCTCTCACTCTCTATTAGAGCTCTCGCCAACGTGCTGCTGAAACTCCAAACCACCACGATGGTTTCTCAGCGAGCATGTGAAACACTGACTAATTTTATTCCATAACCAACCATAGTAACACCTTGTTATAGGATAGCACACACTTAAACTGATATAAAATCAAGATCTTTGCTTTACGGGAAACAAAAACATTCGGCAAATGACATTGTGCTTTCTGCCAATCAGAGCTTGGATGACATTATCATGTTGTGATTGGCCAGATCCACTTTTTCTTTTTTAATCTATTTTCTGTGCTGTGTCAATTCCGAGCTGCTGCTAGCCAAAAAATGTACGTAGTTTACATACACTTCTTTTAGTTAGCGTCGTTGGCAACGTATTTGAAAAGCCAATCATAGCAAAGTATTTAAATAATTGGACTCATTGAATATACACTTAATTAACTGGAAATCAACATTTAAAAGAAAAAACCTTGTGTGTTTTTGATTGAACTGAAAATGTGAAAATTGTTTATTTAAAGAAATTGTCCATGAGTCACTTCTTTCATTAATCAACAGAATTAAACTTTAACCAGCAACCGAGAAATTCAACTAAACTGAAAATGTAACATCATTTTCTTCCTGACGCCAAATGTCTATTTTCACTTTTTACAAAAAAACAATTACAATTGGTTCAGTTTGTTTGAGGGTCCGATTGGTCGGTGAATTGGCCTATCAGGGCTCAGATCACATCGACATTGACAATTTTCGCACTCTTCATTTAAAAAACCATGAAACACTAGTTTACATTAACACAGTCAATAACTTGATTGATTCACTTGACTTGTTCTGGGCCTTACACTCGACACCGTTTGCCTTAATGTGGCCAGTGGTGGAGACATCCTGATGTACAATGTGCTGTGACTGGAGGCCAGTGCGTGATGTGTTGTTGCTGCTCATCAACATCAACATGAAGTCTGCCGTTAACCGTCTGCTGCTCTCGGTCCACTGCGACCCGACAACGGTGATCTTCTCTATTTCGCCGTCAGACGAAGTGTCGTTCATGGCAGAGTCGGATTTTGTGCTATGTTGGGATTTTAAAATAAACTGATTTGCTCTGGGGTGGGTGGAGTTTACTTAGTGGACCAATGAAATTACAGGGACAGATGTTACTTGATTTCTATTTTGTGAGTCTACATACTTTTGGCCATTACCAGGTTTCCACAGTCAGCAGGTGTGTTCTGATGAAGGGTGTTCATATACTTTCATCCAGGTGCTGTTGGTGTGAGGGGCCACGCTGGTTTACTGTCAGGTTCCATGTCCTTGTTTGAATTGACTAATTGACACGAGATGTGATGACAACACAAGGAAAACCTGTGAAGGAAACTGCTTTGTTTTGAAAATGTTGTAATTGTCACAAATGCTGGAATTGTGAAAAAAAAATAAAGTAAGTGAGTAAATTCAAAGGAATATTTGAATGCTCCTCTCCACAGCTGCATTGCCTCTCTTCACCACTTGTAGTCGGGTATTGGTTCGACTGGCTGGTGCCATTCGTACCTGTCGTTTGTACGTCGCTTTGGATCAAAGCGTCAGCTAAATGCCTTTGAAGACAGGGCGGACTTTGTAGGCTGCTGCCACACGGGGGCGCTAGTGAGCTCCTTACCTGGACTGCGCTGAGCCCGTGAAGAAGAAGAGCATTTCCGTGTGTCAGGTCGATGTTTGTCTCGGGTCAAATCCTCCGGTGACGACTCCCCCCACCTCTCCGACATCCTGTCGTCGTTTCCCCGGGACGTGTGTGACTCCGTTAACCGGCTCCGACTCACGGTTCTTCGGCTGTCAGTCCGCCCACCGATCCTCTGATGGCCTCCAGGCGGCCGGACAGCTTCGACGGACTCGGCTACCGGGGCCGCGATGACCCGCTGTATGGAGCCAGCTACCCGGTCCGAAGCGCCGGAGCCCCCGCGGAGCTTCAGCACCACCACTGGGTCACAACGCCACCGGACATTCCCGGCAGCCGCAACCTGCACCACGGAGAGCGGACACCGCAGTATGAAGATCCACTGGCGGAGCGCGGAGGCCCCGGAGCTGCGGGCGGCTGGGAGGCTCCGCAGCCCGGGGTACCGCCTGTCGGTAGGTCGGTGTGGAGGGACGTTAGCTCTCAGGCTAACGGCTACATAGCTCCGTGAAATAGCATGTGAACAAAAAACACATCTGTAATTTTGATGAATTAAAACTCTGGGTCAGCAGGAAACTGTGGATGCCATCGACTCAACTTCATGCTCAAAGAAAGTGGAAATAGACAAACATAAGAACTGATGATTGAATGTTGTCTTGTGTTTTCAGAGCTGAACAGATTTGCTGGCTTTGGAATCGGCCTGGTCAGGTTGGAGACTCGCTCATCTCAAGTGAATTGATGACATATGGGGGTAAGTGAAAGCAGTAAAGACTGTGTGTGTCTTCAGTCTGTTCACAGAGAACGTCCTGGCTCACCCCTGCATCGTGCTGCGCAGACAGTGTCAGGTGGGTTCATCCTCAGCTCATTCACGTCTCCTGGAACATATCAGAATAATGACTTCTTGTTGATCCAGGTGAACTATCACGGCCGCTGTTACCACCTGACCCCGTTCAGTGCCGTGATCGTCATGTACGGCATCACCAAGGCTCAGGTGAGAACCCTGAGATTAAAAATCTATCAAATAACCATTAGTATTGAAGAAGAATCAAAAGGATAATAAGATGCTGGAATGTTCAGGGTCCGAAGGCTCTGTGGAAGGGGATGGGCAGCACCTTCATCGTTCACGGGATCACACTGGGAGCTGAGGGCATCATCAGCGAGTTCACACCATTACCACGGTAACCATGCAGGAGTCCTCATACTTTTATTGCTGCGGCTTCATGCAACCCACCGTGTGCCCGTGTGGGTGGAGTCTGCATGTGTGTTAACGGTGTGTGTTGTCGTCAGGGAGCTTCCTCATCGCTGGAGCTGGAAACAACTGGCCGGACATTTGCTTCTGAAAGGGTCAGGTTCACGTTCTGAATTCCTCTGAAATCCATCCTGTTTGGATGAAAGCTGCAGATCCGTCTGCGTTATCCTGACTGAAAGTGACTCCTTTCTTAAATGCAGGTTGACAGCTGTGGTGGCGCTTCCATTTTACTGCTCCAGCCTCATTGAGACAGTCCAGGTCATTATTGTATATTAACCTACACTTGAGTGTCTGTTCTTCTTTTATTCTGTCTCACCATTGTCCTGACGACCTCCTGTCTCGTCCTCAGAGCGAGATTGTTCGCGACGACTCGACGTCCGGTTTGCTCGACTGTATCCGTGAAGGTCTGGCCCGATTGTTGGGCGTCGGCGCTCCTCACAGTCACCGTCTGCTTCCTCTCAGCTCTCTGCTGCTTCCTGCAGCACTGCACGCTGTCCTACGATATGCCATCGCCGCCTCTGTGCAGCGTGCCGCTCTGTGGCTGCACCAGCGGAGCAAGAAGCAGCGGATGGATCCGTCCAACCCGCTCGACAGCTACTTCCCAGAGCTGGCAGCGGCGTGGGCCGGGTCTCTTGTGGCTGACATCGTGGTGTTTCCTCTGGAGACTGCGCTCCACCGTCTCAGCCTGCAGGGCACGCGCACCATCATTGACGCCACTGACGGCGTGGTGGCTGCAGGAAATGGAGGCAGCCCATTAGTCCTCCCTGTCAACACGCAGTACGACGGCTTTTCCGACTGTCTTCACGCAATCCGCCGCAAGGAGGGCGTCAGTGGCTATTACCGCGGGTTTGGAGCGCTCGTGGCACAGTACGCGCTCCATGGAGCTCTTCTCGCTGCTGCCAGGACTCTGCTGAGGCTGCTGCTGCTGGACAGTAAGCACAGCTAGGAGTTAGGATGGAGACGCAGCAGCACCATCGCAGAGGTCATCTGGTGAGATGGACTTTGTGTCACTCTGAGACTTCAAATTTAAAATTCCACCAAACATGTTGTTTGTTACATTTAAAGGAGCAGGTAAACGTTCCCATATTCCACATCATGGGATGTTTGTGGTACTTCCTGCCTTCAAACTAAATGTCTGTAGGGAAACACTTTCTGACCCAGCATGAAATCGTGACCCAGTGTTTAAATATGGACAACTGATTGGAGACCTGCTGTGTGTGAACATGAACTCTGTATAAAGTTGTAAAGATTAATTACATGTAAATTTAGATTAAATTATCAGATTAAATATAAATTATTATTCAAATCACCACACAAACGCATACATAAATAAAACAATCCTTTTGGTTTTTCAAATTAAATGTCTGCAGGAAGTAGCCAAATGTTCTTCCAGAAGAAAATAACAACACAAGTTCTGAGTCATGTCATGTTTGTTGTACTTTTGTCAAATGTGGAAACTTTGCACTTGAGCTTTAGAAAATAAAGTTTTCCGTCTTGCTGTAAATTATTTCACCTGAAATAAATAAACAAAATACTGCTGTTTCTTGTCTGAAAGATCTGTTTATTTTATATAAGATCACGTATTATATTTAAACACTGTTTTAAAGAATAGGTTTCTCTAAACTATTAAACCTTAAAAAAAAAAAAAAAGATTTAGTTTATTTCTGCTTTTTCTGAACTTCACACGAACTACGGTCAGATCAGGTAAAAAAAAAATATTAAATTAGTTGTCGAACAGATTTTTAATGGTCGCGTTTCTGTTTCTTTAGTTAAAATAAAAAAATAATAAAATAAACGGAACCAACCTTCGTCCGTGCGGAACCTTTGTTTCGTCGCCGCTTGTTTGCTGTCGGACCCCTGTCCTCGGCCCTCAGTGCCGTGTTTGTGCGTTGGTGCTTGTTCTCGCTGCGGCCGCGCTCCTCTCCGGTGTGGGCCGCGTTTCCTCCGGTAAACTCTCCGCTTCCACCGAACATGTCGGGCGGCGGGGGCCCCGCGGGCGGCGGCAGCTCCTTGTTCTCCGGTTTCCGGGTTCTGGGTCTTTACTCCAACCACGTGCCGCACGCGCTCCGGTACCACCACAAGCACCGGGAATTCTACGTGGTGACCGCGGTCGGTAAATGTCTCCACACCTACAACGTAAGAGAATATGCACGCGCGCACACACTCACTCACTCACACACTCTGTTTTACTGAAGTATTTATACACCAGTTTGTCCATCGACGGCTCCTGTACGGCATACACGTGACGTCACAACGCACGCCACATGTTTCAGTGCTTAACACAAAGATAATTAACGAGTTAATTATTTCTTGTTCCAGGTGAAGAAGTTGGGGATCGTGGCTGTCGGTGAGTTTTAAAGACAAATCAAATGTCAATGTCGATGTAAATAGATTAGTTTTCTGATTGTTGTGAGGTTGGTTTCCCAGGTGACAGCCTGTCAGATGACATCACCTGTATAGCAGCAGACAGGATGTTGGTGTTTGCAGCTTCTGGGAAACTCATCAGCGCGTTTGCCCGAAACAAAGAGGTTCCCCTCGTTTTCGTTTATTTAACTTTTAAATCAAATGATAATTCAATCAGTTACTTTTGAATATTTGATTTCTGTTTTAGTAATAAATAAAATCTTTGAGACGATATTTTGCTGCTTTCCCTCCACAGGTGGTGATGCGCTACCATGGTCACAAACAGGAAGTGCGTCTGCTGCTGCCGCTGTGCGATCACCTGATCTCCGCTGACAGCGGTGGTGATGTAATCGTGTGGGATGTCCTGGCTGGGGGTGAGTGGTGTGGGTGTGGCGTCACTTACCTCGTCCTTATTCTACCGGGGCCATCACACATTACGCTCTGTGCTCTCTGACCGTCAGACATCTACCTGCACCTGCAGTTCGACCCAAACACCTTCGACGTGTCCGCCATGATGCACCCGAGCACGTACTTGAACAAGGTGCTGATTGGGAGCTCCCAGGGTGCACTGCAGCTGTGGAACATTAAGACCAGGTGAGCTGTGACTCATTGAGCCTGTCACCTGACCAGGTTCACCTCACTCACTCACTGCGGTCGTTTCCCTCCTCAGTAAATTGTTGTTCACGTTTCCTGGGTGGTCAGCGGGGGTCACGGTTCTGCAGCAGGTGAGTCACACGATTAGTGATGAATCCATTTATTTACATTTATTCTGAATTTAAAGCGAAACTTCCACTTTTATTCCCAGAGTCCTGCGGTGGACGTGGTCGGAGTTGGCATGGCAACGGGCCGCATCGTCATTCACAACATTAAGTTCAACGAGACACTGATGAGCTTCACGCAGGACTGGGGACCAATCACCTCGCTCTCTTTCAGAACAGGTACAGGTGGTTATCTCTCACCTGGCCCAGCTCGCTGTCGTTCTTTCAAACAAGGAAGTACCATCTTTCTCTCCCTCTGTCTCAGACGGTCCCCCCATCCTGGCGTCTGGTAGTCCTCAGGGCCACATTGCATTATGGGACCTGGAACGCAAACAGCTGGTCACTCAGCACAGAAACGCCCACAGCACAGCCATTGCTGCAGCAACCTTCCTGCACGGAGAGCCACTGCTGGTCACTAACGGGGCGGACAACGCCATCAAGGTCCACCACGCTGAGGCCATCGATTGTTTTAGAAGAACGACCCAGACAATAAATGTGTCAGTGAATAAATGTCTTTTTTCTCAGGTATGGATATTTGATCAGGAGGGGGGCGGAGCCAGACTTCTGCGGAGTCGCCAAGGTCACAGCGCCCCCCCCACCACTATCTGCCACCATGGCATCGATGGAAAAAACATTCTCAGTGCAGGTAAATGAAGAACTCCATCATCTGCTATCAGCTCCTGAACATAATATACAACACAACATAAACTGAGTGTTTACAAGCTATTCTGGGTCATTTATACAAAGTGTGCCCCCCCCCCAGGTCAGGATGGAACGCTACAGTCTTTCTCCACCATCCATGAGCGATTCAACAAGAACTTGGGTCACGGTCAGTTCAGCTGTCAAAGCTTTGTCACATCCATGGTTACAAGGGTTGTGTTTCAAGTGTGTGTGTGTGTGTGTGTCCAGGCTCAGTCAACAAGAAGAAAGAGCAGAAGAAGAAGAAGGGGCTGTCTTACGAGGAGCTGCGTCTTCCTGCCATCACTGCATTCTCCTCTGGTTGGTCCCCGTCGCTGCGTCACTGTCACAGAACTCATCGCAGGAACCCGCTGACGCGTTCTGCCTCTCTGTTGATTGACAGCTGCTGCTCGTCAGTCCGACTGGGATGGAATCGTCGCCTGTCATCGCGGCCGCAGAGCAGTCACGACCTGGAACTACCAGAGGTGCACCATGGGCAGTTATCATCTACAGCCGCCCTGCCAGCGCAGGGATGCGGTGGCCATGGTAACGACATGTTAACAGTAAATATATGGACCACAGTTAACTTCTGTCTTCTTATACAATACTCACCTCTCTGCTGCCAGGCCGTCGACATCACTTCCTGTGGTAACTTTGCTGTGGTTGGCTCATCGTGCGGACGCGTTGACATCTACAACCTGCAGTCAGGCTTGCATCGGGGTTGCTATGGTGACGACGAGAAAGGTGCGCTGTCCTGTTCGTCGGTAGGAACTCTATTGCTGCCCCCTCTCTGACCTTGCCCTTCTTCTCCAGCTCACAGTGGTGCCGTGAGAGGCGTGGCTACAGACGCCTTGAACCAGCTGACCCTCACATCTGGCTCTGATTGGCTGCTCAAGTTCTGGCGCTTTAAGACCAGGAAACAGGAGCATCAGCTGAAGCTGAATGCTGCCCCAGCCGGCATGATGCTCCACAGAGACAGGTAGCTTACAGTTAATGAGTGGCTTTAGGCCACATGATGCTGCAGGTGGGATAACGTCTTCTTCTCCTATTGTAGCGGTATGTTAGCATTAGCACTGGATGACTTCACACTGCAGGTGGTTGACATAGAAACCAGACGCGTGGTCAGGAAGTTTGCGGGACACCACAGCAACGTTAATGATATGGTGAGCAGAGCTAACAATCTGCTAATGATGCTAACAGATGTTGGGGTCAGGGACAACTTGAGTGATATTGCATCATCTCCCCAGGCCTTCAGCCCTGATGGCCGCTGGCTGGTGACAGTGGGGATGGACTGCACCATTCGTACCTGGGATCTTCCTTCCGGCAGGTGAGAATGGAACAGTCCAGTGTTGAACACATTTGAATGACAGATGAGCAGAATAATAACCATTAAAAACGCTATTCCTTTTCTCCTCTCAGTCTTGTTGACTGTTTCCTGGTTTCCATGGCACCAGTGGGTGTGTCCATGTCACCGACCGGAGACTTCCTAGCGACAGCTCACGTTGACAGTCTGGGCGTTTACCTCTGGTCTGAACCTAAACAGTTTCAATCTGTTTGATGCTCACACTGCGGCAGCCAATCACAACACTGCTCTCCTCCCATAGGACCAATAAAAGCCTGTGTGGACCCGTGGGGCTCCGCCCCCTCCCGGCTGACTACCAACCAGTAGTGGAGGTGCTGCCAGGTGTCACAGTGGACGAATCGGAACAGGAAGCGCCATCAGAGGAGGCGGACGATGCCTACAAGTCAGCCGATCAGTTGGGAGCGGAGCTTGTCACGCTGTCGCTGCTGCCAGAGTCCCGATGGAAAAGTCTGCTTCACCTGGATATTATCAAGGTGCCACGCTCTCTTCTAAACGCATGTCTTTAAATGATGCTTGCGTGATGTCACGTGAACAAAGAAACAACATAAAACGTGAGCTGTTTCTTCCTGTTTGCAGAAGAGGAATAAACCTGTCGTGCCCCCTGTGGCTCCGGCTGCTGCGCCCTTCTTCCTGCCCACAGTCCCTGGTCTCACGCCTCAATTCGCGTTGCCCACCGCAACAGAGAAGGAAACACAGGTGATGAACTGAGAAACCAATTTGATTAGAGAGGCCCACCATATACTGAAAAGACCCAATCAGCAGCCGTCATGTGGTACGAATGATGACATCACATTGTTTCTGTTCCAGTCAAAGATGCTGAACCTTGGTTTGTTGGGTCAAAGGTCAGAGTTCAGCTCTGCTCTGGAATCGGCTCTCAAATCTGGATCATGTGAGTCTCGACGTGTTCATTCTACTCATAATTTACTAAATCAATTAATTCCAATGTTTTCATGAAAACTTTTGAGCATCACTTTGTATTTTAGAGGAAAGGTTTTAATTCCTGAATCCTCTCTGTGCAGTCGAGCACCCTGTGCGCTTACTGAAGGATTCTGGGCCATCGGCACTCTCTGTTGAGCTCACCTGTCTGGCACCAGAAGGAGGCGGAGCCAGCAGCCTTCTGCTAGCCTTCATCAAAATGATTGACAGCATGTTGGCCAATGGACGGGACTTTGATCTGGCCCACGCCTACCTGGCGCTATTCTTGAAGGTCAGCAGCCAATCAGAATGCTGCAGGTGGTATTATTTATTGTGACATTATTTTCAGTATTTGTGCTCTTGTTTTTACAGCTCCATCTCCGTACCTTATCGCAGGATGCTGTTGCCATGGCAGCATTGCTCCGCCTCTCAACCCGCATGGAGGCTGGTTGGGTGGAGCTACGTTCCTCATTTGACCAATCACTGTGTCTGCTGTCGTATATTAAGAGCGCACTGCTGTGACCTGCTCAGTTGTTTTGATAAAAATTTTGAATCATTGTCAGCATGTTTTTTATAACTTAGAGTAGTAAAAACATTTGTAAATGAGTCAACTTAGCTGCCATATTTCCTGTGATCAGTGAAGAGAAATAGAATTAAGTCAAGACAAAATGTAAAAATGATCATTTTTATTCAACTAAACAAAGACCAACTGTTACTCACATTTTTCAATGAAAAGTTTGGTTACTTCTGTGACATCATATGAATGGTGACATCATTCAGACATCCAGAGTTTGAAGGTGCGGTCATAGGAACAGGTTGCGATCAATTTCCCGTCAGGTGACACGTCGACTCCCATCACCTGAAAACACATGACATAAACGACCCCGACCAAACAGCTGGATGAACGAGCAGAGCGCAGTGTCTTACCTTCCCCTCGTGCCCGGCGAGCGTCTTCAGCGGCGTCCACCCAGGGTGACTCCAAACCTTAGCCGTGTTGTCGTATGCTCCGGTCAACAGGAAGTGACCGTCTGTGGCTACAAAACAAAAAAAAACAGGATCAAAGTCTACAAATCTTTTCTCAAATGGGAGATAATTCCTTTGATCCTTTGTCTTTATAGCAACAGCAAACGATGCACCTTTAAATTGCCACCCAACAAAATTTGAAAAATCGGTTCAATCTGAGGCTGCTGCTCTCAAAGGAGGAGGACAACATGACACCGTGAACATAAAGAGGCTATGAAATGGATTCAAGGCAGAACCACCGTCGCTTTCGCATCAATGCTGATGCGACGTATCAACACTACCAGCGGGTGGAGACGTGGTTTAAGGAGATACGCGACAGGAATCAACAGCCGTCCCACAAAGGTCAGCAGAGGGACCAGTTCAGCATCCTCTCACAGCAGAAGAAGGAAGCTGAGGACAAAGTTAAGGAGATGATGAGAGAGAACGAAATCTTGCAGAATGAAATCCGCGAGCTGAAGGAACGGCTCAAGGCCAACAAAGAGCAGAGTGAACCGAGTCTGATGGAGACGCAGAGTCCATCGACCCTCGATGTGACGCCTGTTTCCTTGTTGTGATTGACAGTACATGCTCTATGTACCCAAATGTGATTCCCAGTATAAAAGTGCCATGAATGAAATGTATAACAGCCTCTGTTCCATGTTAATCTTCCCTCTTTATTTCTGCACTGGTCCCAGTTGCATCGTCTCAAAGGAAAAGTAACCATGAGCAAAGGAAACTCTCTCCCGTTGATCGCCCTGTGAGGACAACCCTGAGGTCCCAAGGTCTCCTGCTCACCTTCCTCAACATGATTGACAGCACGCTAACCAACTGAAGGCCTAACATCATAGGCCAAGAGTTCACCATGGCAACAAGATCAAAGAAACAAGTCCTATGTTCTCAAATGAGGGAAGATCCTTGGATCCTGTGTCATTAAAGCAGCAGCACATGGCACCATGCACCTTTATGCTGCTGACCACCTGCCCCAAAACAACCAGAGAGGATCAATTGGAGGTTTAAAGGAGAGAAACCCGTAGTTACAACCGAAGCGTCACGACAAAGAGGATTTTAAAAAGCAGGGAAATGGAGTCCGACCAGAACCAACATCACTTTCACATCAATGCCGATAAAATCATCGAACACTTCCAGCGTGTGGAGAGCTGGTTTAAGGAGGTGGAAGAGAAGAGCCAGCAGCCCCCCTGCACGGAGCAGCAGGCTGAGCAGCTCAGCTTCCTGCCGCAGCAGAACACTGAAGCTGCCAACAAGGTGAAGGAGGTGATGAAAGAGAACAGAGTCCTGCAGAATGAGATCCTGAAGCTGAGGGAACAAATCAACAACAACAGAGAGCAGAGCAAACTCAGCGAGATAACATTACTGATGCCTCAGAACAATTCCAGCCACAAACAGCCTGTTCAGCTGGTGGAGCCAGAGGAGAAGAACGCGAGCAAGGTAGACTCGGCTGTCGAGACGACTCGGGAATCAAACAAGAAGCCGAAGCTGTTCAGATGGTTTCTGAAGTGTTGGACCCCAAAGAAGACAAAGAAATAAGGAAACTCGGGGGCGGGGGAGACAGAGCAGAGTCACATGAGGTTTTTTTTTTTTTTACTTACGTTGGAAGCGGACCGCAGAGAGTAGGTTCTGGTGGGCGGGGACTGTATATAAGCACTTCCTGTTTCTCAGCTCCCAAACCTTGCAGGTGTTATCACCACTTCCTGTCGCCAGATGATACCTGAAGAGCAAAAAAGGAACAAATGTAAAAATGGAATCATTTATTTCTGAGTTAGAATTTCACGCTGTCATTGTAAAGTTGTTATTTATGTGCACGGCATGCTTGTCTCTGATTGGCTGACCCGTTGGGGGAGAAGTTCAGGCTGTAGATCTCCTTCAGGTGACCCTCGAGGAAAACAACACAGCGTCCAGTCCGAAGGTCCCACACCCTGCCGAACGAATCCAGGCCTCTGTTTGGATGACAGTCAGGAGTGGGCACGGTCCACAGCTTTAGTATTTGTAGTACTGTGTCCTACTAACTGTACTTACTACGTCTTATCACACACACTGTGCTAAACCTGTGTCGGGGTAATAGCGTGTAGTACAGTGTAGTACCCAGTGGCAACCAGTGAGCCGTCAGGGTGGAAGTGAAGGTCGTGGACTCCTTTGCTGTGACCTTCCTGATGGAGAATTTCCTCCTGAACCTCCAGATCCCAGAGACGCCACGAGTTATCATAACTGCACACACACACACACACACACACACACACACACACACACACACACACACTCTGTTTATTATTCAATGCTGTGTGTATATTTACATCGAGATTGTGATCACGAAGAAAGACCATTTACCACGTGGTTCCAAGGAACCTTCCAGACGGATGCCAGGATACACGGGACACTCGCTCAGTGTGACCCTCGATGTCAGCCACAGGCTCATCACTATGGCAACCAGAGACAGAGAAATAAATGACATGATCTTTCACCCCGTGTTGCTGGATTCTTATCCTCTCTCACTGACCTCTGGAGGTTCCACAACTTCACAGACCCGTCAGCGGCACATGACGCTAAGCTGACATCTGATTGGTCGAGAGAGACCCCAGCCTGTGGGCGGAAGACGACGGCGCCGATGTTGGTGTTGTGTCCTGACAGCGAGGGGCCAATTCTCAGTATTAAACGCAGTTCCATCAAAAATCTCATGCAAATGTATCATAATGCTCGGCCCACCTCTGAGCGTACGAATCAGGTTGCAGTCGGGGACGGACCACAGCTTACACAGACCACTCCTGTCGGAAGAGGGGTTAGTTAAGTCAGCTCAGTTGCTAATGCCAATGCCGTTCCTGTTCTACCTCTTGTATGCTAATGGTGAAAGTGGGTGTGGCTTCATACCAGGAGCCAATGGCCAGCATCTTGGAGTCAGGGCTGAAATGGCAGAAGCTGATTGGTCGATCATCCCCGATCTGACTGCAGAGGTTGTTTAAATTCTGAAGAAAACAGTTGATTTGATTGAGCTTCTGACAATATTATTTAACATGTTTTACGCCTCTTAATGTTAATGATTGATCTCCTGATTCATAATAAAAATATTGCTCTGAACTCACCCTCAGACTCTTGTGTAGCTCTTGTTGTTTCATCACCACCGTTGCGTCTGGGACTTCCCTCTGAGCTCGTGCAGCCTCCAGACGGTCCACAGCCCTGATGGAACAATCACAGCAGGACCGATTCAGTCTCAGCTAAACGCTCGATCCAACAGATCAACGACAACACAAAGCTTCACATTCTGTTACCGGGGCAAAGAGTATTTGGCCAACCAGAGCCGGGCGTCCTTCAGGGTGGCGGCGCCTTCATGGTACCACGTCTGCTGGCACTGCGATTGGTCAAAGACAAAATACTGTAATACTGCGTGTTGTTGTGTAGTGCTGCTTTGTGCTGTAGTGTAGTGTTGTTGTGAGTTGTGACCTCGTCCTTTGATCTCTTCGCTCGTTCTTCATCTTTTCTGGACTTTTTCAGGGCGTCTGGACCAACAACAGAGAGAACGCCCCGCAACCTACACACAATGTGATCACGTTGTGTTACTCATCCATCATTCTCAACGGTTGCCTATGTAGCTTTTAATTTGATTCAAGAAGTTTTCCCACCTCTCCCGGCGGTCAGCTGGTCCCTCTCCGAACAATGTGATTGGTTCGCCGAGAGCCCGCAGCCCCGCCTTCACCTCGGTGTCGTCAGTGGAGACAGTGATCTGACGCGCACGCCTTCGGCGCTCAAACTCAGCCAGCGCTTCGTGCTGCCGCTCGCTGACGCGCTCCTCCATCTCCATTGTCTCTCCTGCACGGCATCATGGAGAATGAGAGTCGCTCTGATGCATCAACACACGCGTGTAGCTCACAACATGACGCCCACCTGATGAGATGTTGATGTTTCCTGCCTCAATCCCCGCCTTGACGGCATCACTTCCTGCAGAGCCGCTCATCATATCCAAGCTGAGCCGTTCCCGCTCCTTCTCCTCCAGGCTCCCATAGTAAACACGCCCCCTCTTCATGGGTGGCGCTGCATCCTCCTCGTCAGACATTTTCAACCACTTCTTTATTCCTTCACTGCTGCTGGAATTGCCCCAAAGGTTGCTGGGAAATCAACACGCCTGAACAAAGAAATTCACAATTACACTTAAACAGATCGCATCACTACTTTAAAACTACTTTATGTAGTAAATCTACTAATTTACTGCAGTAAACAGGGTGTACTGACCTGTACTGATATGCTAGTATTTAAGTAAGAAGGTGGAATCAGTGTATTTTCTCAAACAAAAGTAGAGAAAGTGAACTTTTACCTCACAACCTGCCCGTTAACAAATATCCTAATATACTGAAATAAACCTAAACCTGCTGAAAACGGTTCCGGTCTGAATCTCCATGACTGAGGCTGGTGTTTGGTTCATTCTGTTTGTGCTCGTTGAGGTTCAAGTTGTTTTCGTCACACGGTCAAACAGCCGTTTCCCCTGCGTCACTCTACGTCACACACTCTTGCGCCAGGTTTAACGGCGCAAAATCTGTTTAAATAGAGAGAAAAGATTAAAAAAAAAACTCACGTGAAGACAAACGAAGCGCCAGCGTCCCTGCTCCGTGACCCGGATGTACCAACCGCTTTCTGCTTCCGGGTCATATGTTGAATTTCCGTTTGGGTCAGCGGCCGAAAACGAACTGAGCAGCAGAAAACCCGGGAAAACGCCAGCGCACCTGTCAGGTGAGCTTACTGATATTTATCATGCGTTCGATACTAAACCACCGGAAGGAGCCGAGAGCAGCTCTGCTGTTTCCGACTCTGTGCACAGTTAATAAGCCTTTACATAGGCGTTAGCCTGTTAGCTTAGCAACTGTTTACCTCCAGACGAGAGGCTCTCCTTTCTTCTTCTATGGCGGCGACACACTGATCGATTATTGACGTGGTTCAGAAACAATGTGGGCAGGGTAACAGTGATAAATGTACTTGGGCGCCCCCTGCAGCTGGAACAGAGACTTACATATTATCTTTAAAATCTCTTTAAAACAACACAATTACGACTCAATACGTTTGTGGGGCATTAAGTCACGTGATTGAGTTCTCGTGAAGTATGAGTCATTAGGCCAATAAATAAATAAATAAAACCAAACTTCATCTGCACCAATTACCAAAGATGTACAAGATGAAATACTGTTTGTGAATACTTTGAATACCTTTAATGACCTCAAACAGAAACAAACAGACCAGATGTCATTTCCTTTCTCAGCATAATCAAAGTTTTTACATTGACCATAATTATACCATTGAATGGAGCAGCAGGGACAAAGAAGACGTCACTGTTCTGACATGTGTCGTCTGTTGTAGGAAGAGTGAGAAGATGTTGAGGAGGAAACCGACTCGTCTGGAGCTGAAGATTGACGACACAGAGGAGTTTGAGAGCGTCAAGAAGGAGCTTGAGGTTTGAATCAAATTTTCATTGGACATCAGTCGTGTTGACAAAGGAGCTGGATTTTTGTCCGCTGATGAAGTTCTGTGGCTTTCTAGGCCCGGAAGCGTCAGCGAGAGGAAGCGGAGTCGGGAGGAGGAGTGGGCGGCTCGTCCGTGATCAGTGTTGACATAATTGGGGGCGGAGCCTCCTCTTCCTCTACAGCGGCGTCGAGGGTGGAGCTAATCAACGAGCGAATAGGCTACAAGCCCCACCCCAAACCAGCCACACTGCCCACCTTGTTCGGAAGTTTACAATTTTAAAACAAATAAAGGAGAAAATGTTTATGAAAAACAAACAAATTCTTCAGCGTGTTTAAAAAAAGGTTTCACCTCATTTTATTGTCAACATTGAGTAAGGAATGAAGTAAGAACTGTTTGTACATTTTTATTTTCATAGTAAATGCTACAATGATATTTTCATAGTTGGAACAAATATAAAAGACAAACAGACGATTAGTGTTAAACAGAAAAAAATGTTTTAAAAGAAAAAGAAAACCATCTTTAATTTATTTACAGTAACAGTCAGTAGCTCTGACATTGCTAATGTCTAGGCCCCGCCCACATGCAGTCCAGGTATTGACGTTGACCAATCAAGACTCTTGTTCTTTGATCGTAACAGATTTCTTTTTCAGTTACTATGGGAACCAGCAAACAGTAAGTGCTGAATATATAACGAAACATTTTTTAACCTCTGATTTCATTAAATAAATTCAGACTAAAAGATAAAAATTTAAAAACGTCATGAAAAAGCAAAAAAGAAAAAAAAAACTTTAGTCCAATGATATGATTGACGCCACGGATTGGTCAGAAACATTTCCTGGATTCACACAAAAAAAACAGAACAATCGAGGTGGGCGTGGTCTGTTTGACTGATGTGTGTGTATAATTTTATCAGCTGTCAGAAAATAACAAAAAAATAAAATAAAATTAATAAAAACACAATAAATAAAGATAATCAGTTTATATTAGTGCTGACAGCTGATTGGTCCTCAGCAGTGGAATCCTTTTTAGTGTTCAATCTGTTGCCATAGTTACAGTAGTGACGGGCCATGGCTGTCGTCTGTGTCATCTCACCTCAGCACACCGCTCTGCTTTGAGCTTATTTTAGAAAAAGGTTATTTTCTGTGTTGGAGCTTCACACTGACATCACGCTAACCGATCATGTGACAGTTGCACCGGCATCATGCTTATTGACCACATGACTGGTCGGTGTAAACTTAGTGTTTTTTTTATTTTAACCAAGTTTCATTGTGTTTGTTTACGCTTGATAATGATTTGAATATTAATAATCAAGACGTGATCTGGACTTTGATGTCGACTAAGTCAATTCAGTGTAATCAGACGCATTTAGACAGAGCAAGAAAACTTGCTACATTCATGAATGCAGTAAAGCTATGAGCTGAGCATTGTGGGTCGATCAGCTGTGGTGTCAACAGGTCATGTTAGTGTAGAGCTACATGCTAACATTGTTAGCACCCAACAGTGTTACCTGGTTTATAATGTAGTTTTAAGAGTTTAGCTAAATGCTAAATAATAACAGAGGTTGTAACATGTGTCCGCCTGCTGACCACGCCCACCTGACATAAAAGTGACTTGTCTTTTCTGATGGCGTTCTGCTGCCGAGGACGGGACTTCTCCCTCTTCTATCTCCGATGTTATCACTTCTTCTTGATGGCGGTGAGGTCTCGCTGCAGCTCAGAGAACTTGGGTCGTTCCTCGGGACTGTACTGCCAGCAACGCTGCATCACCTTGTACACATCTTCAGGGCACCGCTGGGGACACGCCATCCTGTGTCCTAGCAACCAGTCGCAAACGTTTATACACATCATGTCATGATGTCATCATTTACACCCAAGAACTGATGAATGCAACCAATAACTTCTGTGGCGTGAACACATCTTCACCTTTTTCCACCTGCTCTCTTGCCTGCTGATTGGTCATCCCAGGGTAAGGACACACCCCCAGACTAAAGGTTTCCCACAGCAGGATTCCGTAGCTCCACACATCACTCTCCGAGCTGTAACGACCTGCAGCAGCCAATCACAGAGCAGGGCAGTCAGACCAACCGCAGCAGGGAGGAGCACATGCCTGGTCTACGCGTGGCGTTACCGTAGTTGAGGGCTTCAGGCGCCGTCCACTTGATGGGAATTTGTTTTAGTCCTGATGAAGAATAAATGCCGTCGTCCTCCTGACGACTCATCCCAAAGTCACTGATCTTCAACACGCTGCCCTCACCCACCAGACAGTTCCTCGCCGCCAGGTCCCTGAGGTGAGAGGCGGGGGTTAAATCAACAGACTGCAAGTTTACAGTGGGATCTTTTAAACATTAAGTCACTCCCTCACCTGTGGATGCAGTTCTTGCTCTCAAGGTACGCCATACCGGCAGCAGCGTCCACAGAGAAGCGAACAAGCTGCTTTGTTTTCAACTCGTCTTTCTTCTTCCGTAGAAACGACAGGAAGTCTCCACCTTGAAGGGGACGGCAAGCATTGCACTGTTAAAGGCTCGAACCAACGAGAAATCAGCAAAGGGCCGATGAGGCTCCACCCACCAGGAACCAGTTCCATGACGATGTAGATCGGTTGTCGCTGCGTACAAACGCCGATCAGCTTCACGATGTTCGGGTGGTCGTACTGCTTCAGTATCCTGCGGCAAATCACAGACAAACACGAGACACCCGTCAATCACAGCTGAGTCTCTGTTAGTCAGGCCTGATTTCTTTTCACAGTCGTTTCAAAAATACAATCTACAAGACACAGAGTCGATGTGATTCATTTGAAAACCTGACCTGGCCTCAGATAGGAAGCGGATCTTCAGCTCTGGAGGTAAATCCTCTTTACACGTTTTAACAGCAACCGGCGTTTTGTCGCGCTGCAGTGTCCCTTTAAACACCTCGCCGAAGTTACCCTGACGACAGGCAGACAGCAGGGCATGATGGTTAACGCAGGCAAAGAGGCATTCCACGTTTTTTTCATGGATACACTGAAGGCGTGTGTCGTGTTGTCACCTTTCCCAGCAGGTCGCCGAGCGCCACGTCCTCATGGTTCAGGATCCACTTCTTATCCTAAACAGTGAGTCAATCAGTCACTGGGCCACGACGTGTCACTGTGCTCATGGATGTGCCGGCGAACATGCGAGTGGTTACCTTGACGACGGGGTTGAGAAGCACAACTCCAGACTTTTTGGTGATGACCTGCTTGGTGGAGAAGTGATGCTCGATGAGTTGAGGGATCGTGGAGAAACCTGTCCCTTCAAAACGGTACTGAGTCTACGAGGAAGAGGAGGGAAGGAAGAGTCAGACATTATACAATTTTTCACATCTAATTTCTAAGTGTAGCCGATCATTCACATCAAACAATGTGTTAATATTACGTACGTCTGCAAACTGGATGATGAAGTGTCGTCTCTGCTCATCAGAAAACACCGACAGGACGTACTCGCCCGGTTTACCGTGACTCTCCCTCACCAGGAAGTCTCCCTGTTGCCGTAGCAACTCCTGAGCCTCGGTGCGGGGGATAGCGCCGTGGTACCACTCCTGCTCGGCGAGGGGGCGGTCCGAGGTGGGGATCACATCAAAGAACTGCTGCATGGGGGGGCGGAGCAAACTCTTTACAACAACCAAACACACAACATGTTCCATTTTGGTCCAATCAGAGTGAATGTCTCACCGAGGAGGAGGAGCCAAGCATTGATTTAGGGGAACGAATCATTCCAGCGAGAGAGTGGCGCAGCGTGTCGAAACGAGATGACTTCTCCTTCGTTTTATCCTTAACACACACACACACACACACACACTTTTAAACACCTAACTGTGAAAAACACATTTATTTTGAAAGTCATCTGTCGTTCACGTGCAGACTTACGGTCGATCCCACCGAGCGGGCGTCGTCCTCGTATGGCAGTGCAGGGGGAGGCGGTGGCGGTGGAGGGGAGGTGGTGGCAGCAGCCATCTTGGTGTCCAGCAGGGCCTTCTGGGAGGCGAGGCGGGCCTCAGATCCACGCAGTGACTGAACAGCTTGACGGAGCTCGAGAAGAGAGAGTTTCTGACTGAGCAGCAGCACACAGCTGAGGGCGAGAGAGAAGGCCATGAGGAGCCAGAGCGAGATAAAAGACAGATGACAACAGACAACACTGACTCGCTCCTCCGCTCGCCATCCTGCTGGCTTGTCTGAATCTTGTTGTCGAGGTCATCGGCCAACGCCTCCTTTGTCCTCAGGTTCTGCTGAGTGAGCGTCAGCTCCTCTGTCGCCGAAGACATCCTGAGAAAAGAGCCGTGAACAGACTTTACCTGAACAGGAAGCAGTGAAGTGACTGTTTTATTTTGTCCGCAGCTCACATGGCCTGCAGGCTGTCAGCCGTCAGCGTGTTCCAGAGGATCTCATTGGCCGGCAGGTTGTCCGTTTCCTCCAGCAGTGTAGTGTCAAACTCCACAGCGGGCTCAGGAGTCTCTGGGGACCTGATGGGGAAGACGACACAGTTAGCTCTGCGCCCAGGAGACAGGCCGTTACCACGGTAACCCAGAGTGTGTGACGCGGGCACCTGTAGGCATCGATGAATTGTTGATACTCGGCGAGCGGGTCGATCTGCTGAACAGCCGCGGAGATTTCCTGATGAACTTTAACAATGTCGTCGGTCAGAAGGCTGCTGATCTCACAGTACTCCTCCAGGATGCTCTTACTGCAGGCACAGAGGAGATGACTTTCAACACACAGATACTCACTCAGTTAGTACATCAGCGTGTCACAGGTCATGTGACTCACAGTGCGAGCGTCATGTCCTCCTGCATCCTCTGCAGTGCGTCGAGCAGAGCGGGCGCAGCTTGGCGCCGGTGATCGTCCTGCTGCTTTCGAGCGCCGCACACCGCCAACACGTACTGGTTATGAAGGTTGTGCAGCTTGGCGGTGACCTTGTCGTAACGCTCACGGGCACGCTCTGCCTCCCGGCCTGTGATTGGATCAGAAGCATAGAGGGGGAGGAGTCAGAGGCATTGGTTTCAGTCGAGGAGGAAAAATGAGACTCTCCAATACAGAAATAGACGTAAAAACCTTTCGTCAGAGCTTCTTTGTATTTCTCTTTGGCGTTGTTTGCGTCACGGCTCAACTGACGATACGTCGCCTTCAGCTTCTCCAGGTCACTCCTGGTCACCTGTCGACAGTAAACATGACGTTAAGGAGGGAACCGGAGCAGGTGATGTTTGACTTGTTTCAGAATATTTCCCAGCAGACCTTGTGGTTGTGGCTCTCGAGCTGCTGATGAAGAGTCTGGTAGCTCTTCTTCACCTGCTGCTTGTCTCGTATCAACGTGGCGAGGCGGTGCAGAGGACCAGAGTTCAGCTCATCAGCGTGACTCCTCATCACTCGGCCCAACGCCTCAGTCTGGCGAATCACCTGCGACCAGGACTGACAGAGAAAGGAGGGTCTGACTGTGGCTCTGACGCCGGCGCCACAAACACTGGGCGGACATGGTGCGCTCACCTTGCTGACTGTGCTGACGTAGTCAGCAGCTTCCTGTTTCTCCGTTTGTTGAGTCATGTTAAGCAGCAGCGCGGCGTACTCCTTATCGCTCTTCACCCGCAGAGTCATGAATCGCTTCACCGTCTCCAGCAGCTAGAGGGCGACAAACACAAACGTCTTATCTGACAGCACTGAAATGATTTAACGGGTGTTTTTACAGTGTAGACGGCAGTTTATTCATGTCACCACTGATCTCAACACGTCTCAACGTTACATGTAACATATATGTTCCACATGATAGGCTCACTCAAGGACTCAAGGAGACGGACCTTTAACTCCCAGTCCTGCAGCTTCAGTAAACCCTCATGGGAGTTCCTCAGATCCCGACCGAACCCCATCCTGATCAGCCCCAGGGAACCACGAACACAGACACAGACTAACGGCGAGGGCGAGCAGGGAATGATCGCATGGTCATCTGTGGAGGGGGGGAGAGAGAGAGAGAGAGAGAGAGAGAGGTTACACTGTGCAGGTATGTGTAAACAAACATGTCATGGTCCCATGTCACAGGTGATGAGCTAAACGTCATGACAGCGGACAGAACACACACGTGTCCTCACAGTGAGGAGCTGCAGATGCTGCTCCAGCTCTGCTCCTCACACTGGGAGGACACTGAAGCTGAGCTAATGCTAGCCGCTCCTGTGGGAAAGTGAAGTTAGGCTAACTCTAGCCACTCCTCTTCATTAAAGCCAATGGGAAAGTCAAGTCGGGCTAGCTCTAGCCGCTCCTCCTCGTTAAAGCCCGGGTAAAGCGAAGCTAAAGACCGTCTGCGGGTTAGTGTGTAGCAGCGACAGGAGCGGTCGCGTGTTTTCTTCCTGCTTGTGGAATGAAGAAAGGATGAAGGAGGAGTGGGACGGTCGGGAGGGGGCTCCCTGTTTTTCCACTTCTCCTCGGCGTCTCTCAGCCGCAGTGACGCACCGGGAAGCGGCTTCGTTCGTCGGCGGACTCGCTGTCCGGTCACCGCGTGTCTCTGGCGTCCTCCGCCGGGACCATGTCCTCCTGTTCTCCGTGTTTTTCTCCTCCGCACCCCCGGCTTCTCCTCCTGTCGTCCGGCCTCGGAGCTAGGTGGCTAACGGCTAACAGGGAGGGGCTTCCGCGGGAAACGGAAAGGGGGAAACGGGGGAGGGGGTGTATGGGGGGGGTGTCTTTATTTTAACAAGAAAATATAAAACTGTAATTTATATCTGATCAAACACAAGAATGAATGGATGAGTTATTAAAGGTCAATTATTATTGTTGTTTAATGACAATAAGATGGAGACAAACTCTCAGAGTTTACAGAAAAAAACATTTTACTTTCAGATCTATTTCATAGAAGTGATATATAAATACACGTTCAACGTGTATTTATCATTTTTTATATAAATACAAGATGTAAATCACACGTAAACAATCAGTGTTAGAAAACAAGGTGTGGGCGGAGCTTAATGAAATGAATGAAACAGAGAAACAGTTTCTGTTCGACCGGTTAGACACACACACACACACACACACACACACACAGTCATATTTGTAATAACTTTACGTTGACTTTATTGATTCCATTGAACATGAAGCTCCTGACAGAGCTTGAAATCCAGATTTGATAAACCTTGTTCTTCGTCAGTGCAGAAATAATGAGAAGCTGCAAATCAAAGACAATGATGAATCTAAAACAGTTGTTCTCATCTCAGCTGAGATTTATTGATAAAATCCCAAAGAGTCAAAGAGCAAAACTATCAATACAATAGAAAGCTGATCATTCAGCTCTGGACAGAATGACTGCAGAGGTAAAGTGACACAGGGGCTGACACCCCCCCCCCCCCACACACACACACACAATTTTTGCTGAGGTGAGAGTGGTCGAGTTGTACAAAGAATTAACAGGGAGAGAGAGAGAGAGAGAGGGAGGTATCGTCATGTGGTAGAACAGGTTTGGGCGAGGCAGTGGACCGAGCCTCACACACAGAGTGAAAAGAAGAGAGAGACAGATTCTAACTGTTGCTGTTGTCTGAGACTTGACCTGTCTTCAGAGGAAAGAAGATAAAACCCAGAGAAGAAGAAGAGGAAGACATTGACATTCTTTACAAACAGACCGTGAAGGAGAAGGAGGAGAAGGAGGAGAAGGAGAAACCCCTGTGGCCTCTGAACAGGTGAGTGTGAAACTAATGTGGCTTCTCACATGATTTTTGTTGTCTTCGACTTCATGAGTTAGGATCCTTGTGATAGGACATGTATCAAAAGTGTCCTCAGTCAGAGCAGGAGGAAGTACATCTAAAACCATGACTACAAATACTTCACTTAAACTACAGGTACTTCAGTATAATGTAAGAACAAGGAGCACTTTTACTTGAGTACATCAACCATCAGCTTTTTAAATTGTCGTCTTTTATACACAGTAAAACATCAACAAACATGTCTGCGTTGTCTCTGGAGAAGTGTCTGAAACTGGCACGACTATAAACAGCCATAGAGTCTAGGCCCAAATATCCCTGAAACACTGGCTGACACTGGCCAGAGGCTCATTTGTTGTCAGGTGATAGCCGGTGAGCAACAAGCTCGATCCAAATATGGCCTGCCACGTTGTTACGTGTCGTTCCACGGGTCGAATCAAACAGTGGCCAAAGGGTTGAGGCTAGCCGTGTTATGCTATGCTCAGAGGCTGACGCTAATCAGAGTCTCAACGCTAACTGGAGTTCAGGCCAGGTCATCCATGCTAACGCTAAATTAGAGATATGCTCATGTTAGCTCCAAGTCTCCGTCCTCCACCTCGTTTCGCTCTTAAAATTCTGCTTGTGCCGTCTCCACAGAGCTCTCTCGCTGATTGGTCGGATTCACTGCGGCCTCCTGTGACACCATGTCATCAAACATCAAGGTCTCCCTGGACAACCCGTACGGTCAGGTGACCATCCCCAGAGCTAAGCTACGCTCCTCTGATGACGGTGCCACAGTGATAGCCAATCCAATGGTTCTGAACAGTAACGATGGGAACCCGTACGGGTCATCGAGTGCCGCCCCACCGCCGTATGTGGTGAAGGAAGCTGGAGGGACGGACGAAGAGGAGGCGAAGGGGTGGTGCGCCTGCTGCTACCGCTGCAGGAGGCGCAAGTGATGTCACAGCAGCAGGATGGGATGCCAAAGAAACAGGATGTGACATCATGACTCTCGGAGGATTGGGATTGGCCCAGATATATTTATTCATCAACTTTTCTCCCAAGAAGATGTCAGAGAAATGAAGGACACAACTGAGGAGGTGAAGGAGGAGGAGGAAGGGAGGAACAGTCACAAACCGTGTTAGTCCAGCTAAAACTGTTTGAATTCTGTTCACTGAGATAAAACAAGAGATAAAACTTTAAGGTTCATTTCCTGAAACAGGCTCCGCCCCCCGAGGAAGGCCACAGCTGAAAAACAGCCTGACCTCGATGTCTCTGCTGCTCCTAAACTTGTTTTTAGTTGAATTAACAATTACACTAAACATAATAACCAGTTTAGTTGTTCAATTGTATGTTTAATGGATTCATTTACTTTCTGTTCTGGTGTTTAAAAGTAAAGAAACGACATCAGACACAAAATGGCCGCACCTGATGCTCATGTGTCCTGAGAACAGGATCAACGTGGTTGATAATATGTTGTAGATTATCTCTTTGTTTATTCAAACATGCGTTTTATATATATTTTATATTTGAAGCAGATGAAATGTTTTCATTCAGGAAGTGTTCGAGAACAAAGTGGTTATATTTTTCATATCAATGTCAAGTATAAATACGAGGAGACAGAATGTGGTGTCTGAGGTTTTCTGGTGAAATAAAAACCTTGTGAAGATGATGTTTAGTCTTTTTTTTAACATGAAGAGGTCAAAGTTCAAATATGATTTCTGAATTATATTAGCATCATAAACACGCTTCAGGTGTGATGCTCACGTAACATATGAAAATAAAAAAACATTTCACAGGTGAAGAGAATAGAAAGTCTCAACCCCTCCCTCCCTCACTCTGTTGCCATGGTGACATCAGTCCATCCACACTGAGCTGTAACCTGATTCACCTGAGAGAATTTCCACTTTCTATTGGTTGATCAGATTACAGGTGAGATTATTGATTGTTTGGACATGGAAACTGATGTTACCTGTGTTGTTCTCCAGTTTCCTATTACAGACACTTATTGTTTATGTTTTCTGTTGATTTTATGATAAACCTGATTCAAAGGCCGAGTGTTGGCCGAGTGAGGCTGAATTATTGATGAAGGTGAGTCTCTCTCTTTCTCTCAAACAGCGGCAGAGGAACGACGAGAACGAAAGAGCAGAGAAGGAAGACAAGAAACAAAAATAAAAGGAATAAGACAAGAGGACGAGTCCTGCAAAATAAAAGAAGGGAATAGAAAAAAAAGAAAGAAAGAAGAGGAGAAAGAAAGGTGATATAAAGAGAAGACCAGGAGAACGACAGGACATGAGAAGCAGAGAGTAAAAAAGAAGAAGGAAGAGAAATAATAAAAGAAGAAATGTAAAGAAGAACAGGTGCTAACTTCAACTGACCAATCAGGGAGGAGCAGGTGAGGAAGAAGATTATTTAAGTTTGTTATTTATTTTATGTTTTTCAATATTTATGTGATCTTTAGAATATATTATGTAGTTCACATTTGTAATATATATGCTGTACAGTATTACATATTTTTTTGAACGTTTATTATATTATTCATTGGTCATTCATGTACATATGTTGACACTTTTCGATGGTGTTTGCAGTTATTTTCTATTTTGTACCAATGAAACCTGGATTCATCATTCTAGCCTGGTTCAGGTTCTGTTGTGATTCATCACTGGACAATCAGAATTATAAGCAGGAAGTCTCTTACCCAATCAGAAAGAAGATGTCTGATGACAGGAAGTGCGAAGAGGAAGAGACATGTCCACCGCTCCCTCCCCCGCCCTCATCCTCCACCATGGAGACCGTGATGTCTCTGGGGAGGCGGGACCTGGTCTGCATCGTCTGTTTTGGTAGTTATGACCTGGCGACACGGCTGCCACGACGACTGCACTGTGGCCACGCCTTCTGCCAGGCATGTCTGAAGAGGCTGGACACAGTGATCAATGAGCAAGTGAGCTATGACATCATCAGCAGCCACCTGAGTTAGGCTTCTGGCTCGCTCACTGTGTCAACGCCTTCCCCGCCTCCAGGTGTGGATCCCGTGTCCTCAGTGCCGACAGAACACGCCGCGGCCCCGCGGAGGAGCAGCAGGTCTGGACCTGGACTTGGCGTCATTCCTGGGCATGAAGGCCCAGCAGACCGGCACCTCCTCCTGCTCCTCGTCATCCTGGAGCTCGGGCCTCAGGGACGGGGCGACCCAGGATGGGAAACTGTGGCTGGGGAAGGAGGCCACAGATGACGGCTGGTCACACGGAGGTCTGGCAGAGCCACGGTTCCATCGCTATGGCAACTGTTGCCCACCACTGTCCTACTGGCAGTGCTGCTGGTTCTGCTGCCCGGGGCGGGGCTAACACAGGGGTAGGCCTCAGACTTTAATTCATTTCTTCTTTTCTGTGAAAACTTAGAAATAAAAAATACAAAATCTGCAAGTGAAACACAGATTCCTTATTTATTCACATTTAAAGCAGCGGTTAAAAATATCTGTATATCCTGTCACAAGTTTTTGTATTTTACATTTATTTTTTTCATGATTTATAATCAAATATTTAACAAGATCATAAGAAAATAAGAAGAATAATTAATATTTCAAAAATGTAATAAACATTCAAACTATGAATGGACGGACAAACTTAATTAAATGTGTAACTACATACATTTAAACTGTATGAAAAATATAAATTGTCTGTTGGGGGGGGGGACTACTCCTGTCCATGCCTCTCTCCAGGGAAAGAGAGAGAGAGAGAGAGAGTTTGGCATCTTCCTGTCATGAGGCACATGGCATTCTGGGAGTCATGGAAAACAAACAAACCCTCTACATGTCCTTTCATACAAATCAAAATACCCACAATGCTTTAACTTGTCACTAGCCTCTCAGAGGCTTCCGAGTCCCTCCCCGACTCTGATTCGCTGCCCCGGCTGCAGGTTAAAGCTGAAATCTTTCGGAGCCTCGAACAACAGGACGATGGTGGATCCGAGGTTAAACTCCCCGATAGCTTCCCCTCTCTGCAAGGCCACACCCCCTTCCTCCACAGGGACCACCCCATCGCACACAGCGGGTGTCATCGCACTGTTCACACTGTTGCCAGTGGCAACATAACTGTGGTCGTGAAACGCGCCTTTACTGTAGCGGGGGGCGTTGGTCTTGAGCTCCTGACGACGGAAAAGCACAACATGGTCGCTTTGATCAATAATCAAGTGATCAACTCTTCTGAATCAAACAAAACACAACAATTTAACGATGACAAACTTTCAAGCATTACAAGAATAATTTCCCGTTCTCACCTGGTCGAAGTAAACCCTGATGGATCCTACGTTTGTGGCCCCGACCGCTGTTAGCGAGAAGAAGCCGTGCTCCCATTGGCCGGTGAGAGCCACACGCTCGTTTAGACAGAAGAGTTCTTTGACCAGTCGAGCCACACCAGGGTTAACTGACATTAGCGAGCCTGACGAGGACACAGAGAGGTGAAAAGCAGTTCGACCACAGACGGGTGATCAGGTGAACAGGTCACGCTCCTTCACCTGGGAAGTGTCGTCGAAGCTCCACCTTCCAGTCTGTGGGCGAATGGAAACAGTGATAATCACCCGGCGCCAGGTAAACAACAACGTGGAACAGGTCGTGATGGGGCGACGTCAGGAGGCGGTCCCTGAAGGGCAGGGAGGACTCTGAAGAGAGAGGGGATATCTTCTAATTAGAGAGCTAATTAACTTCTGATTGACATCTTTGTTGAGCACCAGATCACACGATCTGAGGTTTTGTGGAGGTGGTCTTACCATGGCCCCGCCCCTCCTGTGGACCCAGGAAGTTCTCCAGACTGTAGGTGACGCCCTTCACCTGCTCCACCTCTGAGTTCTTCACCTGACCAAAGTGCAGGACCCGCCCGTCTGCTGGAGAGATCTGACAGGACGAACCAGCGACCAATGAAATCACAGGAGAGTGTTTGAAAATCTCAACTCAGAGTGTGATCTTGTGTTCAAGGATGAGGAGTGTTACCAGGCAGGAGGAGGCGCAGAGCGGCCTCACCGCAGGTTTGAGACGTCGGCGGAAAAATTCCCCCAAATTCCTGTAGTGATGTAAGTCCTCCACCGCCGCCTCCTGGTGGACAAATAGAGAACAACATGAAATAAAAAAGTTGTAGTTCTCGAGTGCGTCGGAGTAAACGTCATCGTCACCTTCATGTCGACCCCAAACGTCCAGATGTAGAGCGAGTACAATGGTTTACGGAGCCAGATGGGAAGGTCCACGCCGTTCAGGCGACCCCAGGTCCGAGAGAGGAGGCGTGTCGGAAATGAGCGGTACAACGACACCTGCAGGACAAAACGGAAAAATACTATCTCATGAATTATTGTGGCTCAAGACAGAAGAGAAAAATATTTGTTAGAAATTTTAAAAATGGAACTTTGAAGAAGAAAGAAGATGAATAAAAGTGAAGAGATGAGGGAGGAGGAGAGGGGGGAAGAAATGCCTCATGAGGACATACATATATGGTCATAAACCTTTCTCCCGCTTTCCCTTCATCCAATCAAAACCATTCCACTGCTCCTCTTACCCGTTTGGCCAGTGGCCGCAGGGCACCGATGGACAACACATAGCAGAGGAAGGCAATTGGCCGACGGCGCCAATGGGCGGGTCGGCAAACGCCGCCACGGAGCGCGCTCAGACGATGACGAAGATCCAAACGAGGCACCTGGAGCCTGATTATGGTGGTAAGATTTTATGAGTTTTTACAAGGTTTTGGGACCATGTGAGAGGGTTGATGGAGAGAGGAAGAACAAAAACAACAATGATAACTCAAAAAGAAAGAACTACCTAACAGTTAAAATGGAAACATGAGCAGGGAAGTCTTTTTTGTAATGAATTTATTATTATTTATTTATGTTAATATCCTATAGAAAGGCAAATATACAAATATACAAAAATATAATCAAGAAATAAAACAACAACAACTTGTGTTTTTCTGGGTGAGTGGAGGAGGACGAGGAGGACGACAGCACAAAACAGATGCTAGGCTAGGCTAACATCCAAACATAAAAAATAAATCAATAAATGAATCCTCAGTGTTCGATAATGTCGGTCGATCAACAGGCTGTTGTTGTAACCTACCGACTTCCTGTTGATCAACCAGGTGGGGGGGGGGGGTAACTGGGTTAGCACAGGATCAACTGGAAACAGGCTAAGCTAGGCTAAAGCTAAAATAGCTGATCTGATAAATTAGCTGTTGCCCTGGAACGCACACACACACACACACACTAATCTCCTTATCTCTCTCTCTCTCTCTCTCTTCATACTGGTACTGTGTTATCTGGCTGTAGCTGTTTTCAGCTCCAAGGAATCATCTCCGGAGTTTTCACGTCGTCATGTGAACATCAGCAGCAACATGAGCAGCTGGGTGCAGCAGACGACAGGAAGTGACGTGTCAACTGTCACCCTGACGCTGACTCCATCGACAGCTCTTATCACCTCTCTCTCTCTCTCTCTCTCTCTCACTTTGTCAACAGAGCCTCTGTCTGTCTCATGTTAGAAGCTCTTACCCCCCCCTTCATTTGTGTTCAAATGGTCTCCAGAGAAGAAAGAGGAAGTGCAGAGTTGAGTTTATGTCTGAAAGCAGCTTAACTCTCTCTCTCTGTCATGTGAGTCTCTCGCCCTCACACGGTTCAATGAAACCACTGAAACTAAAACATTTCCATCACTCTATTCACACTATTCTACACAGCTTAAGACCCCCCCCCTCCCTCCTTGCCCACCTGAATCGTGCCGTCGTTTTCGTCCTCACCCCCCTTCCTCCTCTTCCTCCTGCGTCTCTCGCACGCCTCACCTGACGCAGCTGGTCACAGTCATGTCTGCCGGCGGGGCAGCGGGACAAAGAGCTTACCATGAGCGAGAGACCTCCGCCGGGGCCAGCTGAGAGAGAGCTGGCCGCAGACACATCCGGACCAGTCAACACCAATTTACACAAAGAAGAAGAGCTGCTGTGTCCACTGACACAAGAGAAGAAGAAGTGACGGGAGGAGGAGGAGGACAAGGGACCTATTAATACTGAGGACACTCCCCCTCCTCCGACTCCTCCTCCTTTTAATATTAACATTGAAAGCTGTCGAAATGAAATGAATGTATTTTGTCATTTTCTAACTTCCTCTTTTCTTTGCTTTGTTACTTTATTTCTATTGAATTTATCTGTGAAATGCCTCCCTCGGTGTGGCCCAGTTGCTGATCGGCCAATTACATCATGTCCCAGGCAAGAGCACAAATCAGGAGGCGGGTGGGAGTGTGAGGAGAGTGGGCAGGGCGTACGCAAAGTGATGAGGAGAGGGGGCAGGGCCTATGCGAAGTGATGATGTAATGACCGGTTAGAGTGACATCCTCTCATCACAGTCAACTGTCACCCAGTTCCACGACCAAACAAAGTGATGGAGCTCAGATGTCTGGACCGACTCGGGTGCCCGTCACCTCCTTGTTTGACCTGTGCACACATGCACCTGACATGTGAGCGGGTGTTTGTTTGCTGTGACAGATCAGGCTCCACGTGGACATCAGAGCAGAAGGTTTCACGTCTTCCCCCACAGACTAAAGACAAATGATCTCATAACCATCGTCAACTCTGGTGCTAATATTTCAAAAATAAATGGCACTTAAATGGAGCACTCCTTCAGTTAGTTTGTTCCTCCACAGCTGATGCACTGATTGTGTCTCTTCTCTAAAGGCATCAGCTAAATAACAACCGTCGTAATTTACTGTAACCAAACATGGAATCTGAGGGTTTTTTCCCCAAGAGAGAAAAGCAGGTAAAGAGAGAGTGGGAAGTGAGAAGGGAAAAGATGGAGAGATGATGAGAGAGAAGGAGGAGAGGGGGATCAACTCTTACCTGCATGGGTGAGGCCAAAGCAGGAGGAGCCCCATCCTCCTGTTGACCCCTCCTTTTGTAGTGCTGGTAACCGAGATAACCACCACCTGTCACCAACAGGATGGGAACAGGCCGGGGACGCAGCGGGAAGCGGGGACCTGAAGAGAGACAGCTGATTGGTCCAAAGACGTGATCCCACCTGGTCCCATGAACGTCAACAAAACTTCAAACCTGATTAACTATATATATATATATATATATATGAAGGTGCAGAGCCTCACCTGTGCTGATGAGGCGCTGGTTGAAGCTCAAAGTGAAAACTCTGCAACCAACAGGAAAGACTTTGATCATTACAGCACTCTCATATAAAATTATGATGATCTGTATTAAAAAATAAATCAGATCAGCTCACATGAAACAAATCAGCTGAATCACGTGATCAACACCTCCATTATGATGCAGTTATTACAAATATATCATGTTTACTCCGCAGCTTCAGGTGAAACGTTTAGCCGAATCTGACAACTGTCACTTACACACGTTACGCATACATTACGTCATTGTTCAGACATGCGTTTGGACGTTATGAACGATTAAAAATTAAATCAATATGAACTCTGAGCGGAGTCCGGTCTGTATCGCCTCACGCGCTCGTCACTGACACAAAAACCACACGACTCTGTGACGCGGAGGTCACACGCAACTGGCACATGATGACATAAGCTTCACATTTGATTTAAAGAATAAAGTAAACGTAAGAACCTGAGAAACGTTCCTCCTCGCGCACACCTCAGGGGCGCCGCCATGTTGTATTTGCGGAAGTGACGTCGAGAGATCGTTTACGAAAGAGCGTCTCTATGTTTACACATCGAAATTAAGTTAGTACGACGGAGTACTGGGGCGAAATTTTAAAAAATCACAGACTTTGAGCCTTATGTTATGCTAGCAGAAGCACCTCTGCAGGTGGACTGCAGGGGATTTTCTATTTATCACATATATAATCTGAGTGGCTCAGGCCAACCTTCAAAGCTGTTTTTCATCTTTATTACTTCACAGACATGATGCAAAATAAAGTGATCAGAAAAAAACTTTATTTGTTCAAAAATAGAAGCACTTTCAGCAGAAATATATATTACACTTTAAAAATATTTACCAGTGACTCAGTGACAGTCTTTGTTTTGTTTTTGTTATGAGGTGGAACTGACACTTGCAGAGGGTGTGGCCTCTGAGCAGGAATCTTAAAGTCAACCACAATAAAAAATATTAAATATTCACATTAAAATAGTCTACACTGTAAAAAAAAAACATCAACAACACAGCAAAGAAAAAAACCCTGTAACACGAGGCCGCATTCCTGATGTCATCACCAGGGTAACACCGCAGCTAGCAGGTGTGCTAACAGCTGTTTGTTTGGCCAAAGGTCAGCAGACACAAAGTGATGCCACAGTTCACACATCCAGGCCCTGTTTTGTCAGAAAGTCTTCGAGCGCACTAAGTCGCTCCACCAGCATCACATCAAGGTCCATGTCATCATCGCCACAGCCATCGCCATGGCACTGTCGTCGAGCAGCTGCACGCTTCCTGGGAAATGAGCCGCCCGGAAACCACGCCCCTAAATAGAGACATTATTAAAAACCTTTTCTGTTCTTTAAACCACAAATCTCCCAGCATACCTTGCGGCCTCTTCCTCTTCCTGGGCTGAGTGAAGTCAGGGAAGAGAAGCAGCCTGCGTCTCCTCTGCTGGCCAATCAGGAGGACCGCTCCATCTTTCTCTCGTGGCTCTTCAAAAATTGTCTCCAGACTCCTGTGTGCGGACAGAAAGGCATGCTGGGAGGTATAGTCTGTGCAGCATGTTTACACCGTAAATTGTTGTGGGTTGTACCTGTTGGTGGTGGGGGATTTGTAGTTCTTGTTGGTGTAAATCTCTTCCAGACTGAACTCTTTCTTCTTTAACCTGAAACATATTTATTATAAATTCAATCGTTTTATTGCTTTTCTACAGTATTTTTTGGTTTGCTTCCCTCCCTCCTCTACTGACCTTTTAGCTTTTGGAAGTCCCATTGGTGTGAGCGGTGTTTCCCGTGGCGACGTCCGGCGGATTCTAATCTGTGAGACACATTTACCGCGCTGAGCGGAAAAACAAACCCAAAGGAAAGAAAAAGAGTGAATACCAATGATGAAGAAAACAAAACTGCTTTAATATATTCAAAGGAGAAATGACTGAAAACACCACCTCTCCCTTTGAGCTGATGAACTCAGAGCTTGCTGCTGATTGGCTGCCAGTAAAAGGCGCAGACAGTCCATTGGCTGTGCAAGGGGGGAGAGACGGGGGCCGTCGCCGAGGGAGATGGAGGCCCCGGGTGTTTCGATTGGTTCGTTGCTTGTGTTGTCGCCGGCTGGGAAACATCAAACTGTAACACAGATGTTATTTAATGAAAAACACTTGAACTTTAAGTCATCATCACGTCAACAAAAATGGGATGCAGTGTCTTTGGATTCAAATTACCTTAGTGAAGGGGGTCGCATGTAACTGTGGGGAAAAAAGTTTTCTACATCAGTACTCCGTTGTTCTTAATCAAACATTATTGATATGTTTATTGGTAAACTATAACAGAAAGCACTTTAAAAAAATTAATCATATAAAAAAGGTTCCTGATTAATATTTATATTACAAACCAGTGGTCGCTGCCCACACTGGGCGGGGCCGTCAAGTCCTTTAGGGGCCGATGGGGATTCCCATATGTCCCTCCCCTCACTGAGTCCATCATCATCTCTATGGTGAACACTGAAAACCGCAACATGGAGGCGGGGTTAAATGAGGTGGAGGAGGAGCGGAGCCACAGGCCAAAGGCACTGAGATTGGAAGTGAGGCGAGGGGTCAAGTCAGAGAACCACCATTGGCCGGACGAGACAGCAAGGGCGTCTGATTGACTGCATGTCCCAACACTCTCAGCTGAAAGGTGGATGTCATCCTGGGATGATGAGTTTATGATGCTGGGAAATTAAGAATGGGATTAAGATACATCGTTTAATTACTTCATACTTTGCACCTCCGTCTCTCTGGTTGTTTCTCTGAGTCTCACCTGTGTAGCAGTGGAGGTCTGTAACCGTTTGGTCTGATGACACTGACAGTCTTCTCTGATTGGCCAGTTTCTCCACCTCTGTGTTTTTTGTGGTTGAAGTTGTGTAAGGTGATTGGCCCTTCCTGTTTCTCTGCTCCTCGCCCCCTGAAGGAGACTGCCATCTGACCAACAAACCTCCCAGCATTCTCTTCTTCATCCTCTTCTTTGTTCCTCCTCTTCCTCCTCCTCGTCCTCGTCTCACTGCCCTTGATCTCTCCCCTCTGCTCTGATTGATCAAAACAGGACAGAGAAGGAGAAGGCCTTGACCCCTCACTCCCTGATGTCACTGAAGATGATAAAGAGGAGGTAACAGGAGGAAGAACGTCGGAGACGCAGGACAATGAGGAGGTGGAGGAGGAGGCCTCTGGGGCTGAATATGACAAATCAAGAAATAGACAAGTTTAGTTGTTGGGGTTTCAAAGTAAAACATTGGATCACATTGGATCGAATGAGAATACAATTCACCACGACAACAGGCTCCTCCTCCTCCCCCCGTAGTACTCTTCTTCTTCCTCCTCTTCTTCGTGCTCCTCCTTTCCAGAGCGTCCAGACGGCGACCCAGAGTAGAGAGAGCTCCTCGTAAGAGACGTCGCATCTCCAACCGGTGAGCTGAGAGGAGGCGAGGAAGAAGGGAGGCGCAGGAACAACAAGGAGGAGGAGGAGGAGCTGATGGAGGAGTGTGCACAGTGGTGGAAGAGACAGGGGAACAAAGGGATGAAGGAAGAGAGGTAACAACACGGGAGTTATGGTCAACATGAGGAGGATGAAGAGGATGAGACGCAGAAGAAAAAGAAGCTGGACGATAGACAGAAGAAGAAGACAACAAGGAAGGAGGTGAAGGATGTGACGCACAAATAGAAGTCGGTGGGCTAGAGGAAGACAGAGAGGAGCTAGAAGATGAGGGGGAAAGAGGAGTGGAAGATAAATGACAAGAAAGAGGGACAGGAGGAGGTAAAATAAAAGGAGCTGAGGAGACAAAGGGAGGGCAAGAAGACAGGAACATGGGATTAGGAGGAGACAGGAGATGAAGATGGGTGTGAGGAGGGGATGAAGACTGAGCAGAGGGAGGAGGTGAGGAGGAGAAAACACCTGTAGGACAAGAATCAGCAGTCACTACTCCTCTCCTAATGTCAGATGAAACAGCGTCAACATCTCCTGACCAATCACAACACAGCATTCTCCTTCAATCGGTCAATAACATCGAACGCCTACCTGTGTTCTCCACCAATGAGAGGACAGGAGGCGGGGTCACAGTGGGCAGGCCCCGCCCTCTGTCATCGTTTTCAGTCTGTGAAAAAGGTCGGGAGAGCATGGTGGAGACTGGGGGGGGGGGGGGGGGTCAAGAAAGGAACAGACAATGATGGGGGGGCACAGACGGCAGTTTTAATGTCATTCTCTCACAAACAAACACACATTCGTCCGCTCTAAACATGAGAACTTTTCACAATAAAAGCCTGAAAAAGGACCAAACCTAATCTCGCTTCCTCTCGCGACATATCACTGATTTTAGTTCAATCATTACGTCATGAACTGGTGATTCTGACGTCTTCGCGACGTCACCGGGGATGCAGCGTTAACAGGGAAACATGTTAAAGAAGAAGAAGGGTGGGGGGTGCATGACAGCAGTTGATGGGAATAAAGGAAAGAGTCGAGCTAGCTGCGGCTAACTGCCGTTAGCATGTTCTGCTGTGCGTGAAGCCGTAAACCCGTCCAGTTCGTCCAGTTCGTGTTACCTTTCCTCAGCCCGGAGGGTCCGTTAGTCTCCGTTAAATCCTCCGGTCTAACATTTTAAACCGTTTCACCGACAGTCGGAGGCCGAGTCTGGCCGAAGCTTCTACACCGCTGCTCGGCGCCCGTCACAGCATCAGACCGGTGTCAAGCTAACGGAAGTCCTCTCCTTCTTCGTTGGTGCCTATTGGTGTCTGGAAAACTACGAGTTGAAGCATTACCGCCACCAACTGGCTGGAACCAGTTAGTGGCTCCTCCCATTTCCTTGTTCTTCTTCTCCAAACCTTTCTCTTTTCTCATTCTTCTAACTTCTTAACCCCTCTGTTGAACCTCTGTCTGCTGTCTGCGTGCGATCCTTAGTGGGTCAGGGTTCGTTTTTCCACCCAATCAGGGAGCGACGCTTATCAGTAACTGACCTTTGAACTCCTTCGCCTGCAGCCACAATAAATCACTGAGTCACTGACGAACATCAGACAGGATCTTTTTTGTTTTTTTTCGCTCATGATGTGTGTTTTCCAGCCTCTTCTCCTTTTCCCTGCCGTCCTTTTGTGGGCCCATCAGCTCGCCCCAGCTGATGGCGGCCACGTCCTGGTGCTTCCAGGTGAGTATAGCCATTGGCTGAACATGAAGAACATCATGGACGAGCTGGTGAGGCGGAACCACTCCGTCACTGTTTTGATTTCTGAAGCGTCTCCGTCTATCGACTACAACAACAGTCTCTATGCTTCCAAGTTCAACTTCCTGGTTTACAAGGTAGTGTCAGTTTCTGACAGGTTGATTTATATGGTTTCAAAGACTCATAATGACTTCCAGTAAAAACTAATCATAGGTTTCTTGTTTTCCAGGTTCCTTTTACCAAATCTGAGATTCATGGCTTAACTGAAGAGTTAATTCACTTCTCCATGTTCGAGGCACACCGTTCTTCGATCCTGAAAAAGATTTTGTGGACCCATGACTTGATGACGCGTTCCGTAAATCTCCTGCTTCAACAGTGTGACTCCATGTTGAAGGACGAGCAGCTGATGGCAACGCTGCGGGACTCTGCTTTCGATGCCGTCATGCTTGACCCGATGCTGATCTGTGGCGAACTGCTGGCCGACATTCTGGACCTGCCACTCATCATCTCGCTGCGCTTCTCGTTCGGTGGTGTCATAGAGCGCCACTGTGGCCACGCCCCAGCTCCTCCGTCATACGTCCCTGCTGCTCCACTGCCCTATAGTGACCGCATGACGTTTGTGGAGCGACTGATCAACACAGTGACGTGTGCTGCTCTGTCTGTGATGACGGAGGCCTCCTGGTGGCTGATGCTGGATCAGTACTTCACAGAGGTCAAAGGTCAGCAGTTTGTCGTCCTCTGAGTCTCTTTCCAGACTATGCTGACCAGTCTCTTCAAATTAAAAGCCCAGCAAAGCTGTTTCCTGTATGTGTGCTGACAGGAAGTCCCACCAGCTATTGTGAGACTCTCGGAAAAGCCGACATGTGGTTCATCAGGACGTTCTGGGACATGGAGACACCACGGCCGATCCCACCCAACTTCAAATTTGTGGGCGGGCTACACTGCAAACCGGCCAATGGGCTGCCAGCAGACATGGAGGAGTTTGTGCAGAGTTCGGGTGATGCTGGCGTGGTGGTGGTTTCCTTTGGCTCCATGGTAACCAACCTCCCGACAGAGAGTGCTGATGTCATCGCTGCTGCCCTGGGACAGATCCCTCATAAAGTAGGAGTCTCTGTGCACACTGAGCTAATCTTTCACTTGTTTATCTTTAATGTAGTAGCGTATAAGAATATATATATTTTTAAATGTATCAAACTGAGTGAAAATATTTGATTTATTTCATTGATTTTTTTTTTTTTTTAAACCATTTTCTTGATTCTTTTGGTATTTTTCAGGTGATTTGGAAATACACAGGAAAAAGACCTACGACTTTGATGCCAAACACAAAACTTTACGACTGGATTCCTCAGAACGACCTGCTGGGTAACACACACACACGCATTCAGTATTGATATTTTGTTTGCGTAACATGTTTGAATCCTTTCACAATAAAAGCCCTGTTCCTGTTAGGACACCCACGGACCAGAGCGTTTGTGACTCATGGTGGCACTAACGGTTTGTATGAAGCCGTGTATCACGCTGTGCCGGTGGTCGGACTCCCGCTGTTCGCAGATCAGCCAGACAACCTTGCCCGCCTCAGTCGCCGTGGCGCTGCTGTCGTCCTGGACTTCAACAATCTGACGTCAGACATGCTGAGACAGGCGCTGCATGATGTCATCAACCAGCCCAGGTGATTGAAAGTTACTTTTTATATCCTGTACCTTCCAGATTAAAAGCCTAGACTTGCTGTCAAATCACTTGCTCCAACCTTTTAAGACATTTTTGGATTTCTTTGACAATAAAACCCCAAAGTGACCATTTTTTTCCCATGATGCGCAGGTACAAGTCCAGCATGCAGCATCTGTCGCGTGTGCACCGTGATCAGCCGGTGACGCCCCTGAACACGGCTGTATTCTGGGTGGAGTTTGTGATGCGTCACGGTGGAGCGGGACATCTGCGGCTGGCATCACATGACCTGAACTGGGTCCAGTACTACAGCCTGGACATCGCTGCCGCCCTACTGGTTGTCTTGATGGTGACCAGTGCCCTTTGCTGGACAGGCACCTGCTATTTCCTGAGATGCTGCAGACGAAGACGACGAGAAAAGAACGACTGAAGATTTTGCTTCCGTGTTGGATCGAACTGATCTGGCGTCAGAAGGAATCTGATCACATAACAAAGACAGAAACTCAAGTGGAATTCAGGTTTTTATTTTATACAAAATCAAGCTTAGCCCCCCCCCCCATACACAAACAGGAAGTAAAGTTTGAATCTTCAAATGTTAGAGAATCAACCAGCTGCTGATCAATCACAAAGCAGCAGTTTCTCCAGTTGGAGGCGATTACAAGATGAAAATGTAAACATAAAAAAGTGTTGTTTAAATTAAATCCTGAAAAGAAAATAACTTTAAAAAAGGGGAAAAAAACTACAGGAAGTACTGTCGAACCTTTCACAATAAAACAAGCAGTGACCAGAGAAAGATTAAAAACATTGACGACCTTCCAGAGGGACTCTGGCCTCATGTCAAAACCTGCCAACTAAAATACTGACGCTTCGTCGTTTTCAACATGTGACACGTCTGTCATTCCATCATCAAATCAAGCTCCAACCAAAATCTGATTTTCTTTTTACATTTTTTAAGTTTATTCACATAAAAAGTGACGTCTTCTCATCGCTTTTTTTATTCAAGAGTTAACAGAGACAGGAAACCAGCCAAGGCATCCGTAGACTGTCAAAATAAACCATCACTAGACACGTGACATCATCAGATCACCTGCGGTACCGCCCTCTCTCTTTGTCCCTCTCTCTCTCCCTCTCTCTTTCCCTTGGTCGCTCTCTCTCCCTCTCTCGTCGCGGGCCGCCACGCTCTCGCTCGCGCTGCCGTTCTCGCTCCCGCCGGCTGCTCACCACTGCCTGCGTCCGCCGCAGGAAGTCGTCCACGCGCATGTCGTAGTCGTGCTGCAAGACAGACCCAGGATCAGCGAGAGCTCATCAGTCTGGTTTATGAACACAGCAGCGCAATGTCAACACTGACTTGACTGACTGGAAGTACGTGGGTTTAGCAAGGAGGAGACCTTTCATCATCTGTCAGGAAATGGATTTATACAAACACGAACCACTTGATGACAACGCCATCATCCAATAGAACTCACCGGGCTGGAGGCGAAGGCACGGTGCTGCGGCGCTCTCTGCTTATCTCTGAAGCGGGGGGGCGGAGCCTCATGTGGCGGTAGAGCCGGGTGATGGTGATGATAGGCCTGGTGAGGGGGCGGAGGGGGGTGGCCGTGATGGTAGTAAGGGGGATGATGGGGCGGTGGTTGCTCCACACCGGGGTACGCCGCCTGATAACACCAACAGGAAATGACTGGTCTCAGTGGTCGACAGTCGGATTGATCAGCAAACAGGTTCAGTAACAGAGTCGTACCAGAGTCTGCCACGGAGCCGGAGGGCCGACGCTGTGGTGATAATCTCTCATGTAGTCATACGACTGAAAGAGGAAACACGGGTGAGCCACCGACATGCTGACAGCTCACAGTGACGACAGGACCAGATCCAAAAACGATAAACTCTCACCCCATTGAGAAAAACATCCCGTCTTACGCTGGAGAAACGTCTGGAAACAGAACAAAGGGTTTAAGAAAACATTTTACAAATAAATATACAATTTATAAAAAGATATTTTAGTGGTAGAAATGTTTGTCTTTCCGTTAGGGTCCTTCTTCCTAAACGATTCAAAAGGATCGTTAAAGTTGAAAAAAACGTCTTTGCTCAGCCAACAAATGGGAGTGTGGCTCCGCCCACATTTTGATGTTGTCTCACCTGTCCACCTGCTGATTACGAAGGTCCTGGAGGAACCCTGGAAATCAAATGATCTTAATTTGAAACAGTTTCTGATGTTATGCAAAGAAATAATGAACCATTTGTTAAAACAAAGAGATCCTGGTGAAGTCAGTTACATTGAGAACAGGAAGTGACTTTTAAATAAGTGACCTGCTCGCTGGTTGAAGTCGGGGGGACCGTCAGCCCGTGGCCTCTTCCTGCCGTGGAGGTCGTACTCTTCAGGGCGACGCCTACGTGAACAAGTTGACAAGTAAGACACACACACACCCACAAATGCACGCCCACACACAACACACATCAGTACACACTAAAAATCTCACTCAGGTCAATTGAGCAACTGGAAAACACTCTGAGTGCTGATATTTTATAAATATGCGGTCGTCCAGGGAACCAATCGGACAACCCAACATCCCCGCCCACTCTCACCTTAAGTCGTGCGAGGCGTGCTTAACTTAACCATTGACGCTGTTTCAATGCTCGATGGACAAATACAATACTTCAATAAATTTTGTTTCACACACACAATAAAACAAAACAAAGAAGAAGCGTGTGAAGGAACAACATACCGCCTCTGTTGTTTACGTTGTTTGTCAACAACACTGAGATTATAAACAGTTCCTCATCAGTCCATTTAAGGCTTTTTTAAAACCCTCTTATTTTGAAAGGGTGGAGGGAGGAGGAGGTGATGATGATGATGATGATGGTGGTGCAGTCCTGTCAAACAATAAGTAAAGCCCCACCCACCTCCATCCCAGCCCTGCCCCCTCCAGACCAGCAACAGTCCGTCCTGTCGCTCCGTCCGTCGCCTCCAGCCCCAACACACACACTTTATATCAGTTCATTAGAGCGACACACACACACGCACATGTGCACGTTAACACTCTCAGTCCTGAGTGCACAGGGGGCGGAGGGTGTCATATAACTGTCCTTTGATTGGGGGAGGGGTGGGTCCATAAGGATTCTTTTAAGAAGTCCATCTGTACCTTATGAGCCAGAAGCCCCGCCCCCAAATAAACCATACCCTCTCATTGGATGCAGTCCAGAGGCCTCGCCCCCAAACACATCACACCCTCTCATTGGATTCAGTCCAGAGGCCGTGCCCCCCCCTCACCCCACCCGCACCACCTTCTTAAAGGCCAGAGACAGTTCTACCCCCCTCTTCCGTCAGTCCGGCCAGTGACGCTCGTCCTTTTTGCTTTTATTTTGAAATGGTCAGCCACAGTCCAGCTAAACTTTAGATTATTAAACTTCCAAAGAACGAAACTCCTGCAAAGAAAAAAAGCTTTGATTCAGCAACAGACTTCAAACTTTCATTGACTGAAAATTATTAATTAAAAGAAAATAAACTCAAACTGAGGAAAAAACTGTAGTCCTGAGCGTTTACGTTTCACTTCCTGCCTGACTCATTACGACCTCTGATGCAGAGCGAGTCGTCACTCCGGTGGAAAGCTCCTGACTGGACAAACCACAACAACCACCAATGAATCAGCAACGCTCGCCACAGGATCGCTAGCCACCGGCTAAAAGCAGCAGCCTCCTCCGTTGTCCAGCAGCAGGTGGCGCCGTGGCCGCAGCAGGAGAGGAAGAAGAACAGGAAGCGGGAGAAGGAGCTTGGTGTTTGGCTAACCTTCCCGGTTCGCGCTGTGGTGGCCGGCCTCGAGGCCGCGGCTCCGAAGGCGTCCTACGTTTGTGACGAACGCGGCGAGCTACCTGGTGGACGTCCACGCTCTCATCCAATGGAAACAGGGCACAGAGCTGAGCGCCAATGTCTGGTTGGATCTCCTGAGAGAGATTTAACGAGTTCAGAACAAACATCAACGATGTCCCAGAGAACCTGAGAATCAGACGGCGTGCTAACCTGTCCGTCCCGTCCAATCTTCACAGGCTTGTGTTCGTTCCAGGGGTTTGACAGATGAGACGTCTTGGTGAACGGAAGTTCTCTCCTGAAGAAGAGAAGAGCAGGAGCCTTGTGATGCTGCGGTGTTATTCTTGGTGTTTTTGTTGTTGTCATTGTTGTAGTTTACCTGCAAAGCCAGTCAATCTTGAAGACTCCGCCCAGCATCTTGGCGTTCATACCAGCAGGTAGAACCCAGTGGATCGGAGACCCTCCATGATGAGACTCCGACGCCAAACGAGCGAAACCTTCAGATGAGACAAAGACAAATTATAAAACAGCGGGGGAACATAACTCAATACAATTGATGATTTATTTTCTAACCTTGGAATTTTCCACTTTCCCTCACGGAGAAGACGAGGACGACGCTGCGAGCCGCACGGAACGCTGCATTCAATTTCTTCTCGTTCACCGGCAGCGTCGACCACACGCCCTAAATACGATGACATGGTTATAAGAACACGTGATGCTACACACACTGAAGACGATGTCATTATAAACATGTGACGTACCTTAGCTTTGGCCAACGACACGTTTTCATGATTGTTGCTCTTGATGAGGAAGAAACGAGCTTCTCGCAGGATGTATCGTAGTTTACTGGTCGGATCTGAAACCAAGAGGGAGTAATCTGATTACTCTAATGTGATTACAGTAAGAGTTCTTTATGTGGCTCAAAACTTTACAACGACATGTTCAAACATTGTTTATGGAGAAATAAAGATGGCCGCCTTACTCTCCATCCCTTTGCGAACAGCTCGGACCGATGACGACAACTTCTCCTGCTTTTTCTCTGAACCTTTCACAATAAAAACAAAGTACAAAGTGAACAAAACGTTCAATAAAACAAAAAAATAAACACATCCTCTTTGTTACATCTTAAATTACGAAGTCCTGACACGTGAAATAATGATTTCTGGTACTTTATCAATAACGATGGAAAACAAACATGATTCAAAGCCGTCATGGTTACCTGAGGCATCTGAGGCGGAGCCGGAACGAGCCGACTCTCCATCATCAGAGAAACTAACAGAGGACGCAGAGCGCGAGTCACCAGCTTCGCTCCGAGTATCATAGTCGTTGCCCTCGCCGCGTCGCTCATACTCCTCCTCTTCTTCCTCTTCATCCTTCTCTCCTTCTTCCTCCTCGTCCTCTTCCTCCATGCCCTCCTCCTCCTCATCTTCCTCCTGCTCCTCGTCTTCCTCCTCCTCTACATGGGAGCCGGCAGGGGAGGAGCTTCCTGACCCCTGCTCTGAGCCATACTCGTCTACCACGTCTTCTTCTGATTGGTTGTCCTCCTCGTGGGGTGAGGGGCTCGGAGGCCGCTCTTCACGCCGCAGCTTCTGTAGACAAACAGGAAACGAGTGACTGACTGGAATCCTGCACGCTGTGTGTTTGTGTGGAGAGCAGCAGCACTAGTCACTTCACAGTAGTGGTGTGAATACCTGGCTAAGACTCTCCAGGCCTCTCTGACCATCTCTGCGCCTGGCGTCATCTCCTCCTCGGCCCCGGGTTACTTCCCGGGAGACACGCCGACTCTTTCGATCGTCATAATACTCGTGTCGGTAGCCAGTGCTGGCCGTGTGTCTGCCACGGGGGCTGGATGGCGTCTTCTTAGAGGAGGAAAGAGGCGGAGCTGGGGTTCTTTTGTTATTGGAGGACGATCTGGAGGGAGCGTGGCCTGACGAGGGTCGGAGCCTCTTCAGGTCATGACTGTCAGAGCGTTCACTCTTCCTCTTTGTTCCTGAAGACCAAACATGGTATGACCACAGATTCAGTTATAGTGGGAAGAGCAGTAACAGCTGTGATAGTAATAGCAGTTGTAGTAGTACGTGCAGTAGTACCTTTCTTGTCACTGACGTCTCTCTCACTCTCTGGATTGTACAGCTCGTCATCTTGATCCGGAGCCTCAGTCAGAAGGTCTTCTAGAACATTCAGCTCTCCATCTGACCCAAACAATAAAACTTTATTTACTCACTCCCGGTGTCAGACAAGAGCGAAAACACTGATTCATTTGTTATCAAATTACATGGCTGTTTACTTCGTGTTGATTTTGACAGTAAATCAGGAGATGCGACACGTGATGACCGACCCCCAGGCAGAGCTGTGCTGCGTGTGTTTTAAAAAGTGCGTGAAGCCGCAGAATGAACAGATGGACGCAGGCTAGCGTCGTGGCTTCACGCAGCGTTAGCTCCGCGAACACACGCACGAGCTGAAACTGGTCAACAGCTGAGACCTGACCTCATCACCGGCGACCAACGAGTGGAGCCACGTGCCAGTGGCCGATAGGATGATCCATAACCAGTCCGCAGCAGGACCCGGTCCGACCAGAACAAAGATAGCACACATGCTAACAGCTAACCGCGGCTAACAAAGCCTCACCTTTGTCCTCGCGCCGGTCGGCCGCCATAACCGCCGCTGTGACGTGTCCGCGCCTCGTGCTCAGGTGGACGCTCAGGTGAACCGGTTCGATCTTAATTCACAAACGCAACGAGAAGGAAAGCTGCCGCTGCAGAGCGGAGATCAAATGGCGGACACACTGTTGTTGGAGCGGCTTCTTCTTCTGCTAAGACCAATGCGCACAGCGCCACCTGCTGGGGCGGAGCAGCGCCCGGCGCACACGTGACTGCTCGGCGTTAATACGTCATCGGTGTGACCGCAGCATAGATTGTATGTAGTCCCTCACATAGTCGATCCAGAGATCAAATGAAACAATAAACCATGGATGCCCACAGTTTGGGAAAAACTATTCTATTATAAAAAGCTTTATTCTGCTTGTGTATTCAGTGTGGATGCTTTTATTTTGAAAGTGCGGAAGTACTGTAACAGTCCGGAACACCGCGTCATCGCTGCCAGCTGAACAGAACCGGCTGTTGGAAGACTTTGAACTTATTTCCAAATCAAAAGAAACCTCCGTCCTTTAAACTAGAGCTTTTATTTTGGACGCAACATGGCGGACGAAGCCACGCGCAGGGCCGTGTCTCAGATCCCGCTGCTGAAGACGCCGGCGGGGCCACGGGACCGGGTTCTGTGGCCGCAGCGGCTGAAGGAGGAGTACCAGGCCCTGATCCGGTTCGTTGAGCAGAACAAGGCCGCGGACAACGACTGGTTCCGCCTCGAGTCCAACCCGGACGGGACGCGGTGGACCGGCACGTGCTGGTTCATCCACGAGCTGCTACGCTACGAGTTCCGGTTGGAGTTCGACATCCCGGTGACGTATCCCGACACCGCGCCGGAGGTGGCGGTGCCGGAGCTGGACGGGAAGACGGCAAAGATGTACCGGGGCGGGAAGATCTGCCTCACCGACCACTTCGCGCCCCTCTGGGCCCGGAACGCGCCGCGCTTCGGGCTCGCGCACCTCATGGCTCTGGGACTCGGACCGTGGCTCGCGGTGGAAATCCCGGATCTGATCGGCAAAGGGCTCGTGGTCCACAAGGAGGGCGCGGCGTGAGGAGGCGGTGGAGTGACGTCATGGGACAACACGCTAAAGACGTTTGAAAGGGAAAGGAACTAAAACAAAGTGACGTGAAGCTAATGTTGTGATGAGGTCACTGGGAGGAGCTTGGCAGTGTTGTGTCATATTAAAACCATGTGATGACATGTTCCTGGAATGATGAGGATTGCGTGTGTGAGCATTTCTAATTACACTGAAAACATCGCGGACCCTCTGGTGACCTTTGACCTGGGTCTTCAACCCTCTAATCAGATGTGGTTGATGATCATCGATGACGTCACCGCTGGTCAGTGCCTGATGATGATGTTGACACGTTGGCCACTGATTTCACTTGGTTTAAATCCTGAACCGTCAAAACGTAAAATATTTACAATAAGTTGATCAGCAGTGAACAAAACGCTCAGTGTTTATTACAGTGAGGTTTACACTAGCATCAATTGAACTTTGTCTCTACTTGTTTTCCATCTTAGTGGAGTTTCCGCTCAGTAAACTTGGATCAGCTCCCCCCACTCCGCACGAGGCCACACCCCATTCTCTTGCACGTTGCTGGGCGATGACTTCCAGTCCCAGCTCCTCACCGGGATGCCCCAGGAGGAACCATAGTTTGCCGTCACGTAGTCGAGTGTTTCGCAGGGAACGCGAACTTTTAGCTCGAGAAGCTCCGTCCAGCAGAGTGAGAAGTGAGGGAAGATGTACCTGACGAGGAAGAGGCATACAAACTATCAATAACAAAACCAGATGACTGATGACTGATAAAACTTAATTTATGTTCATGTTTTATTCACTTGAACTTCCTGCCGCTCTTTGCCTGTGTTCCTCCGTTCCAGACGATGTCTCCGTCTTCATAGAAGAAGAAAATATCCAGTTTGACATCATCACTTATAAATGACAGCTCCAGACTGTCCTCCACCTGCACTTGAAAATAAAAGGAGCCAAAAAATTAAAGCAACACACTCTCAAATCAAACCGTAAATATTAGATACAAGAACAACACCACAGAAATATCTGACCTTTCCAAACTTGTGTTTGAGTGACAGTCCAGCGTCTCTGAATGCTGCGATAACGTCCCACCTGAAGTCTGCGATGAAGATCCCTATATCGACATCACGACTGTACGAAATAATACTGCATTGGCGGAACCAGCCTGTCGGGGGCGAGAGAGGCACGGAGCGAATTGGTTATGATGCTGTTACGTCACCATGTCAACAGGTAGCAAGTTAGCCCGTTACCCAGACAGGTGCCGCTGCTGAGCCAGAAGGGGATGTTTAGCTGTTTGAGCGTTCGAGCGGCTAAATGAAGCATCGACTTCGCTTTTCTACGAAAATCCATCGCCGTGGGAGACGTGTCGTCAGGGTAGAGCTGCATTCACAAAGAGTGGAGAGAAAGCCGATGTGATTTTATTACACATTATTGAATTCTGTGACATTAAATAATGACTCAAAATCTTGTGTTTTAATGGTTGAAATCAGCTAAGATAATAAATGTGTCAGACCTGCAAGAAGTTACGGGCGTCACGGTAACGACACTCCAGAAAATGGGAATGTCGCTGCTCGGACAGGAAGCGTGTGACATTGCGTGGGACTTTAATATCGAGGCCATCCAGGACAGTCAGGACCAGCTCTGGCCTGCGGGGGGGCAAGCACATTTAACACACGTTTCATGAATGCTGTGTTCAGGACAATAATGGAGACCACGGTGAGGAGAAGGGATCCTGAAGCACGTCTCCATGCTGCTGTACCTGTCAAAGGCTCCGGCATGACGCCCATAGTCCAGCAGTTGAAATGGAGCAAAGCTGCGGTCCATGTGAGCTTTGAGACGGAGCGCTCCGTGCCACAGATAGTTCCCGCTTCGCTCATACAGGAATACAACCTGCGGGACAACATCACCTTATCATCCTGAACCCATGAAGTGACTAAACCTGTGGAGCGGTCATCTGGTGGCGTAGCCTCTCTCACCTGGATAATGTAACCATTGAGGCGGAAGAGGAAGTGCAGGGGGATGTCCTCTCCTGACAACGTGTCCAGACTGGCCAATCGGGGGTCCTCTCCTCGCAGCTGAAGCAGCTCGAAGCCTTTCTGCTCAGCAGCCAATAGGAAGCCGGACTGACGACAACGAAACGCACAGTGTGAAGAAATCACCCGACAAACGCCATATTGGATAAAAACACGAGAGTAAACGCGTCTCTCAGGGTCTGCTGGGTCGTAATGTTACTCACGTCATACTTCCACAGGTTGGCGTGCAGAGCGAATGACGTGACTGGCCGGTCAGTGCAGAGAAAGCTGCAGTGCGGCTCTCGCACCTGCCGGTCACGCTGCCGCAAAGCATCCTGGGAGAGTAACGTGAGCGCTGCGGTGTCGGCAAGAAACACGGGCAGCCGGAAATGCTGCGCCAACGCCAGGAACTTCTTCACTGACTGCTGCGGGGACATGACACCGAACAGTTAGCATGGAGACAACTGCCCAGGCAGGACAGAGACAGATGTCCAACACCGTGTCCATTCACCGATGCCAACTCACCCATTGGACGTCGCTGGCGGTCAGATGACCTGTTCGGCTCAGGATGTGAGGACCAGCCTGTTGGACAATAAATATTAAATGTCAGGATAAAGAGTGACGACACAAACAGCCTCGTTTATGTGACGCTTGGTCTCACCTTGCTGACGTACGTCCGGTAGTAGTACAGCTGGAACAGCAGGAACACGGAGCTGCTGACGATCAGCAGCGTTAACACCACCGTCCGGTTCACGCGAGGCATCCGGTTACTCTGCGCGGTGACCCGCTCCTCATGACGTCAGCACCGGACCTCCCCGATCGTTTACAGGCAACCGGAGGAAAAACACAAAACACACCCGACCGTGGCCTCGGCCGCCGCCGCCATCTTTGTCACTACCGGATCAGGATGGCCGCTCTGTTACGAGACCTTCACAATAAAAGCAGACATTAACAAAGTAAATAAATTCATTTTAAAATAAAACCTTTTTAAACATTTTAAATTTGAAACCTAAAACTTTACAATTTACAACAACATTAAAACAGTAGCAATAATTTATGAAATATTACGTATTTGTATTTGCTTATTTTTTAAAATATTTTAATGATTTTGTCTCATTTTTGTTGTTGTGGCTATTTTAGAATGTTTTGTGTCTTTGACTCTGTATTTGTTGAAAAGGCTGAGAGATAATATTGGTTTTGCAATGCATTTATTATTTCATTTTTAATCATCATACTGTATATTGTAAACCATTAAATTATCTCCCCACTGTATTCTATTCTTGTATATATTAAGTATTTTGTGCTCCGTGGTACTGATATACTGTAGTACTGTGTTGCAGCACCATTTCTAGTTATTTGAATATAAAGCCAATATACAGAGTCTGAAAAGTAAACAGCACGCCACGTGCTACGATCATCTGGTACTATTTCGGGCCAGAGTACATGTACCCACAGTAACTGTAACGCAGTACGTTACTTCCCTGTACTCGTACCTCTCCTCGCAGTGATACACATAAACAAGATGGCGGTCCACAACAGCGGTTCCTCCATAACAATAAGAGCGAGTTAAAACTTCCTCGGACTTTGAGAAACTTTTCCCGATCTGTCCCGAGACATGAGGAGCATCCCCCGTGTGTAGAGACCCGTTAGCCGGCACCGTGCGTTTCCCCGGTGATGTTCCCGTGAGGCCGCCGCTGTCTGTGGCGGACTTTGTTTCCTCTTGACCGGGAAGGTAAGAACGGCCTAGCTGCTAGCCGTTAGCTTAGCCCCGCGCTATCCGTTTGTTTTGGTGGGACGTCGGTGCTCCGAGGCTCCGCGGACGCTCCAGTGACGGGCACGGGCTCCGGGAGCACCGGGGGAAGAGGGGCCGAGACCCGGGGAAGAAAAGAAGCTGTTTGGGATGAATTCTGGGGAAATGTGCTAGCATAGCGGTGTTACCCAGCAGCTGTTAGCCTGGTGAAGGTGGCTAATACTGCAGTACAACTGCGATTATTGCTGTTGATACTGTGCGTAATGCGGGTACTGCAGTACTGCTGATACTGTGAGTACTACTGACAATGCTGCTTGTACCATAATCGATCACGTAGTTACTTCAAATACTGAGGGTACTGCTGATACTTTGAGACGAAGACCAAGACTGTGAAGACCATCACTGGCTGTATATACAGATGATCAGTAACTGTATATAATCTCTGCTGCTGTGAACAGGTCTACCTGAAGACTGACGAGGATCTGTTTATATGTCATAGACAGATTGGGGAGAGAGTCTGGGTCAAATGAGGCTACGTTTATTTACTTCAACATCTTGAAAAATGACTGGTCAACATTTTGTGCTCAGTTCAACAGGATACAGGAACTGTCAGGACTGTTCATGCGAGCGATTATTCACAAATGCATGATCGTAAGTTTGTTAGCTGAAGCATAACTATCCTTAAAAGAGCTGGTAACATATATTTGCCCTGAACCAAATGTTTTTAAAGCGCAATCTTGTTTACAAGTTAGTTTCCTTTCACAGTTTACAGCTTTAGGTGTCTGAAAATTATTATTTATGTCCAAGCAAAATCAGTATTGTACGCTGAAATATCCGGAACTGAATCCAATCAGAAATCGAAGCGATTCCAGGCCCTGTGAATTGTAATCAAATCGATTTGGTGAAATCAGTGGCAAAGTAGAAGTGTAGTAATATACGACATGGTGTGGACACGGTTAATATCTGTGTTGCAGCTCGATTGGAGGATGGAGCCAAACGTTTGTGCTCCTAGAATTTTAAAGAGGCAACTGTGTGTCTGGAGGGTTTCACTTCTCTCTTGAGAGTGTTCATGTCGTCCATCTTTATTAACAGTGTGTGGTTGTGACACACACACACAGCCTCTGTGTGTAACCTTTCTTCATCCTACGTTGACAGCGAAACTAAAGGATTTAAACCAGGACACTGACGCTGTCCCCTGCAGGTCACACATTCCTCGCACATACACACAGCTGCTGTTCTACAGTGGTGTGTGTGTGTGTGTGTGTGTGTTAGTTAATATCTCACTAACCCGGTCAGTCTTCCTGCAGCATCTGCTGCAAAGCATGATGGGAGTATAAGTGGTGGCTGCCCCTCCCTCCTGCCTCCCCCTCCCCCCTCCGCCTGTCTCTGCATTGCGATTGGCTACCCGCTCGCCCAGCTGACTGCACTCTGTCAGACAGGGAGAGAGAGGGAGGGAGATGGAGGCGACAGCGATGGGGTGAGCTGCCATTTTCTCTTTCTTTATCCAACATCTCTCCATCCTTTATCTATTCATCCATTAAACTGTTCTATTTGTTTGCTGTGTGGTGAGTGAATGAGTGAGGAGGAGGGGGACATGGGTTTCTCTCCTCCATTGTCTGTTCTGTTTTTTTCTTTTCCTTTCATTTATTTTGTTAAGTGTAATGGAGGGAGAGAAAGAGAGAGTGGCAGATAAAGAGAGAGGGATTATTCATAGAGAGACAGAGGAAGGAGGTGGAAAAGATAGGGATGATGGAGGGAGGAGGGAGAGAAAATGGCCGCCCAGTGATGGAGGATGAAGGGGATGAAGGAGATGGAGGGAGGAGGAGGAGGAGGACAGGCTGTTGTTCTCTGCTGTCCTTTCTCCTGTATGTGTAGTTTACTGATCAGTGATCAGTTTGTGTGATTACACTGATCCCTGCTCACTGGCATTGATACCAATGTGATTGATAAATTATTGATGAAGCGGAAACTGAAAGACTATTGCATTACAGCGTGGTACTGCTGCAGTACACTGTGGCTATACAGCAGTGCAGAGTACCTCTTAGCAATCCAGTGTCATTATAATGCAGTAAAACAAGGTACTACTACAGAATAGAATGGTCATACTGCAGTATAATGTGGTACTCTTGCAGTACAGTGTTCTACTTCAATAGAAAAGTAGTTGTACACTGCAGTACACTGTAGTAGTGCAGTAGTAAATTGTAATGTCACCATAGTGATGTGTAGTTATACTGCAGCACACTGCAGTAGTACAGTGTAGTAGTATTGCAGTACAGTGTAATGCTACTGCAATTGAGTGGAGTACAGTAGTTAAGACTCTGACATGGTATTAAGCTACAGTATAGCTCAATATGGAGTAGAATAGAATACAGTTACTATAATGCTTGCCTTATATCTCAGATTGAATGACAATGCATATTACTGCACTCCACCTGAGTATGTTGTTGAAGTGAAGTGTCCGATTGTCATCTGTGGTCCTCCAGTACCACAGTATATAACTGCACTCCAACGCTCTGTGTTGCAGGTCAGCCGTGGCTCTTCCAACATGGCGGCGGCGTCGTACGACCAGCTGCTGAGACAAGTGGAGGTTTTAAAGATGGAGAACTCAAACTTGAGACAAGAACTGCAGGACAACTCCAACCACCTGACCAAGCTGGAGACGGAGGCGTCCAACATGAAGGTCAGTGGTGACAGAGGGCGCTGTTCAGCTCCGTGTCTGTTGGATGGGGGGGGGTTCTGGCGTCCTACGAGTCAGCTGACGGGGGCGCTGTTCAGCTGTCTCTGAGCCTTTGACGGTCAGAGTTTCTCTCCCTCAGTCACGCGCTCTGATCTTCAGAATGAGCTGGTTGTTGTTCAGGGTTAGGTGTGTCTGTGTGTCTGCATGTGTATGTGGATCTTTGGTTTCACACACAGGACTCTGGAAATCTGTCAGAGTGAGTGGTCTGTCCTCTGTGACTATCTTTTTGTCTCTTCTGTCCTTCATCAGTCATTGCTTTCATCCTGTTTTCAGTGTCCTCTTTATTCCTGTACCTTATTTTTGTCTCGTCGCTGGTTTTCCTCTTCGGTCTTTTCCCACTCTTTGTTCGTCACGGTCTGTTTTTAGTTCTCCTCTGTTCTCGTTTAACTTCAGTTGCTCCCTTTTTCACTTTTAATATCTTTGTTTTCAGTTTCTTTACCTTTTTTATGTTGCAGTTTTATATTTCTTGTTGTTAGGGATTCCTTAATGTCCGTTCTTCCTCCTCAAACATACACTCACTTCCTATTTCCTGTTTCCCGTTTCCTGTTTTGTGTGGATGAGCAGCAAACAGAGTGAGTGTTGTTTCTTTCATCATGTCGCTGTTTGAACGCTGTCGATTCATCGTGGTGAGTGAATTCAGCTTGGCGAGAGAGACACTTGTATATTCTCTCACACACACACACACACACACACACACACACACACAGGCAGAGTTTATGAATCGGTGGATTGTTTTTCTATCATCAGCTGATGATCTTTACTGACGTTTTAAGGCATCTGTGTCTTGATGGAATATTAAAGCTTCTCTCTGTTGCCACGCGTTGTCACGTAGAAACCAGTGACGCCACAGTGGTGACCTCTGATGGGCCGCCTTTGTTTTCTCCTTTTCTAAAACAGGAAGTGCTGAAGCAGCTGCAGGGCACCATAGAAGAAGAGTCTGGAGAAACGTCTGGATCTCAGCTGGAGCTCATCGAAAGACTGAAAGGTGAAAATGAAAAATATGCCCACGAACTCAAATTTATAAAACACGCCCATGGAAAAATAAACATGTGGAACACAAATACACATGATGAACATGAAGGTCATGTCTGTCTTCCAGAGATGAGTATGGACGCTGCAGGTTTTAAATCCAGGTCCAGGCCACCTCTTCAGCCCTCATCCTCTTCCAGCTCGGCCTCCTCTGGGTCTGGGACCCCTGGAGGCGCCGCTGGGGGCCCTCAGAGCACCGCAGCATTCCCCGCCAGGAGAGGGCTACTGTCTGCGGGTAGAGATGGCCACGACCGCTGTCTGGAGGAGCTGGAGAAGGAGAGGTAACTCTGCGTATTACAGCTGTTGCCTCTCTTGCTGCACACGGAGCAGTTCAGTAGTGAATGCAGCGTCTGCTCTCTGATTGGTTGTTGATCATTGACAGGTCTCTCCTGTTGGCTGAGCTGGAGAAGGAGGAGAAGGAGAAGGACTGGTACTACGCTCAGCTGCAGAACCTGACGAAGAGGATCGACAGTCTGCCTCTCACAGAGAACGTGAGAACATGTTTCCTGTCATTCTTTAGTCAAGTAACAAAACAGTACCCATGATCCTCTGCTGCTCTGGCTGTGGGTTTAACTGCAACAGGAAGTCAACGACAACTGTGCTCTTCACCGACAGCCAATCACAGCGGTTGTTGTTGTTGTTGTTTCAGTTCACGCTGCAGACGGACATGAGTCGTCGTCAACTAGAGTTTGAGGCTCGTCAGATTCGCTCGGCGATGGAGGATCAGCTTGGCTCCTGTCAGGAGATGGAGAGGAGAGCTCAGGTAAGGGCGCACCTGTCTGACCTCTGACCTGAGATCTCAGTGACAGCTCCAGGAACTCCAGGACACCGACTAATGTCCTTCGAGTCACTAACTGTGTGTGTGTTTACAGGCGCGTGTGTCTCGTATTCAGCAGATAGAAAAGGACATCCTGAGACTTGGAGCTCGACTTGAGGTAACCTGACCTGTCCTGTGACGTCTTTGTGTCCCCTGTGATACACGGTGGTGTGGTTCAGCTCTTATTTCTCTTTACAGGAAGACGGAGCTCAGGGGGTGAGCGACAGCAGCGGACCGACTGCTGCTCAAGTGAGCTTTCTGGTTTCATTTGCCGTTGGGTCATTTCTCTGCTCCATGTTTAATCTTGTTGTTCCTCCTCCAGAGCTCCAGCAGTCGACTGGACCAAGAACCGTCCAATGAAACAAGCTACTCTGTGCCTCGACGAATCACCAGCCACCTTGGAACCAAGGTGAGCTTTCTGCCAGGTTCTGAAACATTTCACCTGTGAGGGAGAAGGGTTTCTGACACGGTGTCGCCCCCTGCAGGTGGAGATGGTGTACAGTCTTCTTTCAATGCTGGGGACTCACGATAAAGATGACATGTCACGGACGCTTCTCGCCATGTCAAGCTCACAAGACTCGTGCATCGCAATGCGTCAGTCCGGGTGTCTACCGCTGCTCATCCAGCTGCTGCACGGCAACGACAAGGACTCCCTTCTGCTGGGTAAACATGTGGTTTTTGCCATAGCTCTGAACGCTCTCTCTCATACAGCTTAATTACTGATTTATTTATTGCTGTGTGAATCTTCACGTCGCTCAGGTAACTCCCGCGGCAGTAAGGAAGCCCGTGCACGGGCGTCAGCGGCACTACACAACATTGTGCACAGTCAGCCAGACGATAAGCGAGGGCGGCGTGAGATCAGAGTGCTTCATCTGCTGGAGCAGGTGCGTCATTACTGTGAGGCCTGCTGGAGCTGGCAGGAAAACCACGAGAGGGGCGTCGACCAGGAGGACAACCCGAGTGAGTGGCACACCCTCGAACCAATCAGAGAGCACGATTCGACCATTGCCGTATTAAATGGAGAGCGTTTGTTGTGTGTCCAGTGCCATCGCCGGTTGACCATCAGATCTGTCCCGCCGTCTGCGTCCTCATGAAACTTTCATTCGATGAAGAACATCGGCACGCGATGAATGAACTTGGTGAGTTTACAGTGAGTATGTGGTCGTCTTGGACCGGTTCGTTGTCTTCTCCTCTTTGACACTGGTCTGTCTGTGGGTTGTTTGTCCCTGCAGGTGGTCTGCAGGCGGTCGCAGAGCTGCTGCAGGTGGACTGTGAGATGTTCGGTCTGAGCAGTGATCATTACAGCGTCACTCTGCGGCGATACGCCGGCATGGCACTCACCAACCTCACCTTCGGAGATGTGGCAAATAAGGTTTGGACTCAGTTTTGTTATTATTTTTTTTTAATTTGCATCATTCTAAACTCGGTAACCCATCAGATTACAGCATTTTGATTGTTTTCCCATCAGGCAACACTCTGCTCCATGAAGGGCTGCATGAGAGCGATGGTCGCTCAGCTGAAGTCTGAGAGTGAGGACCTACAGCAGGTAATGTCTTCGGTTATCTAAACACTCGGGTGTTTAACTCTCACTATGGTTGCCTGCGTGAGTGCATGACTGTGTTGTGTCCTTTATAGGTGATAGCGAGCGTTTTGAGGAACTTGTCGTGGCGTGCTGATGTCAACAGCAAGAAGACGCTCCGAGAGGTCGGCAGTGTGCGAGCACTGATGGGCTGCGCCCTCGAAGTGCAGAAGGTATATATACCATCACATATACGTGTGTATCTGTTGTCCTGATTGGAACTGAAGTCGCTCACAAACACGAATGTTCTTCTTCTACAGGAGTCGACGCTGAAGTCCGTTCTTAGTGCTCTCTGGAATCTGTCGGCTCACTGTACCGAAAACAAGGCGGACATATGTGCCGTGGATGGTGCTCTGGCGTTTCTCGTTGGAACTCTGACTCATCGCAGCCACACAAACACACTCGCCATCATCGAGAGTGGAGGCGGCATCTTGAGGAATGTGTCCAGTCTCATTGCCACCAATGAGGCGCACAGGTAAAAAAAAAAAAAAAAAAAAAAAAAGGCAAAAATCAGAAAAACAAGCAGATAGCAGTAATTCCTCTCCTGATCCTTCGTCTCCTGCTCCCTCTGTGTCGTCTTACAGGCAAATCCTGCGTGAGCATGGTTGTCTGCCGACTCTGTTGCAGCACCTCAAGTCTCACAGTCTGACCATCGTGTCCAACGCCTGCGGGACGCTTTGGAACCTGTCTGCTCGAGACGCCAAAGACCAAGAGGCATTATGGGAACTGGGCGCTGTGGGCATGCTGCGAAATCTCATTCATTCCCGCCACAAGATGATTGCCATGGGCAGTGCCGCCGCCCTGCGCAACCTCATGGCCAACCGCCCGGCACGCTACAAGGACGCCAGTGTTTTATCACCCGGCGCTGGAGCCCCATCACTGCACGCCCGCAAGCAGAAGGCGTTATTCGAGGAGCTGGATGCACAGCAGCTGTCAGAAACTTTTGACAATATTGACAACTTGAGCCCCAAGGCAGCTCACAGGAAGGGGCGGGGCTGTAATGGCGCTGGAGGAGCAGGGAGCACAACGCGCTCATATGCCAACACGCCAGTGCTGTCAAGTCCAAAAAATGGAGATGGGTCAAAGAGGATGGGGGAGGAACCTAATTATCCTCGGCCGATGTTCCCTCCCAGCGTTCGAGCGTCCAGCGACAGCCTCAACAGCGTGACAAGTGCAGACGGCTACGGCAACCGTGGAAAGACCAAACCATCAGCAGAACCATTCTACTCATCGGACGAGAGTGGAGCCAACAAGTGCTGTGTCTACAGGAAGTACCCTGCTGACCTCGCCCACAAGATCCGCAGTGCCAACCACATGGCTGATGACGATGGAGCGGAGCTGGACACGCCCATCAACTACAGCCTGAAGTACTCTGATGAACAGCTGAATTCTGGGAGACAGAGCCCGAGCCACCGTGGCGTCATTGAGAGCGACGATGATGATGTGCAGGATGCCAGGCTGAGGAGGAGGAATGACTGTAGCGAATCGGCAGCAAGCGGCAGCCGCCTGCCGTCTGTCCCCCCGCAACGCTATGTTGTCGTCTCTGCAACGTCAAACTACAGCGGGGACACAACAGTGGAGCAGCCGATCGACTACAGCCTAAAGTATGGTGCAGACTCAACCCACAAACCCATGTTCAAGTCAGAAGAAGCCGCTGCCCCCTCCCTTGCCACGCCTTCATCCACCTCCACTAGCAAGCTCCGCCCTACTCCAGCCAATCGAGTGGTGCCTAAAAGTAACCAGGAGTCAACACAGACGTACTGCGTGGAGGACACACCCATCTGTTTCTCCAGAGGGAGTTCCCTGTCGTCGCTGTCATCAGAGGAGGACGAGGATGGTGATGTAATTGGGAGGAAGAGGCGGGGCGGAAGTGTTGTCAGTGGAATTGGGAGGAACGATTATCCTACACTTCCTGTCAGCGAGAAAGATGAACACGAACAGCAGCAGCAGCGACAGCAGAAGGAGGCGGAGAGTCAGACCGCTGCCCCTCCCTCCACAAGGGGGCGACGGGGCCATCACCACCACCATGGCCATGCCCACCACCATCACCACCATCATGTGACATCATCATCCGGTACCAGGACTCCAAAAAGCCCGCCGGAGCAGCCGTACGCTCAGGAGACGCCGCTAATGTTCAGCCGCTGCACGTCTGTCAGCTCCCTGGACAGCTTCTCCACGTCTTCCATTGCCAGCTCCGTGCGCTCCAGTGAGCCCTGCAGCGGTGTCCCAAGTGGTGTGGTGAGTCCCAGCGACCTACCCGACAGCCCGGGTCAGACGATGCCTCCGAGCCGCGCTAAGACGCCACCGCCGCCCCCGATGCAGAAGACCAAGGAAGAGGAAGCCAAGAAGAAGGACGAGGAAGAGAGCAGCGCTGACGTCCTGCTACATTTTGCCACCGAGAGCACGCCGCACGGCTTCTCCCAGGCATCCAGCCTGAGCGCACTCAGTCTGGACGAGCCCTACATCGCAGCAGAGATGAAGACGAAAAGTGAGGAGGAGGGGGACGAGGAAAGGAACACGGACAGGAAAGAGGAGGAGGCAGCAAAACCCATCCTTGATGAATCAGACGACGATGATGACATCGAGATCCTGGAGGCTTGCATCAACATGGCGATGCCCAAATCATCACGGAAACCAAAGAAACAGCAACATGCAGTGCCACGGAAACCCAGCCAGCTTCCTGTTTACAAGCTCCTGCCTCCTCAGACCCGCGCCCAATCACAGCAAAGGAAGGACATGCCGCCACCGGAGGAGGTGCCGAGGGTTTACTGCGTGGAGGGAACTCCGCTCAACTTCTCCACCGCCACCTCGCTCAGTGATCTCACCATCGATTCCCCGCCCAATGAAGAGGCAGTGGCAGCCATCATCCCTGTGGTGCCACCCACCTCAGCTCAGAGGAGGCGAGCTGGCCTTCCAGAAGGAGAGAATGGTGATGACATCCTCGCAGAGTGCATCAGCGCTGCCATGCCCAAAGCCAAACCAAGAAAACCAATCAGAACGTCATCAAACAGCGAGCACCTGCAAGCCCCGCCCCTCCCTCCTCCTCTTCCTCCTTCAGTCCCACCTCCTCTCAGCTCTCAGCAGCAAAAGAAAAAACCAACGTCGCCTGTGAAGCCGATGCCCCAGAGGGTGACGCAGACTGTCACCGCGGCAGCAGCTAACAAAGCTAAACCAGGGTTTGCCTTTGACTCGCCAAGACACTACACCCCCATCGAAGGAACGCCATGCTGCTTTTCACGCAATGACTCCCTCAGCTCCCTCGACTTTGATGAAGACGAGGTTGGTGCCTGTGAGAAGGAGGAAGAGGAAAAGAAAACGCAAGAGGAAGAAGGCAGGAAGAGGAAGCAGCAGACAGCCGCTGTTTTCCCTCGAACCAAACCGTCAACCAATCAGATGGCGTCAGATGAGAAGCAGAAGTTTGCCATCGAGGACACGCCTGTCTGCTTCTCCAGGAATTCGTCGCTGAGCTCTCTGAGTGACATTGACCAGGAGAACAACAATAAAGAGTTTGCCCCGCCGCCGCCTGAGCAGCAAGAGGGAGGGACCACAGGGAAGAAGTCTCCTCCTCCTGCGCCAGTGGAGTCAAAGCCCCGCCCTACGGGTGCCAGTGGCTACGCCCCTAAAGCGTTCCATGTGGAAGACACGCCCGTCTGCTTCTCCAGGAACTCATCGCTCAGCTCGCTCAGCATCGACTCTGAGGATGACCTGCTGCAGGAGTGCATCAGCTCTGCAATGCCCAAAAAGAAGAAGAAAGCTGCCGCCGCTGCCGCCGTCCCTCCCGCTGTCAACACCCCCGTTCCTGTTCCCAAAGCCAACGAAGGCATTCTTGCAGAGGAGGAACCTTCTGAGGTGCCCAGAAGCCCCGCCTCTCCCGACTCTGAGTCGTTTGATTGGAAGGCAATCCAAGAAGGTGCCAACTCCATTGTCAGTAGCCTGAATGCAGCTGCAGCCGCCTCACCGCTGTCACGCCAACCGTCGTCAGACTCTGACTCCGTCCTCTCCCTCAAGTCTGTGGGTTCACCGTTCCGCCTCCTCACAACCAATAACAATGCAGAAGAGGAGGTGGTGGAGAAAGAAGAGGTGAAGCGAGGTGGAGCGAAGGTTCTAAAGCCAGGAGAGCGCAGCACGCTGGAGTTGAAGAAGAAGAAGGAGGAGGAAGAGGAGGAGGAGGAGGCAGCGAAGGCTCTAAGAGGCGGGAAGAAGGTGTACAGGAGTCTGATCACTGGAAAGCCAAGGGCCGAGCCAGCAGCCAGGGGGAGGAGCAAGCCAAGAGCTACCACCATAGCCAAAGCTCCCGGCAGCGGTGATGACAGAGGAGGCGGGTCGTCCCGGGACTCCACTCCATCTCGCTCCTCTGCAGCAACCAATCAGAAAGGAGGAAAGCTGTCACAGCTGCCACGCACGGCATCCCCAGGAAGTGCATCATCATCGTCGGCCTCTAGACCGGCCAAACAGAGCATGACAGCGAGAAACAGCGGCGGAATTCCCAGAAGCGAGTCTGCGTCAAGGGTGAGCGGCTCCGCAACAAAGAAGCCAAAGGCGGAGCCTGAGAAGCCAACGCTCGTCCGGCAATCGACCTTCATCAAAGAGGCTCCGAGTCCGACACTGAAGAGGAAGCTGGAAGAATCTGCAGCGGCAGCAGCAGTGGCCATTGAATCGCCTTCCAGTCCCGAAGCACCACTACCACCCTCAACCAGGAGACATGACATTAACCGCTCCCACTCTGAGAGTCCCTCACGCCCACAGGAAGTGACATCATCGCGCTTCAGCCGGACTGGCACCTGGAAGCGGGAAAATGCTGGCAGTGCAGGCGGAGGGAATGGCGGCAAACACTCTACATCACTACCACGTGTGGGGACATGGAAGAGGACAGGGAGCTCATCGTCTGTGCTGTCGGCGTCCTCAGAGTCCAGCGACAAGGGGCGGAGCGAGGAGGAGGGTGCTGCGCGGTCCAAGGGGACATGGAGGAAAGCGAAGAGTAACGCAGACTCTTCAGCTGGACGCAGCTTCATAGAGAAACCTGAAGATGTGTGGGTTCGTCTGGAGGACTGTCCTGTCAACAATCCACGCTCCTCCTCCTCCTGCTCAACCCGCTCACCCACTACCCCAAACGCCCCGCCCGTCATCGACAGCCCTGCCCCCTCTAAAATCCCCTCCTCGTCCTCTTCCTCCTCCTCAAACCTTAACCTGCGCCGCAGCTGTGAAAGCCTGGAGGACAAACCGCTGGCGCCTGAACGCCAGCAGCCCCAGCAGCAGAGGGGTCAGCCACGCAGCGGCGCGGTGGCAGCCCGGGTCAGCCCTTTCAATTACACCCCAAGCCCACGGAAGAGCAGCACTGATGTCACTTCCACCACCACAACAGTAACCAGCACAACATCATCCTCAACAACCCCGACGCGACCTTCACTTATCCCCACCCCCGTCACTAAAAAACGGGAGCCAAAGGGTGGAGAGGGTGGCGGCAGCAGCGGTGGCAGCAGTGGTGGCGAGCGCGGATCTTACATCGTAACGTCCGTGTGAAAATGTGGACACAAAATGGCTGCCTCAGTTGAAAATTTGTGTAAATATGGAGAGAGAAGTGTACAGGAAGTGAGTCTGTATTTAAGTGCTAGCCCCGCCCCCTCCGCTGTCAGGTTTTTATACCACTGAAGTTATGTGTAGCGCTTAGTCCCGCCCTCTCTGCCTGTGACCCTGCATGGCCCTACCCCCACTCTTAAAGATGATGGTAACCACGGTGACAGATGTTTTGTTCATAAATTATTTTTAATTCACTAAAAACTGTCAATTCTTTTTTCCTAGACAGACCCTGTCACAACTTTTTTATTTTTGTTCATTGAAAACTTTTCTGAATTACATCAGATTCTTGTTTTTTCTTCTGACGGCTAATTTGTAAAAATGTTAAAAGTTTGTGAGTCTGACAAAAAGGTCCTGAGAATCTTGTTGGCCGAAAACTTCCTGCTCTGTGTTGCCTTGGAAACAAATAACACTGTAAAACATAAGTTATTGCTGTAAAACTTTGAACGTTGAAGCACATAAAATGTAAAACTAATGATTTTTGCCAAAAAGTTTTTCATGCTCTCATTAATTTTCACTGTTTTTATTTCTGGAGAAAACAAAAACTTTTTGGTGAAAGTGATGAAAAATAAAATTCAACATTTTAGGATCAAAAGTTTCTTTGTTATTGTTTATTTCAGCTTCTCCCTCTTCTCACACTCCCAGTCTGTTCATAAAGAGTTTCACTTTGATCAAGTACATTTATACAATGTTAGACTTATTTTGAAAAGCAGACGCCGTGAAAAGGATCCAGTTTTTACTCTATTGAATATTAAGTATTAAGTATATCATTTAAAATGATCTTAAACACTCCACTTCCACATGAATATGAAGTTTTGTTCTAAACATAAAATCTAACAACAACACTTCGTTAACCTTATTTTTTTATGAGTTAAACTAAAGGTTTCTACCAGATCAAGTACTTCCTGTCTAAATGTCTTTCGCCTGATCTTTTATTTTGAAGGGACTCCCTGCTTGGACAAGCTGAGGTCAAGCTGAGGACAACATTCCTAGTTAAACCTAAAACAGTGAACAAGCATTTACATTGAGTTCATTAAAAATCATTCATTTGATTCTCAGCGTAATAAATAAAAAGGTATCCCGCTCTCATCTGCCCGTTTTTTACTTTGACAGCTCGGACAGGAAGTGGGATCGTGATGCTGTGACTTCACTTCCTGTCGGTGCCCTCTGTCTCGGGAATGGAAACTCAGAAGGTAAGAATCCGATCGATCGATGATCGATATCATCCGAGCAGCGCTGAGGTCGAGTCCCATTGGAACCCATGGAGAGAGGGGGGGGGGGGGCAGCTGTTAGCGCTCTCTGAATGGCTGCTCCGCTTCCCCCCCCCCCCTCTCTCTGGGTCATATTGATCATCTGGTTATTTTACTGTTTCTCATTCATTCTCTGTAGCTCGACCTCTCTCTCTCTAACTCCCACCCCCTCCACACACGCACGCGTGAAACGATGTGGTAAAGCGGTGCTAATCAATACATCCGTTGATTATTGATGAGGCTATTGTCACGTGATGCTCGAGCTTCCTATTGGACGTTTTGCGTTAAATCTGTCTGTCAACTAGATGATTGGCTGGTCCTCCCCAATGATGTCAGAAACAGGAAGTTGGGCAGGATTTGGATGGTGTATGACATCATCCTGACGTCATGCGATGTCACCTAATGTCTCCACTTGTCACTGGGTCTCGACGGTAACAATGGCTGAATTGTGATTTGCGTGCTTTCTCATTTTCTTGAACAACAGGAAGCTCTGCGCAGGATCATCAGCACGTTAGCCAATAAGAACAAAGAGCTCCATAACTTCCTGGAAACAGTTGACGACACACTGACAGGACTGCAGGTCAGAAGCTGATTGGTTCGGAGGGTGAACAAAAAAAATTGATAAACATTGATAAACTTAAATGTAAAGATTTGTCCAAACAGGAGGAGTCATGCAAGGTGATGTCAGACCTAGAGGCGGAGCTTGAGCAACTTCACTTGGCCCTCAACGAAAAAGGGGAGGAGCTCCGGGATGCAATCAAAGAGGAGAAATGCAGGAAGGAGGCGGAGCTTCAGGTTGAGAATGATTTTTAAATGTGATTTTTAGAAACGTTGTAAATTACCATTGTCGTTTTGTACATTTTGTGCTTCTTTAGATTCTGTTTTTTATTTGTGTCATATTTCTATTTTATTCTCTTTGTATGACAGAAGCAACTGTCGGAGGGAAAGTTGGCACTCCTGTCGTGTGAAGAGCTCCTCGAGTTTGCAAATGAAACACTGACCATCACCACGGAGGAGGAATTCCTTCAAGTGAGAAATAATAAATCTAAGGTTTTGCAATCAGCAAAAAAATAACTGTTTAATGTTTGCTTATTGGGTTTGTGTTTTCAGGCCGCCAAACAAATCAAAGAAAGGTTTGTTAACACTTCAACACACACATACATATATGTGTTTAATTACATCATCATCATCATAAAACAAATTAAAACAATTCATTTATCACTTTTCTCTGTTTATCTGTAACATTTCTAATTAATTTGTGTCTTCTTCTTAACATTTATTTTTACTAACAAATCAAAATCAATAAAAATACATTGCAGCTCTCGGATAATTTGCATAAACCCCACCCCACCCCTTAACCTCTTAATCCCGCCCCCAAACCCATAAAACCAATCCCCTGGGACGTTGCACCCTCCTGTCGCCAGGGTAACGATGGCTCCGGCGTTTCGGCTGACAACTCGTCCGGCGGTGTCCGGGAACATGGCAAAATTCACTGTGGACTTCAGTGCAGAGAGGGAGGGCTTTCAGCGACTTCACTTCCTGCCAGGCGAGTGATTCACAGCTGACAAATGTGTCACAGGAAGTTTGAACGTTAAACGTTGAATAAGTAGTTTTCATGATCATTTTACTCGATGCCCTCGTCACAGTCCCCAAACCTCCAGAGATCGACATCTCCGGCTGCATCATCAGTGACAACAACATCACTGTCGCCTGGCAACCAGCCGCTGATGGTGATGGGGACGGCGTCAGCGGACCAATCAAATGCTTCGACCTGGAATATCAGAAGACAAACGACGACAGCTCACTGAAAGCAGCAGGACAAGAATGCTGGGAAAAAATATGTGACATCACAGAGTCCCAGGTCACCATCTCAGGTGACTTGCATGACTTTGTAAAAAATGACTTTGTAGGTGATGACTGGTGTTTGTCATTATTTGATTATTTAAAATATATTTGCTCTTAATAATCACGACATTTTGGTTTTTTTTCAGGTCTGAAGTTCGACTCTCGCTTTGTTGTCATTCGAGTTCGAGCAAAAAACAAAATGGCTGCTGGAGAGTTTTCGGATTCTGTCACCTTGGAAACCAGAGGTGAATGAACGCATTGATGGGGGAATAAAAGATGAGTGAAAAGATTACCTAGATTTGTTTTTTTTTCAGCATATAACTTTGGCTTTGAAGCCTCGACGGCTCACGCTGAGTTGAAGGTTCACGGCGACACGGTGACATGGGAGCCTCAAGGAGTCAAAGGTCACGACCCCCGACTCCGAGTCAGAGACAGTAAGAGCAGGTGAGGCAGCGACTCACTGATGATGCAGTCGACACAAACAAAGTAGAGGTGAACACGCTTCACCACAAACAGCGAACAGAGCAGGATCTTTGTTGCTCCTAATTGTGTGATTAATATTTTTGTCCTTCTTCAGTCTCCGTACTTCGTCTTCTCCGACTCACTCAGGTAGAAACTGTTGTCGGTTGACTTACTTAGCAGCAACTGTTTCACCAGTCACCTTCATCCACCATGTCATGCAGCCAATCACATCACTGCTGACATCACGTTTATTTCAGCATTCAATCAAAATGTTTGGAGTTATTACGCGTTGTGCATTTTATTTATATATTGCATATTTCTACTTGTTGACTTTTACATTGGTGAACATGGATAAACATTATTAGAGAGATTTCATTGAACATTCCATTGATTTTATTACAATACATTTGTATCCAGGTAAATTTGAGTTTTCTCATGGTCAAATGTTTACAGTGTGTGTGTGTTACTGTATTTTTTGTGTTTTCTCTCTGCTGCATCATCGCTTGGACACAACCTCATTGGCTGTTTCACCGCACTGTTTTTTTCATTTCTGCTCTGCAACGTAAAACCTTTTCTGAACGCGACGTTGATTCATTTATTATATTTTATTTGACTTTATAGCAGCAGATGCGCGACACCATCGCCCAATAAGACGGCAGGAAGTCGAGCTGGGCGGGACAGATTTGCTGGGGAGTCGTACACCGTTCTGGGTAAGATGCTCTGACACACACACACATACTGCACCGTGACTTTTCAAATATTTCTCTCTTCAACACTTTCATTATTTTCTGTTAATCTGTTTCCAAGGTGACCAGGAGATGACTGAAGGCTGCCACTACTGGGAGCTCCGCCCCCTGGCTGACTGGAAGTCATTCAGTGTGGGTGTGGCTTATCAGGCCAGCCTTGGACGCTTTGACCAATTAGGTAAGAGCGCCGGATCCTGGTGTCTTCACGCCAGCCAATGGCTGCAAACCTCGCTCGCTGCCAAGCACAACAACCGAGCCAAGGCGCTGGAGTGGCCGCTGCCGCAACGGATCGGAATCTACTGCAACTACGACAACGGTCTGAAGACAACTTTTCTTGATGAGATGAATTTGCTGTGGTTCCTCTGCTCTGCTGACCGGAGCGTTCCATTCGTCTTTGTTTCAGGTGATTTATCGTTTATCGATGTCGATCGACTGCGTCTGCTTCATTCCTTCAAAACAAAGTTCAGTCAGCCCCTCGTCCCCGCCTTCACTGTGAGTAACGACAATAATAATACTGCAGTTATAATGAATCCACCCTCAGTCATGCTCACAGAGTTTAAACTGTGTTGCAGGTTTGGTGCGGCGGTATCACCATAGCGACAGGTCTGCAGGTCCCAAGCTTCATGGGAAATTTCCTCTCGACCAATCGGAGTCTGAGTGATCTGTCTCAGTGAAAAATGAATTTCATATTGTCAGGAATTACATTTCTATTTATGAATAAACAGATTATAATTATATGGTGTACTTGTAATTTAAGCATTGATAAAAATGTTAAATAGAGTTTGTCAACATGTATTATATTAGAATGAAGATATACTTGTGTTGATTAGGGCTTTTATTTTAATTGAAGTTGTAATTTAGAAGTTTTATTTTACTGTTAAATAGAAACAGAAGCTTTTACTTTGAAGACAGATTGTATCAAATTTATTGGGGAAGTTTTTGCTTTTATTCTGAAACACTTGAAAATGTGTGCATGACTAACATCCTGCCGGTTTAACTGACCTTTCTTTGAAGTCACTGGATATTAACAAGTTTCTAATTATGGATTAACGATAGATTATGTTTACAACCATGTCAACATCAACATTTTGATAAGCTGTGAAAAATAAACAAAATATTTACAAACTGTCTCTGATGTTTTTCAGCTCAGATATTCTTCAGTATGTATTTTCAGATTTGTATTTATTTTTTCAGTTAATACATTTAAGCTATATTTAACGTTTAGGTTTTATATTTAAATTTTATATTTTACACAATTTTTAATTAACAAACAGTTAATAAATGATTCTATATATGAAACAAAACAGATTAATTATTAATTAAGAGGGGAGTGGATTTCATCTCCAATGGCAACAAAACAGTTAAGCAACCTATAGAGAGGCGGAGGGTGTCGCTATGGCAACACGACAACAGAGCTACAGAGAGAAACAGGACAAGGAAAAGAAGAGAAGAGAAAGACAGAGAGTGACATTTGATTTTAATGCATTCACAGTTTTAATTTAATTAATAAGTAAACGTTGCTAAAGCTGATATAGCTCGGCTGTCAACGCTGTGGTCGTGAAGATGGCCTGTTTCCGTGGTAACTGGGAATTTTACGGAGAGGTCCTCCTATTGGACGATACGAAGATCCCACTGGTGACAGAACAAGGCATAAAAGTGAGTGACAACTTAAAGCTATATCAAAGTACAGTTTGCTCATCAGTCTCTGTGTCCAAACCTTGACGTCAAATGTTTTTCAATCCCAGAAATCCTCGAAGGCGGCGGCCATCTTGCAGCATGTGTTTTCTCACCTGAACGTCGTGGAAGTGGAATTCTTCGGTTTGAGATTCTGTGATGACAAAACACAGACGGTGAGAGAGCGAGCATTAGCATCAGGATTAGCATCAGCTCACTCAGTTTAACGTGGTGTGTTTGCAGCGCTGGTTGGATCCTGGGAAAGCTCTGTCACGCCACCGAGGCCTCAGTAAGTTGCTATATTGTCTTATTATTCATTTCTATCATGACACTAGTTTCAAGGTATCATATATTTCTCTGTCTGGTTGTTTTATCTGAGTGGGGCCACCGTACATTTTTTATTTTGGTGTCAAGTTTTATGCTGAAAATCCGTCGAAGCTCAAAGAGGAAACGAGGTGAGATTACTTTTTTTTTTTTTTGCTGCTGCTGCAGATTTGAATAACAGAGCAATTATTTTGAGTTTTGACCCTTTTGTTTTCGCTCAGGCGTCAGTTTTACCTGCAGCTTCGTCAGGACGTCTGTCGAGGTCGCCTCCTGTGCCCAGCCCACCTCCGACCCCGGCTCTCCGCTCTGATGCTGCAGGGTCAGAATCAACCGTTCATCAGTGGCGTCTGCGCTGCTTCACATTCTCAACTATTCATTTGTATTTTTGATTTGGTTCGGTAACGTCAGCTCATCGGGGTGATGTCACTGAGGAAGAGCAGTCAGGTGAAAACCAGGAGGTGCAAAGAATCTACAAGTCACTCAGGTAGACAGGAAGTACAGAAAGAGCCTCTCAAAATAAACAGCAGAGGACAAACATTCTCCCTGTCTCTGTCTCATTGTGCAGCGGCGTCTCTCGTCCTCAGGCTCAGGATCTGTTCCTGTCTCTCTGCAGCTCTCTGACGATGTACGGCGTCTCTCTGTTCAATGCCTACGTAAGATCACTAATCCCAGATCAGCGATCCAGAATGAGTCATCATCATTCATTCATTTCTTTAAATGAATGAATACATCATTGGGGGTTTTTATTATTCTGTCTTAACTCCCATGATGCTTTTCCAGGGCGAGAACCAGTCTGAGTACTTCCTGGGTCCAACTCCAGTGGGCGTGGTCATCTATAAGAATAAAGTGCTAGTGGGAAAATATCTATGGTAGGAGTGAGACCTCACGGCCATTTTAGGTCACTGCTGTGATCATGTGACCTGTCACGTGACTCTTCTCCCCAGGCAGCGAATCAACAAACTGCACTTTAAAAATAAAACGTTTGAGCTGCGGGTCGTCGGAAAAAATGTGAGTGCTTCTTCACTAACTAATGCTAATGCTAGAGAACTTTATCGTTCATCAACGTGGAAGCAACTGTGTGTGTGTGTGTGTGTGTGTGTGTGTGTGTGTGTGTGTGTGTGTGAGACAGGGCTCAGAGACGTCGTTCTTCTTTCATACATCAGATGAATCCGACTGTAAACGTCTGTGGAGATGTTGTGTTGAGCATCACGTTTTCTTCAGGTGAGAACAAATCAAATGCACACACACACACACACACACACACTGATATACTCATTTTTGGCTCAGGATGTCGGAGTCGAGTCGTTCGGCACGCAAACCGAGGCACGAGACAAATGTTGGCTTATTGAGTAAATTTCCAGCCAATCACACGCCAGAGAGCGAGAGCAGCGATGCGGTGAGGACGCAGACAGCGCCCCCTGCTGTCCACAGGTGAGAGAGCGCTGTCCTGTGGTCGTGTGATCGTGCTGCGTTTGGCTCAGTGGAGATGCACTGTGTTTTTAAACCCCACCCCTGCAGCCGGAGTCAGACTGAGCCCCTCCCAAACGCATGGACCTGCAGCTCAGTGGGTGGAGCTAAGGAGGATGTTGCTAAACCAGTTGCACCATGGGAAAACAGCGGCCCTGTGAGGTAAAACAATCATGTCAATACATATTATTAGCATATTATAACTTTTAATCATTTTTTCTCTTGAATGTAATGTAATCTGATTACTGTGGATCAAGGGGTCTGTTCAATCCAAAGTTTCCTGCAAACACCAAAGAAGAAGGGGAGAGACGTCAGTGGTAAGAAAAGGCCAAGAGGAAAATCAAACCAGAGAAGAGAATGATTGACATCGTTCCTCTCTCTGCGGTGAAGGCGGAGCAGAAGTCTGGATGGTGATCAGCCAATCAGATCGCAGAGGAGGAGGAGGAGGTGAGGGAGGCGTGGCTCTGGCTTGATGATAATATTTACAGAGGAAGTCAAAGTTTTTAAAAGTCTTTGGACATCTTTAATTCACAGGCCTCGTTCCCGTGGCAACACAAGCAGTGGCAGTGATTCGGAGACGATGAGGAGCGGCGGCGAGCGGCGCCGGAGGAAGAATCGGTAACAAAGCCACTTCCTGTCGTCAGTCAATTAGTTTTACTGAATGATATAGGGAGGCAGTGAAGCTAATGCTAACGCCCGGACCACATTATGACCATGATAGCTAATGTCTATGTCCTCCATAGACAGAGTCCTGATGTCCTTATATGGCAACACATCCAGTAAGTGAGTGTGTGTGAGGGGGGGGGGGGGTACTTTGGTTCTGAATGAACCTCACATGAAACGTCCATTCTGTGTGTGTGTGTGAACAGGAAACAGCTGGTGGACCCCAACATTGTCCCCAACAGACAGACAGAGGAAATACCTTATATGGAAGTGAGGTGAGGACTGGGGGAGGAAAAGAGCGAGGGAGGAAATGAAACGAGGAAGTCATTAGTGAACCATGTGTCTTACAGAGTGTCAGGAGAACCAATCAGAGTGCACCGTTCCCCAAGGAGACGGCACCACCGTCGCTGTCAATCAGCGTCAGACTTCCTGTGGGTGGCGGTCAGGTGTTTAGATTAGTGATGTCATCACTGAGTGAAAATCAGTTGCTGATCGTTGTTTTTCTCTCAGTTCAAAGACGGAGCTCGTTCCTCCACTTCCTGTCACCAAGGCCGCTGGCACTGTCGGCCAATTACCCACAAGTCCCTGAGGCGGCGGCTGATTAGTTTCATCTGTTTGTCTTTCATATTAAATGTTATTTTCTTCTGTGAATTAAGACGCACCATTAATAAAACATGAGTCATCATTTCATAACGGCGTGTTTTGGAGTCAGGACAAACTGTTCTGTGATGTCACAGCTCGTCACTGAAGCTGCTGCGTGTTTAAAACGACACGAGTCGCAGCCTCGTGTTGAATTCAGAGACGGAGCGCGATGAAGCCGCCTCTTCTCCAACCGGGACCAAAAACAGCGTGAACTCAGGTTGGATCTTCGAAGCATCCGGAGGTCAAAGTTCAGGGTCACAGTGACTGTCCAAAATTAATTAATCCATCAGATTCAAATGTAATGATAGTTTATGAGAGAATATTTAAGACGAGTAAGAAAACAGGAACAGAAATATTCAGAGAGAGAGAGGGAGGGGGGGGAGGGAGAAAGGGAGGGAGGGAGGGAGGGAAAAAGAGAGAGGGAGAGAGAGATTCAGACATTGTGTCCTTTTGGTCGGGTTGAGTCTGGTCTTCTTTGGGAACAACTGTAAAAAGAAGAAGAAGAAGAAGAAGTGGGAGAGTGCAGCAGAAGAAATGGAGGAGCTGTGCAGCGTGAGCGGTCTGGACCCGTTCTGGGTGAGTTTCATATTTAATCATGTTTCATGTAAATATGTCAAAAAAAACAAAAACAGACGATGCAAAATGTTTGAAAGAAAGTTAAAAAAATCATTGGTTGACATGAACCTGAATCTGATCCACAGGAAGTTGAATCACACGTTTTCAGATGTTCTGAGTTAATCTGAAGATCGATGACGTCATGGTCGTTTTCTTTGCACTCAGGACTGGAACCTGACCTGGTACACCTCCAAACCCGACCTGACCCAGTGTTTCCAGCACACAGCCCTGGTGTGGTTCCCCTGTGTTTACCTATGGACCTGTTCTCCTCTTTACCTGCTCTACCTGCAGCTCCGCCCCCACCATGGCGTCATCCCTCTGTCCAAACTCTGCTGCAGCAAGACGGTAAGACAGCTAAGTGGACTAACCCGGGTCGTGGCGGTCTAACCTGGGTCTTCGGGGGCTGTTTTGCAGCTCCTTGGTTTGAGCCTGGCCTCCTTTGGTCTCCTGGAGATGTTTTACTTTGTCATGAAGAGGAGTGACGAGCTCCAGAACCACCTGCTGATCCTGCTGGGTCCAGTGATTCGCATCCTCACTCTGGTACGTCACGGCTCCTTCACGCGTCTTCTGGATACCGTGGCTATGGCAACCGATCGTCCGCTGTGTGATTCTCCCTCAGGTCCTGACCGTTGTTATGATCCAGGTCGAGAGGATGAAGGGCTGCCGTTCCTCGGTCGTCCTCTTCCTCTTCTGGACTCTTCTGGTCCTTTGCTCCATCGTTCCTCTGAAGGCCAACATCGAGCAGATCATTGATCAGGTATCAGTTTTCTATCGGGAAGTGATGTGTTCAGCCCTGAGGACGATGCGTTGCTCTGAGGCACCGGCAGCAGTGTCTCCATGACTGAACATGTCCGTCCTGATCCCAGGTGTCCTCAGGTGTCCCCTCGACATCACAGCGGTCCTGTTGCTGTTTGTTTGTCGTTCGTCTCTGACTGACATGTTTGATTTTTTTTCCCGTCAACCTGCTCTGAACTCCTGTTGGGTCCGACACGCATCACATGACGACAGGCCTGTGTTTGCGTGTCCTTGACGTGTGGAATGTCACGAGTGGACTCTAACTTACCACCTGAACTCAAGTCCACCTTTTTCCTTATTTCTGTTGACCTCAGTGAAACAAACCAAACATGATGACGACGAGGCCTTCTGACCTTTGACCCCTGCTCTCTGCCGTTTCAGGGGTTTTCATCAGATGCTTTTCGCTTCACCGCGTTCTTCATCTGTTTTTCCATCCAACTCATCCAGCTGGTTCTCTGCTGCTTCTCAGATCGACGGACACATCTGGAAGCACACAAGCACGTGCAGGTGACACACGCGTCTCATTAAATATGTAAATCTGTGGTTAGTCAACGTTAATGGATGGTTCGTTGTTTAAACGTGACTGTGACCTTCCCTCGTTAGAACCAATGTCCAGAGACAGACGCCTCGTTTCTGTCAAAGTTTTTCTTCTTCTGGTTCAGCAGGTACGAACATCATGAAACTCAAAGTTAGACTGTAAAGATATTCGCAGGTAGTCGACACTGTTGTGTTTCATCTCCCTGTCAGTTTGGTGGTCCAGGGCTACCAGCGCCCCCTGCAGGCCGCAGACCTGTGGCCACTGCGAGAGCAGGACTCATCGGCGCGGATCATGACGGACTTGGAGAAGTTCTGGACCCAGAACAGGAAACAGACGCAGTATGAACTTTCACTCTAGGTATTTAAACATTTAAACATTGAACATGTCGTCTGTTTTAATCGTCCTCAACCGTCCTTGCTGCAGGGAGGAGCCCGGACCCTCTCCACCATTCTGGACCCGGCTGATTGGTTTTGCTGGAACGACAGAAAAAACTCACCTGTTGAAGGAGAGGAGCAAGGGGCGGGGCTACACCCTCCTCCTCATCCGGGCTCTGGGGCGGAGTTTTGGGCCTTACTTCCTGCAGGGTACACTGTGTCTCCTCCTCCACGACGCCTTCATGTTCACCGTGCCACAGGTGCTCAGGTGAGAGGTGACGTCCGCCGGGTGAAGGGACACCTGCAGGCAGACGAATGAGGACGAGTTACGTGATGACAGGAAGTGATGTCATAGAGAAGAGACGAGGATGCTGCTCATTGTTTACGTTGTTTGTTGTTTCTAGTTGCCTGCTGGTCTTCATGCGGGACAAAGAGGCGGAGACTTGGAAAGGCTTCCTGTTTGCATCGCTGCTCTTCCTGTTGTCGTGTCTTCAGTCTGTCCTCAATCATCAGTACATGATTCACTGCTTCACCATCGGAATGAGGCTGAAGACGAGTGTGATCGGACTCGTCTACAAGAAGGTAAGACAGGTGACAGACAACGTTAGACCCTACAACAGAGTAGTTTGCGGCCCCTGCCTGTAACGCGTGGATGAAGGACCCAATTGCAGCACAAAATGATAGACTCGATCTCTCAGCTTCACAGTCTGTGTTGTCAACATTCAAGCTCACGAAGACAAGTGTGAACAGAGAGGGTTGGGGTTTAAAGTTGTTGTTAGGGTTAGAGCGAGAGTCAGAGCAGGGTTTAAAGTTGTTTGTAGGTCTAGAGCAGGGGTGGGCTAACTAAGGACCAAACAGTGGCAGCGAGCCAGTCTGCGGAGCGCGTCATATTTGATCTGCGCGCATTGTTTATTTTGAGAACTTGCGCTCACCTGCGTATCACATATGTGCGCTCCTAAACAGAATTAACATATAACATATTACTTATTGAACTAATTATTTTCAAATGCATTTTTTACATAACACAACGGAGAAACTTACTTTTATCTTCAATGGGAACAGTGTTGCTGGTTTCCCTCTTCAGTTAGTTTTGTTGAGGCGATTCTCAGGATGGATCTGAGTTGTTGGTCTGTTAAATCTGTGCCTGGCTTTGTTGATGTTCATGACGCTGAAGGTCTGTTCACACACGTAGGTCGAGCCGAATAACGCCAGCATCTTCTGCGCTGTCCTGCGGAGATTTGGAAACGCGGCTTCATTGAGTGAAGCATAAAAGTCATTCAGTTTCAGAGAGTTTAACTTCTCCTTTAAGACGGGGTCGGACTGAAGGTCGATCAGTTCGAGCTGCAGCTCCTCTGGAGCTGTTTCGGGGTCTTGTGATAGAGGACAGGCCACCAACTGAAGTGACTTGTCATTTTTTTCGAAGTAAGAAAACCGACGGCAGAATTCTCCGTGCAGCGCATTTATCTTTACAGAAGGACTGAGGGGTCATTCCAATCTGATTACTGGCCATTTTAAAGTTGCAGTACTGTCTGCTCTTCCTGCAGGTATTGAGTTTATCCTGGGGAATGACATCACCGGGGGGTTAGTGAAACCAGTGTTGGAGGTGGTCACTCCTCCTTAGCAGCCAGTTGTTCTTGACAACCTGGGGAAGGAGTTTCCCACTTGTTTACCTGCCTGTGTGCTCACATGTGTCCAAGCCAGGAAATATGGTGATGCATGTGACTTAGAAGATTCCATGTTTTGTTCTATACTTGGTGCAGATGAATTGCAGTTGCCTTCCCAGAGACCAGTGAAAGAAAGAGTAAAGTGCAAACGTGGAGTAATACGCTGCACCGCAACAAAGTCAATGTATCTAGAGTGCGCCATCTAGTGGGAAAACATCAGAATTGCAGGGAAAATAAAACATTCACAAGCTTTATTCATTAAATTTTTTCAAGTTCGGCGGGCCGGATTAAAACGTTTAACAGGGCGCATATGGCCCCCGGGCTGTAGTTTGCCCATGCCTGGTTTAGAGCTAGGGCCCATGCAGGGTATAAAGGTGTTTGTGTCAGGGTTTGGGCCTAGAGTTAGGGTAATCTTGATCTAGCAGTATAAACCCTAACCCTAGCCCTAACGCTAATCCTATGGACAATGAGAAGAGGAATTGAGTACTAAACCTGTGATTTCAGGTTGGTGGGTTCAAATCCACGAAGTTGTGGATTGTTGGTTGGTTAGTGTTAGTGTTAGTGTTAGTGATTTTTACTGCTAGATCTAAGGGTTAGGGTTGTGTGAGCATGACAAGACGAATTGAACCTGGAATAACAGTGGCCAGATAGCTCAGTGGTAGAGCGCTAGGCCTGGGGATCCCATGTTGGCTGGTTCGAATCCAGGTGGTGGCTTGTTGGTTGGTCACAGTTTTTACTGATAGATTTAATGTTGCGTTAGGGGTTGTGTGAGGATGAGAAGACGAATTGAACCAGGAGCAAGACTGGCTGGATAGCTCAGTAGGTAGAGCACTAAGCCTGGGGACCCCAGGTTCGCCGGTTCGAATCCCGGTTGTGGCATGTCGGTTGGTTTGGATTTTTACTGCTTGATCTAACTTTCGAGTTAGGGTTGTGTGAGGATGAGAAGACGAATTTCACCACGCACAAGAGTCTGCAAGTAGCTCAGTAGGTAGAGCACTAAGCCTGGGGACCCCAGGTTCGCTGGTTCGAATCCCGGTTGTGGCATGTCGGTTGGTTTGGATTTTTACTGCTTGATCTAAGGTTCGAGTTAGTCATTGTGTGACAATGAGGAGACGAATTTCACCAAGAACAAGAGCGGGCAAGTGGCTCAGTGGTAGAGCGCTCGGCATGTGGAGCCGAAGTTGGCCGGTTCAAATCTCGGTTGCGGCGAGGTGCATGACGCAAGAGGTGGGTGTGCGCTGCGGAGCGCCCCCTGGTGGCAGATGGGTGTGTGCTGCGGAGCGCCCCCTGGAGGCAGGTGCGTGACGCAAGAGGTGGGGGTGCGCTGCGGAGCGGCCCCTGGAGGCAGGTGCGTGACGCAAGAGGTGGGTGTGCGCTGCGGAGCGTCCCCTCGAGGCAGGTGCGTGACGGAAGAAGTGGGTGGGTGTGCGCTGCAGAGGTGCAGTTGCATTACACCTTTTTACCTGTGTTAGGCAAAAGGTTTAATCCTGCCCCCAGGGGGCGCTCCGCAGCGCACCCCCACCTCTTGCGTCACGCACCTGCCTCCAGGGGACGCTCCGCAGCGCACACCCACCTCTTGCGTCACGCAACTGCCTCCTGGGGGCGCTCCGCAGCGCACACCCACCTCTTGCGTAACGCAACTGCCTCCAGGGGGCGCTCCGTAGCGCACACCCACCTCTTGCTTCACGCAACTGCCTCCAGGGGGCGCTCCGTAGCGCACACCCACCTCTTGCGTAACGCAACTGCCTCCTGGGGACGCTCCGCAGCGCACACCCACCTCTTGCGTAACGCACCTCGCCGCAACCGAGATTCGAACCGGCCAACTTTTGCTCCAATTGCCGAGCGCTCTACCACTGAGCCACTTGCCCGCTCTTGTTCTCGGTGAAATTTGTCTCCTGATTGTCACACAACCCTAACGCCAACCTTAGATCTAGCAGTAAAAATTCTGACACTAAGCCGCAAGCTGGATTCGAACCGGCCAACTTCGGCTCCACATGCCGAGCGCTCTACCACTGAGCCACTTGCCCGCTCTTGTTCTTGGTGAAATTCGTCTCCTCGTTGTCACACAACCCTAACGCCAACCTTAGATCGAGCAGTAAAAATCCAAATCAACCGACATGCCACAACCGGGATTCGAACCGGCGAACCTGGGGTCCCCAGGCTTAGTGCTCTGCCACTGAGCTATTTGCAGACTCTTGTGCTTGGTGAAATTCGTCTTCTCATCCTCACACAACCCTAACTCGAACCTTAGATCAAGCAGTAAAAATCCAAACCAACCGACATGCCACAACCGGGATTCGAACCGGCGAACCTGGGGTACCCAGGCTTAGTGCTCTACCTACTGAGCTACTTGCAGACTCTTGTGCTTGGTGAAATTCGTCTTCTCATCCTCACCCTAACTCGAACCTTAGATCACCACCACCAACCTGAAATCACAAGTTTAGTACTCTACCACTGAGCAATCCAGCCACACTAGTTCAAGGCTCAATTCCTCTTCTCATTGTCCTCCTCTCATTAATCCCATAGGATTAGTGTTAGGGCTAGGGTTAGGGTTTATACTGCTAGATCAAGGTTACCCTAACTCTAGGCCCAAACCCTGACAAAAACACCTTTATACCCTGCATGGACCCTAGCTCTAAACCAGGCATGGGCAAACTACGGCCCGGGGGCCATATGCGGCCCGTTAAACACTTAAATCCGGCCCGCCGAACTTGACAAAATTAAATGAATAAAGCTTGCGACTGTTTTATTTTCCCTGCAATTCTGATGTTTTCCCACTAGATGGCGCACTCTAGATACATTGACTTTGTTGCGGTGCAGCGTATTACTCCACGTTTGCACTTTACTCTTTCTTTCACTGGTCTCTGGGAAGGCAACTGCAATTCATCTGCACCAAGTATAGAACAAAACATGGAATCTTCTAAGTCACATGCATCATCATATTTCCTGGCTTGGACACATGTGAGCACACAGGCAGGTAAACAAGTGGGAAACTCCTTCCCCAGGTTGTCAAGAACAACTGGCTGCTAAGGAGGAGTGACCCACAATGAACAAAGCTTGTGAATGTTTTATTTTCCCTGCAATTCTGATGTTTTCCCACTAGATGGCGCACTCTAAATCAGTGTTTTTCAACCTTTTTCAGGCCAAGGCACATTTCTTTCGTTGAAAAAATCCCGCAGCACACCACCAGCTGAAAATGTGAAAAAAAAGCTTATATTAACAATATAAGTGTTATATTGTAATCAATCCAGCTTTTAATTCAAAGAGTCAGTCGCTCTGTAGGGCCTACAACCAATTCCATTTGTGTTGGCAGTCAAAGCTTTTATTTTGAAAACATGAAGACGCTCTCAGGCTGGTGTGAGGTCGCCATGGTGATGAGCAAAGTTGTGACTAAAGTTTTGTGTCTTTGAATCTCCAGAGTCTGGTGATGAGCAGCGCTGCACGGCGACAAGTCACCCTGGGGGAAATCATTAGTCTGGTGTCAGCCGACGCTCAGAAGCTGATGGACGTTGTTGTTTATTTCAACAGTGTTTGGATCGCGCCCATCGAAATCGCACTGTGCTTCTACTTCCTGTGGCAGGTAAACACAAAAACAATTAGAAACACACACATTGCAAAAGTCAACATAAATGTGAAGACATCACCGTTGATTGACAGCTGCTTGGTCCTCCGGCTCTGGCCGGGATCGTGGCCGTCTTCCTGATTTTTCCTCTTAATGGAGTTTTGGCTAAAATGAGAAGCAAACTTCAGGTGAGGACACGTCTTCCTCAACAGACCGAATGTCTGGAAAGGTTTTGTGATTAAACTTCCTGGTGGTCATTCGTCAGGAGGTCCAGATGAGGTTCATGGACGGACGGATCAAACTGATGAGCGAGATCCTGAGCGGCATCAAGATCCTCAAGTTCTATTCGTGGGAGGAAGCGTTCCTGCGACGGGTCGGCGTCCTGAGGGACGGAGAACTCAACGCCCTGAAGAAATCTCAGATCCTCTACTCTGTCTCTCTGGCGTCCTTCAACTCCTCCTCCTTCCTTGTGAGTCGCACATCTGCCTCTGAAAGCACTCCTGCTTCAACATCTGGTCCAGTGACTGACTATGACCCCCCCCACAGATCGCCCTCTCTGTCTTCGCCGTCTACGTTTTGTTTGATGAGCGAAACGTTCTTGATGCTCAGAAGATCTTTGTTTCTGTCGCTCTCATCAACATCCTGAAAACTCCTCTGAGTCAGCTTCCCTTCGCCATGAACACGACCATGCAGGTCAGAGCCTCTCCGTGTCCGGGTCATGGTTCAGAAATAAACCTTGACGCAGCAATGTCACGTTGTTTTTTCTCAGGCCGTCGTCTCGCTCCGACGTCTGACTGACTTCCTGTGTCTGGACGAACTGCGACCTGACGCCGTGGAGCGACTTCATCACAGCAAAGGTGCGACACAACTCAGATCATCCCCCCCTGGTGGTGACGTTGACGATGGTTTGACTTCTGCGTGTCCCGGCACAGACGGTGACGCCGTCGTGATCGAGAACGGCTTCTTCTCCTGGTCCCCTGAGGACGCCCCTTGTCTGCAGAGGATCCAGGTGAGGGTGAAGACGGGTTCTCTCGTCGCTGTGGTCGGTCACGTCGGCTCAGGGAAGTCGTCACTTCTGTCCGCCATGTTGGGAGAGATGGAGAGGAGGTGTGGCTTCATCTCCATCAAGGTGACTTAAACAAACATTTGTCATCACTTCTTATTTCCTTGGTGATTAATGTCTAACTCTGTGTGTGTGTGTGTGTGTGTGTGTGTGTGTCCAGGGCTCTGTGGCTTACGTCCCTCAGCAGTCTTGGGTCCAGAATGCATCAGTGAAGGAAAACATTCTGTTTGGAGGAGAGAGGAAGGAGAGCTGGTATCACCGTGTGCTGGACGCCTGCGCTCTGCTGCCGGACCTCGACCTGCTTCCTGCCGGGGACGCCACCGAGATCGGAGAGAAGGTACGGCCCCCCCGCCCCAACCACACGATGCGTTCAGGAGCTCAGGACACTGAGGGTGCCCTTGACCAGTAGCTTACTGACGGGGCGTTCTCTGACTGCAGGGTTTGAACCTGTCCGGAGGTCAGAAGCAGAGGGTGAGTCTGGCTCGGGCCGTCTACAGGAGGACAGATGTTTACTTGTTGGATGACCCACTGTCCGCCGTTGATGCTCATGTGGGACAACACATCTTTGACCGAGTTATTGGACCCAGAGGGATTCTGAAAGACAAGGTGAGACATTTCCCACGAGCATGTGCTCCATTGTTCTTCAGAGAAAGTTGTGAAGAATCAAAAGAATCTGTTTGTGAATTCTTTTTAAGACTCGAGTTCTGGTGACTCACGGCCTCGGGTTCCTGTCCAAGGCCGACCTGGTGCTGGTGATGGACGACGGACGCATCTCGGAGTCTGGATCCTACACGGAGCTGATGGACAAAAAGGGAACCTTCGCCAAATTAATCCAAAGCTTCAGTGGAAAACACAACCGAGAGAAAACCACACAGCAAGACAAGAGTGAGAGCAGGAACACGACTGCTCTTATTATTATTCGAAAAGGCAACTTACAACTTATAACGTGTGTGTGTGTGTGTGTGTGTGTGTGTGTGCAGGCAGCAGGAGGTCAATCTCTCGCCTCAGTCAGCTGGATTTTTCCATCGATCTGTCTCAGGAGCAGCTGATCAGGTAAAAACAATGTTATCATGTTTTTAGGTGAATAAACAACAACATTTATATGTTTACACATAACGTGTGTGTGTGTGTGTGCGCTGCAGCTGTGATATGGGCAGTGCCAGTGTTCAGGTGATGAACGTTGATCTGGACGTTGAAGACGCAGGAAAACTAACGAAGGCTGATACGGCTCACACGGGCAGAGTGAGTCCTGGTTTCATCTCGGTTTGAATCGGGCGGCTGATCCCAGGTCCGCTGATGATGTTTTTAACGTGTCCCCAGGTGAAGCTGCAGATGTACAGAGAGTACTTCAGGACCGTCGGCCTGACCTTCATCACGACCATCATCTTCCTCTGCGCCTTCCAACAGGCCGCGTCGCTGGCCTACAGCTACTGGCTGAGCCTGTGGGCCGACGAGACGCCCGTCACCGGAACCCAGAGCGACCACGGCGTGAAACTCAACGTGTTCGCAGCACTCGGGTTCACTCAGGGTGAGACGCAGTACACACGACCTCCCTCTAACTACCCTAAACCTCTGGAGCCGTTCGGCATTCGGACATGACCTCATGACCTCTGATGCTTCTGTGTTTCAGCGTTGGCCATGTTTGGGACAACGCTCGCCATCGCTCTGGGCGGTATCGTTGCTTCACGCCACCTCCACGCCGATCTCCTCCACAGCGTGCTGCACTCGCCCATGTCCTTCTTTGAGGCGACGCCCAGCGGGAACCTCCTGAACCGCTTCTCCAAAGAGGTTGACGCCATCGACTGCATGATTCCCGACGGGCTGAAGATGATGCTGGGCTACTTGTTCAAGCTGCTGGAGATCTGCATCATCGTGTTGCTGGCCACGCCCTTCGCAGGGCTGGTGCTCCTCCCCCTGGCCTGCGTCTACGTCTTCATACAGGTGGAGGTGTTCCGCGGACGCTGTCGTCCCTCGGGTGAAGACGAGTGATCGACAGCTCTCTCTGTGTTCTGCCTCCAGAGTTTCTACGTGGCGTCGTCGTGTCAGCTGCGACGCCTGGAGGCCGTCAGCCGCTCGCCGGTTTACAGCCACTTCAACGAGTCAGTGCAAGGAGCCGCCGTCATCCGAGCGTTTGGCGAACAGCAGAGATTCGTCCAGCAGGCCCATCGGCGCATCGACAGCAACCAGGAGGCGTATTTTCCTCGATTTGTGGCCACCAGGTTTTTTGGTTCAGATTAGTGTCAGAGTTCACGTAACGTGGTCATTTTCTAATGTTTAATATTACAAACGTGTCCTTCAGGTGGCTGGCGGTGAACCTGGAGTTTTTGGGGAACTTGCTGGTTTTGGCGGCGGCCATCTTGTGTGTCCGAGGCCGCGATGAACTGAGCCCGGGGATCGTGGGTTTGGCCGTGACGCACTCCCTCCAGGTGTCATCATCGACTGAAGTTATCGACGATATCAGAATGACGCCGTTAACGGGCGTTTGTGCCTCGACAGGTGACGGGAATCCTGAGCTGGATCGTTCGCTCCTGGACCGACGTGGAGAACAACATCGTGTCTGTGGAGCGAGTGAAAGAGTATGACCACACCCCCAAAGAGGTTCGCTGCTGCACTGCGTACTAGTTTGTACTGTATATATTAAAACCTAACTTCATTCATTCATTTCTAAAAACCACCTCGTGCGTTAGGCGGCGTGGACCCTGGAGGACAGCTTGCTGCCGGCTGATTGGCCGACCACAGGCACCATCGAGTTTGACGATTATGGACTTAAATACCGTAAAGACCTGGACTGGGCCTTAAAGGACATTTCCATCAGCATCCAGAACAGAGAGAAGGTGGGTGAAGAAAAGTCTCTTCAAAGGTTTGTGTCTAACATAAACGACTTTCTGGTTTGTCAGGTCGGGATCGTTGGAAGAACAGGAGCTGGAAAATCGTCCTTGGCTTTAGGAATCTTCAGGATCCTGGAGGCGGCGAGCGGACGCATCGTTATTGACGGAATCAACATCGCTCAGCTGGGCCTCCGGGACCTGAGGTCCAGGATCACCATCATTCCTCAGGTCAGGCACGGCTCTCTGCACCCAGCTCACCGCACCTGGACCTAAACTCGGCTAACCCTTTGTTTCCAGGACCCGGTGTTGTTTTCGGGCTCTCTGAGGATGAACCTCGACCCGTTTGGCGTCTGCTCCGAGGAGGACCTGTGGCGAGCTCTGGAGCTCGCTCATCTTCGCAGCTTCGTGGTGGAACTGCCTCAGAGGCTGGACCATCAGTGCAGCGAAGGAGGAGAGAACCTGAGGTGAGCCCAGCCCCGCCCCCTGCGGGACGTGGCTGCAGCTGCTGAGCCTCAGAGGTTGAACCCTCCCTGTGTGTCTCCAGCCTGGGCCAGCGGCAGCTCCTGTGTTTGGCCCGGGCTCTGCTCAGGAAAACCAGGATCCTGGTGCTCGATGAAGCCACGGCCGCCGTGGACCTGAAGACGGACCAGCTGATCCAGTCCACCATCCGGAGTCAGTTTGATGACTGCACCGTCCTGACCATCGCTCACCGCCTCAACACCATCATGGACTACACCAGGTACTCATCAGAGCCGCGTCCCCGTTGAGACTCTGTCCGTGTTCTCCTGACGTGTCTCCTGTCGTCTGCTCTCAGGGTCATTGTGATGGACAGAGGGTCCATCGCAGAGATGGACTCCCCCGCCCGGCTCGTCCACCTGCAGGGTCTTTTCTATCAGATGTGTGTGGAGGCTGGTTTGGTCTGAGCCTGTGGAGAAGAGACGAGAAGACGACAAGTCACTTTATTCATGAACAAACTAATGATTCGTTTTTACTGTGTTTCAAATTAACTTGAATATAAAAAATGATTTCAACGAAATAAATAAAATTGAAGAACTAATTTCCAGTCTGTCCGGACGTCAATGAGCAGCACGGTGGAAACACGGTTGGATTAAACCTGCTGCTCCTCCTCTGTTCAGACTCCTGCTGCTCCTCTGTCTCCTCCAATCGCATTAACCTCTGCAGGAGATTCACACGCAGAGAAATTCAGGAGCACAAAGACGCCGAGCGGACAGGGTGACGTCTTTTCGTCCCAGGCCGGGAGACGGGTCAGGATCCCTGCGTCCAATCAGAGCAGCAGGATTCCACCAGCTGTTTCCTGCGGATGAAAATAACAAAGCAGAGATTAGCGTCTGATTAGTGTGGGATTAAATGAAGAATAAAACCCTGCTGCTCAACAAAAGACCCAATGCCATCCACTTGTTCCGCAGCTCCAGCTTTGTTTGACCCAGAGATTAAACAACTTCACCGAGACTGAGAGAAACATTCCACAGATCACAGACTCTCTGGTTTGGATTCTCAGTGAGGAGCACGTTCAGTTCCATGCTCCGTATGAATATATACGTTTATTATCTTTAAATGTTACAACAAAGAAACTCGCGACGGTGGAATTTAAAATGTTTTTTCTCGCGATTGAAGATTCATGATCACAACAGAACTCTTTAATATCCAATAAATGAATGTGTTGTAACAACATGAAACGAAGGATTTGAAATGTGTTGAGTTTAACTTCCAAAAATCAGATGTGGAAATGATACATTTAAATTGAAAACATACGGCCCCTCGACTGTTTGACCTTATTAATTAAAGACATATAGTTTTAATATGTGACTGTGTGGTGGCAGGTCAGCAGAACAACAGCCAACAGTGTTTGTTTAGGGCCGCGCTTCTTTGGTTGTCAAAGAGGAGGAGGAGGATTCCAGAGGAAAGTTTGAGATAAGAGCGAAGCTGATAATCAGTTTAAAGCTCGTCAATAAAGTCTGGAGATAAGAGGCGCGGAGAAAACAGAACCCCCTGAAATAGCCAGAGATAAAACCCAGAGCGGCGTTTATTCGTTAGTTCCCTCTGAGCTGCAACAAGACGTCACGTTAATAAACACAGAGCGAAACACAGAGTTCAAGGGACAAAAAGTCACATCAGCTCAGTTTGTGCAAAGAGACAGACACAAGTTCAGTCAGTCAGCTCTGCGTCGTCTTTTACAGAGAAACTAAAAACCAGATGATAAAAAAAAACCAAAAAACATATTTTTCATAAAAATCTTATGTACATCTTCTCACACACACACAGAGAGTTTGGACAGGAGGGAGTCCACTGCTGATGAGTTTGTTTTGAGGACAGTGTCAAGTCAAGTCTGTAGCATTCAACGTCCTCTCCAGTGAGTTTAAAATGTCCAGGCCACCCGAGGTCCCCAACGTGTCTCAGTGTTCAAAGTCCCTCCTGGTTTCACTTCCCAAACCGTCAGAGGAAGAGGAGCAGAGGAAGAAGCAGCGTCACGGAGAGGAAGCAGGAAGGGCTGCGAATTGTCCCGACCGCCGACGAGCGAAACCAACGCACCTCCTCTGAGTCGTCTGCAAGAGACGGCGTCAGTCAGTCAATCATTTCAATTCATTCAGGATTTAATATGAAGCCCGAGCCAGGACAGAGAGGACAGAAAGGACAGAGAGGTGGGGGGGGGGGGGGGTCATTCTGGGGGGGGGGGGGGGGGGGGGTCATTCTGTTTGAAGTCATTTACATGTTAGAATCTGAATCTCTGAATTACAGATGAGGGCGTGGCCTCTGGTCATTCACAGTCATGTTTTCACACACAGCAGCTTCGCTGGGAACAACAGGGTGTGTGTGTGTGTGTGTGTGTGTCGGGTGGGGGTGGGGGTGGGTGGGGGGAGTAAAGAGTGTGAACGACTCAGTTTCAGAACGTCTGACTGTGGCCATCGAACACACGTCCCAGACAAATGCAAGAAAAGCTGCCACCCGAGCAGGTTTTTAATGTGTGTGTGTGTGTGTGTGTGTGGGTGTCTTACCACAGTCTTTATGGAAGACGTGGGGGAAGCAGTGCAGGACGCCGTAACCACAGCGACAGTAGGAGCATCCTTTCCGAACCCACTCGCCGTGAGGAATCGGCCCGCAGCTCCTGCAGAGACACACACAAACACACACCATACTTTAATCTGATGCCCCACACTTCCCATCATGCTTTGGGTGAAGGGATCACTTGGGCCCGCCTCCTCACCTGATGCGCTGGTCGTACTCGCAGCTTCGGCCGGTGAAGAACTGCGGACAGGCGCAGAAACTGCCCAGGATGCACGTTCCTCCATTTCTGCAGCAGCTGCGGCTCTGCTCGGCGCCTGAAAGAAAAAAAACAGGCGACCACGTCAGAAACACCCACACAGCAAGTCAAAACCCACTAAATCATTTTTGTTTTCCGTGATCTACGTGTCTTTAATTTGTGCAACAGGTCTGAATGTCCCCATGAGACGGTCGGAAGGGACGTCCCCGGGCCCTCAGACCTGGGCCTGTATCTGTGAGATAAACCAGGCTCTCCATCTGGCAGCACATTCCTGTTCTCCTCTGCTTCACATCAGCAGACAAACACCAGCCAGAGTCACAACAAACGTCCGAAAGTAACGAGACAACACGAAAACTTTCTCAGACTCCTCCCCCACAGTCGAATTTCATTTAATGACAATTACAACGTGAGAGTATAACTCAGCTCTGACTGTATTCAACAACACAGACACATGGAAATTATTTTCTGTGAGTTTTCTCAGAAACTTTCTCACTGTTTTGGGCTCATTGTTGTGTTCATTGGTTTTGGGGTCTCATCATCGTGTGTGTGTGTGTGTGTGTGTGTGTGTGTGGGAACTCACTGCCTGTGAGGCCGATGAAGGGCAGCACGGCGCCGGCGTCACGGTGTTTACGGTCCCCTCCGCCGTTTACCTGCGTAAACTGACCCAGGAAGTCCTGAGAGGGCTGCTGGGGTCTCACCGGCGAAGAGGAGGACGATGAAGACGACGAAGAAGGGGACGCTTGGTCTTTGTCACATTTCTGTCCCTCACAACCTGAAAAAGAGAAGAAAGGGCCGAGTTTTAACGGCTGTTGATGCTCCTGCTCAGTTTGATCCAGGCTTCATTTATTTATTGTTGTTTCAGTTTCAGAGGCAGCAGGTTGTTTAAACTCCATCGAACACTAACTGCTTAGTTCAAACCCACTGAGGTCCAGCATGTCCTCACATCACTGAACAGATGGATGAATAACTTAGTCTTTCTTTAAATCGTTGATGGGAGAAGCAGTGAGATCTGACCTGAGGAGGAGGAGGCGGCGGCGGCACAGTGGAGCGAGAGGAGCAGACACACACACCTCCTGAAAACACACACACACACACACACACAGCTGGTTTAGTCAGTGTTCACCTCACCTCGACTCCCCGCAGTCGAAGCTCCCGCACTCACCTGAGCAGCTGGTTCCAAACCATGTCTCCAGGGAAGCTCCCCCCGCAGGGGTCGACACGTTTCGGGTTCAAACTGAGAGTTTCCGGAGCAAGTTGCGGTTCTCCTCTCCCCGAGGAGCAGCAGCAGCAGGAGGAGGACTGGAGGAGTGGAGCTCGCTCTCTCTCTCACTGATTCAGTCACAAATACTCAGGTGGTCCTCACACGGGAAGCCACGCCCACTCCCGGGGCGGTTTCCGCCCGTCTCAATCCACAAGTCTCACCGAGACACAATCACCATGGCAACGAAGATGGAACATCCTCCCCGACGCTGAGCAAACCTGAGACCCTTTCTGAGAGCGAAGAGTTCTGTGACTTTAAAAGACCCCGGTCCGCTGATGTGACGTGTGCAGAAACATGACGAAGAGGAGGAGGAGGAGGAGGAGGAGGAGCTGTCTCCTGCAGCGTCATTAACATGAGAAGGACGAGCTTCATATACATGTGTATCAGGAGGGGGGGGGGGGCACACATCAGCACACACATTGAGTTCTATGATGTATTAATCAAGGATTTCTGTCAAAAATAAAACCATCTGTGTTTTGTTTGTGTTTATTTATCACCATGATTCAAACAGTGACCAACATTTATCACTGGCCTTTGACAACCAATTTGTATCTGGAGTTAAGTTTTATAAACCTTAACCTTAAGAGACTTTAAATTATATTGAAGTACTGAAACATGTCTCTGACTTCCTCCTTTATTCTGAAGAACAGGAAGTCCAGATTCCGAGACACATTTTGTCAGAACTTGAAAGTTTAATTTAAAAACATTTTAGTCAGAGATTCAGGAGGAGACATGTGAAGAAGATGAAGAAGAAGAGGCTCTGCTGTTTCAACATCTTTTACTTTTGATGGTTCATTTGTTTCATGACTTTATTCTCAGCCTGTTCACAGGAAGCAGGCTTCATATACATGTGTATCAGGAGGGGGGGGGGGTCACACATCAGCACACACATTGAGTTCTATGATGTATTAATCAAGGATTTCTGTCAAAAATAAAACCATCTGTGTCTTGTTTGTGTTTATTTATCACCATGATTCAAACAGTGACCAACATTTATCACTGGCCTTTGACAACCAATTTGTATCTGGAGTTAAGTTTTATAAACCTTAACCTTAAGAGACTTTAAATTATATTGAAGTACTGAAACATGTCTCTGACTTCCTCCTTTATTCTGAAGAACAGGAAGTCCAGATTCCGAGATACATTTTGTCAGAACTTGAAAGTTTAATTTAAAAACATTTTAGTCAGAGATTCAGGAGGAGACATGTGAAGAAGATGAAGAAGAAGAGGCTCTGCTGTTTCAACATCTTTTACTTTTGATGGTTCATTTGTTTCATGACTTTATTCTCAGCCTGTTCACAGGAAGCAGACCCCCCCCCCCCAGTCTGAGCTGGAAATGGGTCTTTAGGGTCTTTAGAGATTTGAGCAGCATCACAATGAGTCTGGTCTCATGCTAATCCACAGCAGGGGAGCAGCAGCAGCAGGAGGAGGAGGAGGAGGAGGAGGAGAGGAGCACAGAGACCCCTGCAGGCCCCAGAGGGAACACACACACACACACGTCAAAGTTCATAAGATAAAGTTCAAAACATAAACCTCACAGTTACCATGATACTGTCCTGATGCTAAGCTAGGATAACGACCGAGAACTAAAGCAAACTAAAACCTTTCAGCTGGTTTCACTGGAACCGTCCGATACCTGAGATGAACTCTGACCTTTCCTCTGTGAAACTTCTGCTGCTGTTGCCTGGCAACAACTTTAAAGACACATACACAGCATTGACAGTTCAAAACAAGGTCGACAAAGTGTCATTTGTGGTTCATAATTTTAATACACATTTGAAATTCCTTCATTCCTTTTCAACGGCTTGTCCATCACTGGGGGGTGGAGCCACTCCCACGGTCATTGGGCGAGAGACGAGGGACATTTCAATTCTTTATTTCTATTTTCATCTAACAACAAAGCATTAGAAATACAAGTGCTCACTGTACAGTGTTTATTTATATTTATATTTATATTTTTATACCGTCTTCAGCATCTGGCGCTTCATATTCCCAGACGGTTTTAAACCAAGCTCACCTTCATTTTGTCCAGAGGACAGAAACTCGCCGGCTAAGAGACGCTAGCTAACGTTAGCATCCGGGGGACAGCTGGGAGTCAGCGTCAGTGATGAATGGATCCAGGTGTCCACACAGAGCCGATAAACAAATAAATGGTCACAGCAGGACACGCCCATGTCCAGTGTAACCCCGCCCCTCATCTGTGACATTTTTTCATGCACCTGAACACAGCGCTCGGGGAGCCCGCCTACTCCTGTCCTTCCTCGTGGGCTGCAGTCTTCCTCATCTTCCAGCTCAGAGTCCATTCGCTCTTTGTCAACCCGTCCATCATCGGTCCCTCGTGTCTCCGGGGGACACTGGGGAAACACGTCACCTCGTCCTCGTCCGGCTTCTTCCAGTGGCAAATCCTCCACGACTCTTTCCAAGCGAACCACTCATCCTTTTCTTCCTCCCTCTCCTCGTCCTCCTCACTCACATCTCCTCCCCTGTGAGCCACGGCCACCATCCACGACCTCCTCCAGGAGGAGAAGGAGGCGTGGAGTTTATGGAACTGCAAATGCAGCGGGACGGTGGGTCTCTGTCCTTCCTCTGTGTGTTTGTCGTGTTCTGCTCCTTCCTCCTCCTCCTCCCCCTCCTCCTCTTCTTCATTGTGCTCCTCTCCATCATCTTCTTTCTCCTGATCTCTGTCCACCCCTTCCTCCCCGATGTCTTCATCTTCCTCATCTTCTTCATCCAGACCCTGCTTGTCATCTTCTTCCTCCTCTTCTTCTTCTTCCTCCTCCTCCTCTTCCTCTTGTATTTCCCCCTGCTCCTCGTCATCTTTCTTGTCCTGTTCTTTTCCTTGTTCTTCTTCCTCCTTCTCATCTACCTCTTCATCACCCTTGTCTTCTTCTTCAGCTTCTTCATCCTCTTCCTCTAAATCTGTTTCCTCAGTTTCATCCTCTTTGTCTTTCTCTGCACCAGCTTCCTCTCGTTTTTCATTTACTATTTCTTCCCCCTCCCCCTCCTCCTCCTGCTCCTTCTCTTCCTCCTCCACCTCCTCTAAGTCTGTCTTCTCCTCTTGCATTTCATTGTCATCATCCTTGTTTACTTCTTCATCCTCCTCTTCCTCTTTTCCTTTTTCTATTCCCTTCTCTGTTTTCTCTTCTTCGTCTTCCTCCTTTCTCTTGTTTATTTCCGTGTCCTCCTCCTCAGCATCTACGTACACCTCTTCCTCGTCCTGCTCCTCTTCTTCATCCTTGTCCTCCTCATCAACATCTACATACACATGTTCTTCCTCCTCTTCCTCCTTTCCTTTGTTTACTTTCTTGTCCTCCTCATCAACATCTACATACACCTCTTCCTCCTCCTCCTCCTCCTCTTTGTCTTTCGCCTCCTCTTCCTCCTTTCTTTTATTTGCTTCCTTGTCCTCCTCCTGCTCTTCTTTGTCTTCCTCCTTTATCTTGTTTATTTCCTTGTTCTCCTCATCTCCTCCATCCTCCTCTTCTTCCTCCTTTATCTTGTTTATTTCCTTGTCCTCCTCCTCATCTCCTCCATCCTCCTCTTCTTCCTCCTTTATCTTGTTTATTTCCTTGTCCTCCTCCTCATCTCCTCTATCCTCTTCTTCTTCCTCCTTGTCGTCAGTTTCATCGACATCTGCCTCCTCCATGTCTACACCTTCATCCTGCTCCTCATCTTCTTTTACCTCCTCCACATTGTCCACCTCTTCCTCCTCTCCTGTCTCCTCCTCCTCCTCTTCTTTGTCTTCCTCCTGCTCTTCCTCCTTTCTTATGTTTATTTCCTTGTTCTCCTCATCATCTTCTCCATCCTCCTCTTCTTCCTCCTTGTTGTCAGTTTCATCGACATCTGCCCCCTCCTCGTCTACACCTTCATCCTCCTCCCCATCGTCCACCTCCTCCTCCTCTGGTTGGATCCATCCTTTCGGAGTCCTCCAGGCGTCCGTCCACTCCTCCCTGTCCGTGAGGTCGTGGTCCAGCTGCGAGGTGAGGAGGGCGTTGGTGATGAGTCGTCTCCTCGTCATCATGTCGCTGTGTCGCTGATGAGACGCCAGAGAAGCCGAGCACCACCTGTGGGCGGAGTCTGGGCTTTAGGTTTTACATCGCAAACACACATATGTACGTAAGAACACAGGCTCTCCACCAGGGGGCAGCACCACGTTTGGTTTATCCACAGACCTGATCTGCTGCCTGTGTCCCCAGCAGGAGGTCCAGTTCTTCTCACGCTCCTCGTCGTCCCCCAGTGGAGCTGCAGAGAACAGCCAGGAGTCGCTCCACCCAGGGAGGAAGACCTCATTAATCTTCATCATCACTGAGGCACTGTCTTTCCAGGATTTTCTACATAATGTCTCATCATCTTCTTCATCTTCTCTTTCCTCATCTTCTTCATCCTCTTCATCTTCTTCATATTCTTCATCCTCCTCATCTTCATCATCTCCCTCATCCTCTTCATCCTCTTCATCTTCTTCATCTTCTTCATCCTCCTCATCTTCATCATCTCCCTCATCTTCTTCATCTTGGTTATTTTCATCAGCTTCCAGTTCGGTGCCGGACAGTTTCCAGGACTCCTCCCAGTCTGGGGGCGTGTCCTGTTTGACCAAGATAACAGGTTTTCATCATCATCATCATCATCATCGTCATCACACTGAAGCAAACTGTGTTGAGTCCCACCTGCTCCTCAAACTGCTCCAGCTCCTCGGTCTTGTCTCTGAGGGTTTGTGGGTAATCCGGCCAGACGCGATCCCAGCTCGGCTTCTTCTGTCTGAAGATGAAGTTCATGATCTTCCACGTCCCGGCCCAGACAGGCAGAGAGAACGCCTCCACCTTAGCTTTGGGCGCTAATCTTCTTTCAAACAAAGTCTCCCAGTGGAACCCGGTCTGCTCCGAGCGCTGCGCCGGCTTCACCTGGAAACCAGAGGGAGAGAGACGGTGTTCACCGGGTGCTGGTCAGTCAGGAGGAGGAGCTGGAATTCACACTGATCAGAGAGGACACATCCACATGATTGATCTACCTGTTTCCACGAGCGGCGCCACTCCTCGGCGCAGGGCGCCACCTCCTCCTCTGAGGTGCTCACTTCCTGTCTGTACATCCTGTTGCTCTTCACCTCTATGGCTGTGAAGGCCAGGACTCTGGTTTTGATCTCTTTCTCCCTCAGGTAGAGATACTTGGGAGGCTTCAGGCTCTTCCACGACTCTTTCCAACACAGTCCGAACACGTCCACCTCCACTTTGCGTTTCGGCCTGTGAGGCTTGGGAGACGACCTCCTCCTGGGGAGAGGAGAAGGCGGACGCGGCTCAGGTTTGGATCTGGGAGGAGGAGGAACGACTTTGAATTTGATCTTCGGCTTGGTGTCTTCCTCCTTGCGGCTGGTGAGTTTCCTGAAGTCGGACATCTCACCTTTGGCCTGGTCTCCATTGGCGATTGTCAAGTGATAGGTCCACTTGGAGAAAAGTCTGTTCCAACAAAACAAACAGATGGACATTCACTCAGATGGTTTCATTCAATTAGAGTATAAATCTTTCTTCTCTGTTCCTCAGATTAGTTCTCACAGTTTGAGGGAACTCTTCTCCCTCCACTCAGACTCCTGTTTGCACTGGTCCGCCTCGCTCTGAGCTCTCTGCTCCCATTTGTCTCTCAGCCGCCCGTTGCTGAACGATCTCTGCTCCTCTTTTTTGGACAGCATCCCGACTCCTGACACACACACACACACACAGACACACAGACTGTAAGCAGAGCGTCATCTCTTTGCAGAGCAGCCTCAGTTGTGAAGGTGCAAATATAAATTAGAATTTCACACTCCGATCTATTTCTGCTCGTACAATCCCGGGTCTCAGATGTTGAGCCGCAGACTGAGTAATGCTCCAGGTTTGTCAAGTCATTTTAAAAATGATGTAATGTGATCATGATGTCACAACAACAACAAACGTCTTTTTTGGTGGGGTCATTTCAGAAGATCAAATTACTCCAATTAAATTTAGGCCCATCAGAGTCTGAAGGTTCAAATGTGCAGACACTGATTTTCTGTCCACATTTAAACATGAGGACAAGGGACAGTTGAGACTCGTCCACGCTGTCACCAAACACCACGGCAACCTGACTCAAAGAGCAACAACAGAAAACCCCACTTTACCCAGAGGGTGAAAATAGACTGTGGCTCACCGCCGAGGCTCGTCATGAGTTTACTCACGTTGTAAACCCTCAAAGGATAAATCTAGAGGAACATATCGTGGAGCTGAAGACATCGAGTCATTGGACACAACCCCAGGTAAAAGACAGGTGAAGGTCTGACAAAGGAAAACATGTCAGGAATAAACTGTGATACTAAACTGCAGTAAGAAGACGTGGAGGTAAACTGTGTAATATAAATGCCCCAGATTCACTGGGACGACCCCAACCAGGAACACCTGGGCTCCGCCTCCATCAGTCACATGGTCACCTCAGGGTCAACTCAACGCAGAGACTCTTGGAGCAGAACTGACACACAACTTCAGAGACATCAGTGACAAAGTCCTGACTTACCTGATGTCTTTGTCTGTCTCCCTGTCAAGGCCCCTGCTGTGTCCAACCACAAAATATGTCTTGTCTGTCAGTACACCTGTCTCCAGGTCTGTCCCTCTCCACGTCTGTCTCTGTGTTTACCAGCTCGCTCTCGCTCTGTCTGTAGCTCGGCTCGGAGCTGAGCAGGTTTCCTTCTTTGCTATTTTTACTTTATACGTTGACAGAGCCGTTGGCAGCTCTAAATTTAGAGTTGGGCTGAAGCCACACATGAGGAGAGTGGTCGCCTGGTGGAGCCGTGGAGAAGTGACATGACATGAATGGATGTCGATATCGACGCTTATTCAATTTTATTATTATTTGCCCTCATGGCTGGGACACAGCCACAGAATGCGTGAGCACAGGCGGCTGCAGGGGGCGCTGTTAGAAATATTAAGTTACTGAAATGCTGATGCCACATTGGTGGAGAATCCTGTTTTCCTTGTGAGCGTGAGAGCAGATCTGTGGAGTTTGACTCAAAGCTCGTGGTGTAAAAATAGTCGTGGAGCCTGGTCGCAGTTTTCAGCAGCTGATCCGAGGATCCTGTTTCAGGTGACGGGATCCCAGCGACGCCTGAACAGCAGCCTCCGTGTTTCTGGAACCTTCCCTCAGACAAACTCATACCTCGATGTTAAAAGTTTAATGTGCATTCTGATTTGAAGCAAATCAAATAAATCAAATTATTTTACTCACTCTCTTTCGTTATATTTCATTCTTCATAATTTAATAAATCAGAGAAATCAAAAAGAGACACAAATCTGGTAGAAGGTTTTTTTATTTTCATGATTTGTTTCAGGAAACAATCCACGACTTCTACTTGGCTTTGGGGGCGCTCGTGGTCTGATACAGTGGAAGGAGGAACTTCCAGGACTCAGCCCAGCCTGAGGGCGTCCTCATGGACATCAGCTTTCTCAGACCACCGGGCAGGTCCATGGACCTCCAGGATTCTGCCCAGTCTTCAAAGAACTTGTCCTTGGTCTCATCCTCCACTGTAACTCTCTTTTCTGATGCGGGGACCCTCTTGGGCCGAGGCTGGGTTTTACCGATGAGGTGGCCTCCTGGGCTCTTCTTCTCTGATTCATTATGACAGTCGATGCCGGAGATCAAATGCCTCCTCGTTTGGATCTTCCTCGTTATGATCACCCTGGGGTCGACGAGCTCCTCAGACTTGCTCTTCAGTTTGATCTGTGACACGGGCTCCTGCAGGAACAGGAAGGAGCTTCTCCACAGCCTGTACATCGTAGGGTTGCTGTGTAGGTGGGCGTAGATGTTGTTTTTTGAACCATTTCCTCTTGACCACAGAACCGTGTGATGACGTCTGTTGGGAGAGGACTCCAGCCACGGCTTTTCCACGAGGGGCATGGGGTTGGCCAGTCTGAAGCAGCGTCCCCACTTTGCTCCGTCCTCGGCGGCAGCGGCTTGGGGCGGCTGAGTGGTGCTGGACGTGCTTCTCGCAGGTTCTCCTGAGGATCTTGGACAACTTGTCTGATGGCTCAGAAATGACTCAGCTCTCCAGGATGTGCTCCACTGTTTCTCGGGGTATCTCTCCCTGAACATGCGGTCGTCTAAAGTCCAGCTCATTTTAGCTTCAGCCTTCTGCATGGTCATCTTCTCCTTCATGGGCTGGATCTCCAGCACTGCGTTCACGCAGCTCTCTGTAGAGCCCTGCTCAGCCCAGTTGTCTGTGTGGAAGGCGGAACACCGCCACGCCTCCCTCCACTGGGTAAGTGAAGGCGTATCATGGTGGAACCGACTGTCAGAGACCATCCAGGACGCCCGCCAGTCAGAACGTGCCCCATGAGACCTCCTCTGAGGTCCTGAATGGTCGGGAGGGTAGCAGGCAGAACTTGAGCTTCTCTGGCCGCATCGTGATCGCTGCTGGCGCCTCGTGGACCTCCACGACTCTCCCCAGCTCCGCTCCGCAGTCGGCCCATTCTTAGGGAGCTCCACAGGTGCAAAGTGCTCCTGACCCCTGGCTCGATCGACTCGGAATTGGGGCGTGACGGCCCAACCTCGCTGCCAGAGTTCCTGCTCCTGACGCAGAGGCAGACATCTGTACCTCCATGAGTCTTTCCATTCTGAGGCAGCGGACCTCGTGTCTCTGTCCTCGGACTCCCTGAAAGGCCTCAGAGGGTCGGGCCTCAATCTTCTTCTCTCCGCCTCCGTTCTGTGTTTCAGTGTTTTCCAGGAATCCGTCCAGTTTGAGGAAAAGGAGAAAGTTTCCACACATCTCAGAGAATGACGCTTGGATTGAGTGACTCCTCTCTTGGGCTCATAAATGGCGTCATGTTTCAGCAGCTCATCGTACAGGTCTGCGCCCTCTGATGTGGAACTCCTCCCCTCTGGCTCCTCCATCTTAGGCGCCAAGGTCTTCAGCACTGTCTCTATTTCCTCGCTCGGCTGTGAGTTGTTTTTTGTGACCTGCCATGACTTGCTCCACTCAGAGAAAGTGATGAATTCGTAGTGGAGCTGCAGGTCCACATCTTTGTGTTTGTGCTCGTTGGACTCGATCATGATCCTATGAGGAAATGACTGTTTCTGCCAGGTGGACTCATCGCAGACGTCATCTGGTCTCAAAGAATGATCAGAAATCTCCGGGGTGTCGCTGACCGCCGTAGCTCTCCATGAATTTTCCCACTCCGGACTGCGAGAGCTCGGAATTTGAGGCAACGTGGGTTCGCTGCCACCGCGAAGGTTGGACATCCTCCAGCATTCGTCCCACTGCTGATCTGGCCGGTCTGTAGCGGACGCCTTGATTAAAGCTTCATGTGGAACATGATCCTGCGGACCTGCTGCCTTGGTGGCTCTCCATGAGTCCCTCCACTCTGAGGACCTGTCGTGGTGCTGACTCTCCAGCAACAAGGTGAAGTATCTGGTGAGTTTGTCTTCATTCACGGAGGACGGCTCCTTCTTAGAGCTTCCATTTGATTTCCTCCAGGACATCTGCCACCTCTCAGCAGGAGCGCTCACGTCCAGCTCCCGTGTCTCCACCGGCCTGCAGTCTGGGTTCTTCCACAGCCGCAGACTGAGGGGGTCCTTCATGTTGGGCCCGTTTGGCCAAGGCTTGCCTGCTTCAGAGTGAGGCTGCTGGGTGGCAAACACCCAGCACTGACCCCAGTCTGACTGGGCCTCTGCTGGTGGTGGCAAACGTTTGTTATACTTCCAGGACTTTCCCCACACCATGGCAGAAGGTTCACTCTCAGCGATGTAGAGGAGTAACTGCAGCCTGTTGACACTCTTGTCCTGCCTCCTGGTGGTCTTGTGGCTCTGGACTCCTGGTCGACCAAAGGAACCTAAACCTGCACCACGAGGGAGTGGAGGAGCAATGGGCTGCGTGCCCTTCCAGAAGTTCTCGTAGTCTGTCTGAGTGTCCACGGGTTTGGGTTTCTTCTCCACACGTTTGTAGTTTCCCTGTCTGGCTCTCAGACGATTGGCCCAGTCCATGTTAATTCTGTGGGGACAAACGCACAGGAGGACACGCCTCCAGTCAATAAGACACCTCAGGACATCAGCGCTGCAGGTGGGTGTGATGGGAGTGTCCACACTGATGGAGCCACGCCGCCCCCTGCAGGCTGCCAGCTGACAGAGGGTCAGTCTCAGCTTTCAGGAGCTGGCCCCGCCCTCATCATGCAGTGTCATGTAAGACATGTTTCCAGGTCACAGAACGTGTGACGTATTAATACCCTCCAGCTCGGAGCTGTGGAGTTTTGTATATATTTTTAGAGCCATGCATCACGACAGGAATCCAGGATTTAAGTGCCACCGTCTAGGAAACATCCTGTGTCCATGTCACGCTGCAGGGTGTTCTGGGTAATTTAAAACCTCAGGAATGCAAAGTCGTGTCACCTGGAAGTATAAATGATCATGATATCCCTCAGACACGGAGATCAAAGGAATGACTCCTCATCTCTCAGAGTATAAATTGAATTCGTCAGCAGAATGAAATGTTGCCTGTCTGGTCTCCGGCCCGTCAGAGGTTGGCACTGGCTCCACTCATTTCTCACAACAACCACACGAACCAGTTACCGTAAACCAGCCCAGGTCAAAATCACACTGACGTTTCATCTTTTTTACCCTTGACACAAAAAATAGGGATTTGATTGATTTTATGAACAAATTGTTATTAATACAATATTAATATCAATTTGTTCATAAAACCAATCATTCTCATTCAGTGGGATGTTTCCAGTAGTTTGAACCATTCCAGGCCATTATTGACCCCGTCAGACGACCTGCACACAGACACACAGACAGACAGGCGGTCCTCACGAGGACAGCGCGCTCTTCTTGATTCGCTCCTCCTCCTGCTGCAACTTCAGGTCCTGCTCTCGGGTCCGGATCTCCCACAGGCCCTTCAGGATGGAGGCGTCGCAGGCGACCACGTCCGGGTTCCTCTCGCTCGCCATGATGAGTCTGTGATGTCGGTTCTCTGGTGATGATGAATGCGGAGACGCTGCAGACGCCTCAGCTCTTATAGACGACTGACTGACGGTCTTTAGCGTGTCGTCAGAGGGGGGAGGGGGTTTATATAACGCCCTTCAACACATTCTATACGTGCTGCAACTCTATACTGTCGGTGCCAACGATCCCAGTCACAGACCAGTGTGGAACTGTGACCTGGTTCTGAAACTGGGTTTTACAAACTCAAGAAAACATCCACATGAAATATTAACCACTGAAAAATAAAACACTGGCTTATAAACAAAGTTTCCGACTCCCAAAAGTTGAGCCAAAGCATCTTGGTCGCCCTCTGGTGTCTGGCTCACAAACCCGACCTCCTCCGTGTTAGCGGATGGGACCTTAAATGTAAGAAGCTTCGGGGAGTTGTCGTCATTCTGTGCCACTTTGATTTTAACTTGTTTTATATAAATGGTTGAAACCTGTTGATTGACAGCTGACGCAGACTGGGGTGACACCAATGCCACGCCCCCTGATGTTCTGCTCACGCCCCTGACTGGCCGGCAGCGTTCATCAGGAATCTTCTGCTGGAGCTGGAGCTGCGTCGGCCATCTTTCTGTCCATTCAGTGTGTAGGAACTGAATGTTCAGGAGACAGTTCTGTCCCCATGCAGGATCTGTCCCACTTTAAGAATCTAGGTCAAACCCTCGCTCGGATGTTGCTCTGATGTCATGTTCCAGTGCTGAGAGGAGCTCTGAGCAAACTCCTCGCACCCCTCACACTAATCTGTGATCGACGGATGGAAGGACGACATATGTTGATGATAAAAATAGCTGAGTCCAATATGTCCTCTCTTCTGGTCTGAGACCAGTGGAGCCCACGTCTCGTCCTGGTCTGTGTTGGTGCTTTCACAGCTTCTCCACCTGAAACCAGTGAAACTGGAGACCAGTCAGGAACACACGGGCAGTTTGTCTCCTCATGGGAACAACACGAACAGACACACAGTCACAGGAGCTTAATTAGAATTATTATAAATATAATTCTGCACCAGAGACAGAGGAGACAAAGACGGAGAAACTGAAGAGTCATTATTTCTGTAAAACTTCTTCCTCCTCCTGTGTTTCCGTGAACTCTCGTGTGACAGGCTCTGCAATCGCTTATTGGAAATAATTGTCTCGGTGTCAGGAATGGGACGGACTCTGCGGACAAAACCAGGTCAACCAAAAGTGACTGTGCTGTGATTGTTCGTGATTCTTTTCGGTCTGACCTCACAGAAATGAAACTGAATTCAGACCACAGACGCATGTTTGCAGAGTGAGGACAGTCGACCCGTGTCCTCGCAGCATCGACGCCCAGACGAAGGTTCACGGTTCAATTCCTGTGGTTTTCGGGTATTTTGAGTCTCAAACCTGAGCAGCTGCACGTCCTCACATCAGACTAGATTCGATTATTTGTCCCACAATGGGGAAATTTACACAGTTGGATCGAAATGTTCAATCTCAAACCTAAATTGTGACTTTAAACCCTGAATGTTAGCGCGTGCTGTTCAGAGCAGTTCATATCGTTTCTGAACATCAGCGTCGGAGCTTTCCTTTCATTTCCAGCTGTTTTCTGTTCATTGCTGTAAGAATTCAGACGACGTTTCAGAATCAGAAGTTTATTGTCAGCAACAGTCACAGCTCCAAGTACAGTGAACGTGTTCACCCTCCATCACATGTCACCCCCCCCCCCCCCCCCCCCCTCCCAACCCCCCCCATTTCTGACAAACTGCCTGAAGAGCCTGTTCGACCACAGTTTACCGAAACAGAGAGGAATGTCCTGGCCCCAGTTAGAGGAAGAAGACTTAGTGTCACAGTCTGGGAACAAATTAGAAAAACAAATATTATTCGATGAGTCAACAGAGACATGAATCAATGAATAAACGTGTTAGTCCCGCATCATGTGACTCAGAGGAACCTGTCCACAGGACAACAACAACAAGCCACTGCAGAGACAGACATGTCACACACAGGACACAGAGGAGTGAGAATGTGTGTGTGTGGCTGCACAGAGAGTTGAGAACAAGCTTCACATTGGAGGTCTGATGTTGAGGAAAGAGTCGGGCTGGTGCGGGACGTTGGGGTTGTACCCCTGACAAGCTAACAAGGCCTGGAACAGTAGGACCTTCTGCAGCAGATCGGACATGAAGGTGTAGTTGTACGCCCCCTCGTCCGCTCTGACTGTTTGCCCCTGCTGCAGCTTCTCCTCCACCTCCCTGTACATGTCGTCGCAGAAGTACTTTCCCCCGTTCGCCGCCACCATGTCGTCGATCTTCCGCAGCAGCTCCACCACTTGATGTTTGTTGACACGCTTCTTGTTGTTGAAGACGTGGTACCTGTTCCCGCACCTGTTTATCACCTCTCGGAGTTTGGGATGGCCGTTCTGCACGTAATCCTGTATGGTTCTGCCCCGGAGCTCGTCGCCACGCGTGAACAGAACAATCATGTACTTGGACGCCTCGGGGCCGAAGATCTGCTCCAGGGCTTCCACGCAGTTTTCCTCTTCTTTGGTGAACCTGCCGATCTGCAGGACCAGCAGGAAGGCATGGGGACCTGGAGAGGACACGTGGATGCATTTAGCGATTTCCTTCTTGATGCTTTCTGCACTTTTCGTCGTATCCAGAATCCCCGGCGTGTCGACCACTTGGATCTTTCTTCTACTTTTGGCTCGTTGAGTCTCGCAGGTCTCCGTCACCGACTGAGCGCTGGGACAGGACACAAAGGCCTTTCTCCCCACGATGGTGTTGCCCACTGCACTTTTACCAACTCCCGTTTTCCCCAGCATCACCACCCTGAGGTCCGGACCTGCAACAGACATAAACGCGTTGAGAGCATCGCCTCGCTGGCTTGGGCCGGAACGAGCCGGTGAATGTTGGAATGCTCACCTGCAGGAATGGTAAAGCGGACACCCATCTTCCTCTCTGCTCGGGACGAATGAGCAACAACATAGATTTGTCGTTTTTGTGAGGAGTTGTTTTCAGGACTCCGCCCACTGGGAGGATCAGCCTTTATTAGTCAGGTTCACGTCCGAAAGACGTCAAAGCTGATCCAGGGACACTTCCTGCCGCCAGTCCTCCAGCCAGCTGCTGAAATGCAACACACCAGGCCTCCCCCACCCAGTAAGTGACTTTCCTTGCTTTCACTGTTTTTGTCAGGATTGATTTTGCTCACGTGAGTTTTAAATCTGGGACTGCAGCAGGAACTTAACCTGGTCACACAACTCAGCTGCTGCAGCGAAGCGTGCTCTGAGGGTTGCATGAAGCTCACGTGTTATAATGGTCGCGCTCAGATGATAAGCCAGTCATGTTAGGGTTCCGCTCCGTGATGTCATCAGCGCATCAGTAATGATCCTACTCATACTAGAATATACCACGTTGTTCTCTCCGCAGGGTATCCTGGGAAGTTAACCACCGCTCTGCTTGGAAAGAAGAGCGACTTCCAGAACTTCATCGGAAATTTGATCCTCATAGATAACGATTTCTTTCATTCAAAGTCACAAATCCTGGAGATGGGGGAGAACGACTCCCACAGGGTCATCAATACGCCAGACCTCTTTGATACGGATTGTCTGACCGTGGACCAGCGGATTATGGATTTCATGGCGTTCTCTCTGCCATCCGTCGATCTGTTCATGCTGGTCATAGATTCTGAAAACTGTTCAGAGGAAAAAGTTGTCGGTCAAATCAATAGGCTTCAAGAAATCTTCGGCGCACACGTGACACAACACTTAGTCGTCATGTTGCCAAACCGTGAAAGTTCACAAGCACTCGGTCACCTGCAGGAAATGTTCAACGTGCCTGTAGTCAGCCCCGGCAACAACCTGCCTGCCCAGTGCAAGGAGTGGTGTGAGGAGCGAACGCCATACGTGCACGAGCACAAAGACTACAGTAAAGATGTCCTGTTACGAAGAAAGGCAGCCTTGGAAAAGATGAGGTAGAATCTTTATTTCTACGACGGCAACTCCAGACCTCGGGTCCCGAGCCGTCACCTTTCTCTATTTAATCGGTTTCCAACAATTATGATATTTGTTTCAGGCCCAGCACCGAGCAGAGCGATGGGAGGGACGTTCCGGACAAGGGTTTAATAAGTATGAAAGACATGAAGGGCAGAACTGGTTTGTGTTGTTGTTCTAAGAACCAAGAATGAAGGAAAGCCCCGTGAGTGAATGTCGAACATGTTGTATGTTCACAGGCGCTGCAGGAACCGGTCAGTCCACCCTGTCTTCAGCTCCACAGACTCGTAAGTGATACCTAATCTTCTGTTGCTGCGTGTTCGCTGTCACGAGAGAGAAGTGCTGAGATTCAACTAACTAACTTAGCTCTCTAAGTGTCTCTGTGTCCTCTGGTACAGAGCAGGATCAGCACTTCAACATCATTCTTCTGGGACAAACTGGGACTGGAAAGAGTTCAACTGGAAACACCATCCTGGCTTTTGGAAAGGAGAACATAACGCCGTTTAAATCCGCGGCCAACTCCATCCCCGTCACCAACTGCTGTGACTTCAGATTCATGAACAAGACGTTCGGGTCGCCCGTGAGACTCGTGGACACTCCGGACTTCTTTCATGAGCAACTGGAAAACCCAGACCACCATGTGAACGAATGCAGGAAGTACTGTCAGCCAGGCCGGTGCGTGGTGCTGCTCGTGATGCAGCTGGGCCGCTTCACGGATGGAGAGAAAGGGATTTTGGAGAAGCTGGAGAAAATGATGGGCTGGAGCATCAGGAATGAGACCATCCTGCTGCTGACCCACAGAGAAGAACTGAGAGGAAATCTGCAATTGTACATTCAGGCGAATTGCAACCTTAACCAGATCATTCAGATGTGCAGTTTCCGTTTTCATGCATTTGACAACAATTCCAAGGACAAAAATCAAGTCTTCCAGCTCATCAAGAAAATTCCATACTATAGAAACCTTTTCCCAAAGATCGCAAAACAAGAAGAAGCACTTAACTGCTCGCTGGTTTAGATTGGCCAGAAGTAATCTCACATCGCCTCCGCCGATCGTCAGTGATGCAGATTAGAGTGTCGGAGATGATCAAATGGTCTCAGGTGTGATTTGAACTGATTACAGACGTCAGCTGTGAGTGTTTCTGCATATTTCCCTGGCAATTTGTTGAATTGATCAATAAACAATTAAAACGTGGAACAAAGCTGTTTGTTTGTTATTGCTTTGTCATCAGCAGATGAAACTGGACCCAGAGATGTCTTCAATTCAACAACAACAACACACACACACATAACTTTATGACCTAAACAAATGAAAACAAAACCTCAGGTGGCCACCGGTGATTAATAGGAAACTATTCAATGCTGCACAAAAACAGTAAATAGATGGACAAAGCGCTCTTCATCACTTTTGGCTTCAAGTCAACACTGTGTGTGCGTTTCTCGGATCTGCCTCTAACAGAACACAGCAGGATGTTCAGCATCGCTCAGCGATGATACAAATATTTTATATATATTTTTATATATAATATATTTTATACTTCATCTGAACCTGGGTCTTTGAGTTTGAGCTGGCCAGTTCTGTAAACCACCACCAGGTGGCGGGGCAGAGGCGCTGCGGCTGTGTGGCACGTCATCATCCTGTCTCGGTCTCAAAGATCGTCCATGAAAGACAGAGGCATCACTCGGAGTATCGCTCCATCGACATATCTAGTTTTATTCTAAGTGCGAAAGTGCCAAGTTCAAGCTGCTTCAGTCAGGACATGACGAGGACAGACAGAAAGGTTCTGCTCGACCAACCCCGAGGAGACAAAGACACAACAGAGGCAGCCTCGCACTTACGATCTTTGATGGCACGTCATCTTTGTGTTCCGGTGACGTCAGTATGCGACAGGGCCGCCTGGCGGACAGACATGGCTGCTTCCCCGGAGCCGAACCTCGGCGGCGGGTTCCCCGGTTCTCCCCGGGCGGTGAGGTCCTGGTGGCGGCTGGCGGTGCTCCTGTTCTCCGTGTGCTCCCTGCCCGGGGCCTGGGGCCTGGTGGAGGGCCTCTACTGCGGCACGGAGGTCTGCTACGACGTGCTCGGTGTCACCCGGGAGGCCACCAAGGCAGAGATCGCCCGGGCGTACCGGCAGCTGGCCCGCCGGTACCACCCGGACCGGTTCAGGGTGGGAGAGCCGGGTCTGGAGGGGGAGACCAAGGAGACCGCTCAGCGGAGGTTCCTGCTCATCGTGACCGCCTATGAGACGTTAAAGGTCGGGGAAGAATCACGTTTGAATCATGGGCAAAGTTTGAACTCCAGAAAAAAAAAAAAAGTCTCAAGTTTTTTGACGCTTCATCACGAGCTCCCAACAGGCTGTGGTACTTAATACTAGTTGTACCAGCAGTAGTACTCCTCTGATAATACTCTGTTGGCCTCTATGACACATCATCATCAGAGAGTCTCAAATAATCAGCCACACATAGTAATATTCAAATATTTAGGACAAGGAAACTAATAATAAACTAGTAAAAGATAAGTCAGAGAATTTAGAGGTTAATACAATAAACCAATAAAAAAAAATCTCTGTGAAACATCCTTCAAGTTTAAAGGGAAACACAACTCTGTGTGTGTGTGTGTGTGTGTAGGATGAAGACACCCGGCGGGACTACGACTACATGCTGGACCACCCCGAGGAGTACTACCAGCACTACTACACCTACTACCGTCGCCAGCTCACACCCAAGGTGGACGTCAGGGTGGTCATCCTGGTCACCATCTGTGCCATCTCCATATTCCAGGTACGGCCACGGCGAGCAGCGACCCTGAACGCCTCACCATCGCTCGCCCCCGATAACGACAACCCCCCCGTCTCTCTCCCGCAGTACTACAGCTGGCACAGCAGCTACAACGAGGCCATCAACTACCTGGTGACGGTCCCCAAGTACCGCATCCAGGCCACTGAGATCGCCAAGCAGCAGGGCCTCCTCAGCCGCTCAAAGGAGAAGGGCAAGAACCGCCGCTCCAAAGAGGAGATCCGCGAGCAGGAGGAGGAGGTGATCCGTGACATCATCAAAACCAAGATCGACATCAAGGGAGGCTACCAGAAGCCCAACCTGTCGGACATCCTGCTGTGCCAGATCGTGCTCTTCCCCTACTACCTGACCAGCTACCTGACCTGGTACGTCTCCTGGGTCTACCGCTTCACCATCTGCAGGGAGGAGTACGGCGAGGAGGAGAAGCTCTACCTAATCAGGTCAGTGATGGAAGGTTTCACGTGGTCGGCGTCCTCTCGGCGACGGGCCGTTTCACAGCTCGCTGCGTTTCCCTCGCAGGAGACACATGAAGATGTCCCAGTCGCAGTTCGACAGCCTGGAGGAAAACATGCGGCAGACGTTCATGGAGAAACGTCTCTGGATCCGGGAAAACTACGAGGTTTGTGACTCTGAAAGGCGCCTGTCTTCTTCGCTCTCTTGTGCTCGAGGGACGCTCACGCTCTCTGTGTCTCCTCCAGCGGCACCGGAAGGATCAGGAGGAGGAGATGAAGGTCAAGATGGCGACGGACCCGAGGATGAAGAGGTATCGCCGCTGGATGAAGAACGAGGGTCCGGGGCGGCTGACGTTCATCGACGACTGACGTCCGCGGATCTGTCTGTCACACACACCTGCCTCAGTGCCGACGCACACGGACATCACGCACCTGTGTGGAGAAACGCTTGTACAGAAAGATCAACTATGCCTGTTTATATAGCAAGAGATATTTTCATAGCGACTGGCCTCGGGGCGAGGATGCTGAATAAACTGCAGCTGAACATTTGAGGGGTTTTATACATGATGCTCTTACTGTTTTTCATCTTTAAATATTCTGTTAAACTTTGACTGGTGAAAATGGAGGGAGGAGCTTCAGTGCCTGAGTTAGAGTGAAACCGGTGTGTTCAGGTGCAGGGTGATAAACGCGATGTTAACGTGACGCCCAGTAACCGACAGTGAAGTGTCCTTGTTTAAAGCACCTGCCACCTCCTCCTCTCTCCTCCCCGCTGAGCAGTAAATCAGGGAGACGAATCCAGATGAGATGGAATTGGACCTGAACGTGTTCAGCGTCATGTTAGACGACTGCAGACAGGGGGCGCCGTTTGTCTGGTTTACATTTGCTCAGAGAGACACAGTGAATAAAGAACACGCTGATCATAAAGTCCAAGAAAGAGGTGAAGACATCAACGCCTGTCTCGTCTGATTTGTTATTTTTTTTTGAGAAGAGAGAAACGTGTTTCAGACGATTGTGTGTGAACCAAAGTCTCAGTTAACATCTTCATCACTGTTCAAAGCTTCCTGCTTTTTACTGACGGTTATTTATTTGTCTCTCATTTGTCTTTGGTTGTTTTGTGCTGAGACATTAAAGTCCCACTGTAACTACACTGCGGACATTACGTCCTTTGTCTTCTCTGTCAAGTTCCACGCCTCCTGCTGACGGTGGAAAGAAAACGCAGCACGTCAAGTTTTCCATTAACATTAAAAATTATTAACATACATTTTAAAACATACAAAACAAACAGTACAAGGCAGAAGGATGACAGAAGGCCGAGGTCGCTCCAACGCCAACGACAAGAACCGCAAAGTGGGCGTGACCTCGCTACACAGAGACCGACCTGTTCTGAGCCCTGGCGTCTGATTGGTTGACAACATCCAGAGTGCACAAAGATGGAGGATGTCCCTCCGGCTCCTCCCACTATGTGGAAGTGAAGCCAAAACCTCCCGGACACCATTGCGGCCATCTTGAATGTCCAGTTTGAAATAGAGCTGTGGCATAAAGGTCCCGCCCACACTCGACCAATCAGAAGTCTTTGCTGTCAATCATCTCTCAGCCTGAACTGACACCATGGGATTGATTGACAGCTGAGTCTGACTCCTGATTGGTCAGGCAGACGTATGGACGGGCCCTTCAAATAGCATCAGGCAGCGCTGGTAAACGTAAGCCATCTTTGTTTACAGTCACTGCTCTTCTTTAATTTGAAGCTAAAATTGATCGTTTTTTTTATTTTTGAACTGGACTCTGCCTGGCGCTCAGTTCAGAACAGAACACGTGAGTGAAAAACCAAAATTAAAAGTTAATTTCAACTTTGACTTTGTCTTAATATCTTCATTTACGAAACAGCTGTCTATGACAACAGGCTCCGCCTCCTTCTCCGCCCTCAGAAATGGGACGCCTTCTTCAGACGGGCCGGAGAATGTCGGGTCTGACCCACGAGGTCGGAACATTCTGGTCCGTTAGCTTCAAACTGCAACCACAGGCTTGAAACTGAAAAACAGTATTGCAACAGCAGATGAGTTTTTCTGGTAAATTCCAGCGACATCAAAAGTCCGAAGCCGTCAGGAGCCGCGCGGGGAAACGAAGTGTCCTCAGCTCCGTCGAGCTGTTTGGACGCCAGGCGAAGGGCAACTCACCAAAATGCAGATTTAATGAAACGGCCGAGGACAGACGTTCGGGTTTTGTCTCTTCAACTTTTTCGGTCCTTCGCTGACGATTTAGAAAAAGACGACACGAGTCCAAAGGCTTCGGTGAAATCACAAGAAAGTCCGACCGTCTTCAACATCAAATGACTTCACGACAGGGTTTTGGCGAAGATGAAAGCGGAAAGAAAAGTTCAGAGCCTGCGGGTCAGAGGAGGGTCTGCTGACCTTCATCATGTCGGTGGAGGATGATGAGCACGATATGTGATGAAGCTCTGTACAGTAGAAAAAGAAGAGTCCGCTCAGGTGAAAGATTTCTGTTTCTTCTTATAATTCTGTTATTTTTACGACGCATTTCTGGGTTTCATTTCCTGTCATGGCAGAACTGCTCTTCACGTCAGCGTCTGCTTCTTCTCTCTTCCCCCTCTTCCACCTGCGGTGACCCGCGGTTGGGTTTGGTCAGGAATGGGCGGGTCTTGGGGGGTGAAACGGACTTGAAGTTTTTTTGTTCAGAGTTTGTAGAACTCCGCCCCCTCGCCCCCGACTGAAATACTGGATTAAAACTGGATTTCCTCTTTTGAAAAGGCGTCAGAAAGTTTAAGACTTAGTAAAAGGAGAATTCATTTTTATCTTCTAAGAGTCAGAGAAGGTGCATCTGAGCATCTGTGTTCTTCTGCAGCAAGTTCTGGGGTTTTTGTTTTCGAGGGTCAAACTGGATGGAACGCCTCAGGACGTCCACGTCCAGTCTTTACGACGTCTTGACCAGGTCATAGACGTAGATGAGGAAGTCGTCATCAAACTTGATGAAGTAGACGGAGGGTTTGGCCTCCACCTGGTGAATGACCATGCCGGTCCGCTTGCCGCCATCTTCTTTGGCGTACTCGACCTGTTTGCCCACCAGGCTGTCCACCACCTCCCCGGGCTCCCTCTCCGTCGGGACGCTGTCGTCTGCAGAGAGACGGAAACAAAGACATGACAGCGCTGAAGGACCAAAGGAATATCTGGGGATCAACGACAACCCTGGGCGGCGCTCTCCTCACTGGAGTCGGGCATGATGCGCAGGTCTCCTTCTTTGTAATCGTCCAGCAGCTGGTACATGTAGAGGACGGGGTCCTTCTCGTAGGTGATGTAGAACCAGGTGGTCATGATGGGGGCTCGGGCCAGAACCATCCCCCGCCACTCCTCCTTCGGACCCTCCTCTGTCTCAAACATGTGCTCCACCGCCTTCCCGATCATGGCGTCCGCCAGGCTGACGTCTGTCAGGCGGGACTTCGCTGCAGAGGCAAACAGCACGAGACGTTAACGCGGCGTGGGAACACGTGCACGCGGTTGTCGGGATGTTTGGTTTGTGGACCCTCACCCAGTCGGTCGGGGAGCACCTCCAGCCCCTGGACCCGCTCGTCCTTGTGCAGCTCCAGACCGTAAACGCAGTCGAAGCCATCGTACTTGATCAGGTAGAGAGACGGGTTCACCGGCACCTGGTCCAAACACATTCGCGTGAGAACAGAACCCGTGGGAACCGATCCTCAGGCTCCACCCACGTGTGTCTCATCATTACCTGGTCCAGCACGGTCCCCTTCCAGACCACGTGACCTCCTCCCTCCTTCCACACGTGCTGGATCCTGCAGCCCACGATGTTGCGTCGAGGCTGCGACAGAACCTTGGTGGTCGGACCCAGACTGCTCTTGTGTTTCCTGAAACCAGAGTGAGTTGGATTCTCTCGGGTGGAGACAACGTTTCCTGAGACAGGACGTTGTCTTAGCAACGAGAGGAGGACAGAGGAGGAGACGGGTCTGCACTCACTTGTGAGGATTCTTCTTCTTCATCATATTTGCAGAAACACCTTCATGCCCTGAGGAGGAAAACAGACCAGACATCACTCACCACACACTCCAGGATCTGCAGCCTGCAGGAGTGTGTGCCGGGCGTTGACCTCTGACCTGTATCAGCTGTGTCTCTGTGTCCCGGAGCGTTCTTCATTCATCTGGAGGCGGGGAGGCAGCCAGGCTGCCCAGTGCACAGCTGCAGGTCAGCAAGAGAGGGGTCAACCAGCGTGTTCTTAACAGATGGGGTCAGGGGTCAGGGGTCAAACATCCACCAAACAGTGAAGCATCAATCTGAACATGAAAAACTAAATGTGTGTGGAGCTCGGCTTGAAAAAGGTTTCGTGTCCCGAACATGAGACTTTAATTATTGATGACTGGGTCCTGCAGTGTGTGTGTGTGTGTGTGTGTGTGTCTGTCGTCCACAGTGTGATGTAACACATGTGACCCGCTGACGGACCAGAGTCTCCGTCACTGCTCAGGACCTTCATCTTCAGACCAGGACTCAACGACCCAAACACACAAGCAGACAAAAACAAGGTTCCACATTCAAACCCGGAAACTCACCACTGAAGATATTTAGTTCAGTTCATTTCATTTCTGACTGACCGACATGGACACTGAGGACACTGAGGACAGGACACATGTCTCAATAGACAGTTCACAGATTAGAAATGTAGAAGACATTTGCGAATCAGAACCTCTCAGGTTCTCAGGGTTCTCCTGCAGAGGAAAACAAACCCCCAGAAACACCAGAGACCCATTCTGCAGCGTTTGGCTGCAGCTGCTGGTGATTTCCTTCCCGTTGCCCCGAGCAACACGTGATTAGTCATCTGTTGTCAAGAGGGGCCGAGCAGCGCTGGACAGAAAGGACAGAACGTCAACGAGTCCAGTGTGTTGCTCTACTAACACACACACACACACACACACACACACACAGTGTAAGAAATGAAAAATGGATCAAACGCTGAAGGTTTCCTCTGAAACATCTGGATCACATCACATCAGCCGCCAGCTCTCCAACACTAGAGCTCACGTGTTTTTAAACACGTTAAACACGCAGTCGATGCTTCTGCGCTCAGTTCCATGAACGTGTTAAAGCAACACCGTGAAGCATTTCATGAGCAACAGCGCCCTCTGCTGACACACACATGAACTGGGCAGATCGTCACGTTTTCATTCACTATATGACATCACCACACAAACATGCTGTCATCGTTGCCGAGGGTGACGACACCCAGAATTCATTACGATGATTACGTTTGTGTTACATGGAAACAGTTTCCTGTTTCCCATTTTCATCCCCTGGTTCTGAATTAATCCGCCATCGGGTCAGAACTGGGATCACAACAAACACCACTGGCTGGTGTCCAGCTCCACCGTGATCTTTGACCTTTGGTTTGGTTACGAGTTGCAAAGGGGGCGTGGTCACGAGGAGCACGAAGCATGTCAATCATCTGCCAATAAGTTTGAACTTTAATTCATCACGAGCTGGAGAGACTCCGCCCAACTCTCTCTCTTTCTCTTTCTGTGTGAGCCCCTGGGGGTTGCTGGTTCGAGTCCCGCCTGCCTGAAGGTCTCAGAGCCACGAGCAGACGTCCTGTCATCATCTGCACCGACGGACCAGCAGGTTCTGCAGAGCCGGAGTCAGCCATGTTGTCCCCCCTTAAAAATACTCACTGCTCTGCCTGTGGCCAGGTCCAGAGGGGCGGGGGCGGGCGGGTCGGGGTCTCGGACACGCGGACAAAAGGGCACAGAGTCCGGCACGGTTCCCCGGAGCCGCTAGAACCGAAGCAGACGCGCAGAGCAGCCGGAGCCGTGGCTGTCTGCTCCCCCGCCCCTCCCCCGCAGCAACAACCCTCGGCGGGAGAACGCAACGAACAAAACGAGCGCTCAGCGCCTTGTTTACCTGCGGCCCAGCGGCGGCCGCACGCGCAGGTGTGCGCTCGTTGCCGAGTCTTACCGTCGCCGGGGTTCAGGGAGCCGCGGGGGTCTGAGGGGGACAGGGGCGGGTTCGGTCTGTCCACACTGAGTCCGGATCCACTTCACAGGAACCAGAATCAATACGCGGCGTCAACGCGCGGCAGCGAGACACGCACGTCCGGTCAACACTTTCACAATAAGAGCGCCGCAGAGCGAGGTGGAGATGGTTTGGTTCGATCTCCGACGGAAACCCGAAGACCTAAAATCCCGTGTTCTCTCACGTGACCGGCAGAGGGCGACTCCTCTGTTGTTGTTGTTGTTTTATGGAAATCTGTCAGGGATAACAGGAGGCCTCAGACCAAACAAAATGAGATGGTCAGAGATCAGCATAACGTCTCACAACGAAGAGTTCAACAGCTGTGACACCACCTTCCTCCAAAGCCCCTGAAATAAAACGCTCCAGGTCCTCAAAGGCCAAAGTATTGATCATCAGCCACAAATCCAAAAACACTTACTGTGTATTTATACTGTTTGAACTGCAGCTTCAAGGTTAAACAATGCGCAGCCAGCAAATAAAGGTTATGAGAGAAAAATAACCCCTGACAGAAAATCAACAAATGTGAAATCTAACGTTCTCAAACAGTAAATAAAGACTTTTATTTGTCTTTTTCGCCACACTTCCGGTCTAATTTCCGTGAGCATGACGCTGTCGACTCTCTCTCCGCCCCTGCTGCTGTCTGCCAAATACTGCGACTGACAGTCAATACAAGGACACAGGTTGGTGCAGTACGCTGCTTTCCCCTGCCAGATAGTGATCCTCCTGCTGAATGCGACAGAGGAGGAGACAGAGACAGACAGACAGACAGAGGGAGAGACTGAGAGAGACAGACAGAAACAGGTGAGCTGTGACTCATGAAATGAATCAATGGTATCCTATAGTTTGTGTTCAGCTGTTAAACAATCATCAATAAAATATACAAACTTTTAATGGACATTTTTATTGAGAGTTCATCATCCGTCCATCCATCTGTCTCACATCCCTTTGAACTGCTGCATGATGGACAGAAGATGTTCACTACGCTTCTGGATGCTGCTCTGCTCCTCCTTCAGTCTCTCCTGCTCCTGCTGCACCTCCTCCTGGAGAGACGGGCATGGGGGAGGTCACTAGAGTATATGCAGTACATACTGTGTGTGTGTGTAGGTACTGACTCGGAGTCGGCACAGTTCTCTCCTCTCACGGTCGTTCTCCTCAGCTCGGGCTCGGAGCCAGGCCTCGTTCTGAGAGCGATGTCTGTCCAGCAGCTCCTGCAGCTCCTGCGCCCCCCCCCCCACACACACACACACACTCAGCTCAGAGCAGATGGATGCTGATGTTTACTGAGACGGTGACAGACCTGCTGCTGCTGCTGTCTGTGAGCCTCGAGAGCCTCTCTCTCCTCCTGCAGAGCGGCAGCGTCTTTACACAGATCTGACTTCTCTCTGGGTGGAAATGTTGGGAGTTACATCAGCGTCCAGACGTGAGCCTGTGGTCAGACCAAACAAATGGACCAGTACCGGTCCAGTTTGCTGAACTCCTGGTCGAGCAGGGCGAACGCCGCCTGGATCATTTTCATGGCCTGATCCCGAACTGCACTGAAATCTCTGAGGACGGACGTCTGCAGGAGATACAACTCAGTGAGTTAAAACAGGCTAATATCAGGAGAGGATGGTGAAATAAATATGATTATTTTTAACACATCCTCTTCACCTGAGGATCAGCCATCGCCGCCCCACCCCGGCTGCACGGCGCCCAGTCGCTCAGCTCGTAGCGGACGTTCGGGACCTTCGTGGGGGTGAAACTGTGAAAACAATGAAAACCAGAATGAAACCAAACGGTCGATCGACACTGAAACTCCAGTGAAAGAGAAACGCACCTGTGGCTGACTCCCTGGAGACCGAACTCTGACAGAATCTCCTTCATCACTGAGGAGGAGGAGGAGGAGTTTGGTTGTTGTATTGTCCCCTCACTTTATAAATGGGTCAGAAGAACCACCCACCAGGCTGTCTCTCTGAGGGGTTGATGAGTTTCATCACCTTCAGGTCATTGAACTCCTGCTCTTCATTCTTCCCCCCAAACACATACAGCTGTCAACACACACACACATACACACACATTACGACGCATGACGACAGCAACACAACGATCGAGGTGTCGCTGACTGACGTGGCTGCGGAGGATGAACGCCGCGTGTCCGTGTCGACGAGCCGGAGGAATCCCCACATAGAGCGGAACCTTCCACTTCATCTTGGCTGGAGACACAGAGCGGAGACACCACGACTCAGACAGGACGGTTCGATGGTTTGGGCCTCCAGTGGACGCTCAGCGTCTCACTCACCGATGCTGAGTTTATGGATTTCGTTGGAGGACGTCTCCGTGCCGTCCTCAGTGAAGCTCCTGCCACCAAACAGGTAGACGTCCTTGAGGGAGACAGAGGAGACACGTTCATGTTCAGGTTGATCACGTTGGTGTGTGTGTGTGTGTGTGTGTGTGTGTGTGTGTGTGCCTTGTCGTGGTGAGCGGTCAGTGTCTGTCTGCTGCAGGCTCCTGGCGTCTCTCCCTTCACCTCCCATCTCTGCCACAGCAGGTTTTCTGAGAGAGACGGGGCGCAAAGGTCAGAGGTCAGAGACAGCTGGGCTGGTGGGACGTGTATTTGAGTTGTGATGATGTCACCCCCTGACGTCACACGGACAGACAGGACACTGTGTACCTGTGTCGAGGACATGCAGATCTTTACAGAAGTCTCCTCCTGCTCCCTGACCCCCGAACATGAAGAGCTGACCCCCGACCAGAGCAAAACTCTGATCACACCTACACACACACACACACACACACACACACACACACACACACAGTGTTTACATTAACAAACTGTTTACAATCATCAAAGGAAAGGACAAAGTGTCTCACAGAGCAGGAGGCAGAGATCCACTGGTTTTAACTGGCGTCCAGGAGAGAGACACTGGAAGAGACGAAGGAACTTCTTTTAGTTTATAAAATAATATCAACATCCTCCTTTGATCTGTGAGGGATTTAAATGAAGACTGAAACATTTCTGTTTTCTGGACCTGTGTTGAAGACCAGGAGGTCGTCGGTTCGATTCCCTCCCAGAATTCCTCCATACACAAAGATGTTGTCGCCAACGGCAACCGAGCTGTGTCTGAGGGTTTTGACGGCCACGCCCCCGGTTGCTAAGCGTTCCCAGGTCAGAGACACTGTGAGGGAAGAACAGGAGACAACACGGTCACAGCTGTCTTCAATGAAACGTCTTTGTCCCCCTGCTGTCCCATCCTCACCGATGTCAAAGCTGTAGACTCCAGGGAGACACTCGGTGGCCTCGGGGCTCGAGACGCCACCGAACAGATACAACCTCCCTCCGACAACACTGAGACAGACAAGAGAATCCCAGTGAGACATCTTCAGGTGACCTTCAGGGGACAACAAGGATCCTTCACATGACGCCCCCCTCGAGATCTTTGAGTTTACCACAGGGTGTGTCCTTCTCTGGCCGGGGGAACGTGTCCACTCTGAGGGATCTCCTCCCACGTCACATCATCAGGAGACACTGAAATCAAGACTTCAACGTAAATTCAGGAGAAACATGTTGATTTAATAAAATGATTAAAACACACGATGGCGTCCAACCTGTTAACATGAAGAAGTCGTTGAAGTAAACAGGGTAGTTCTCCTAATGTAAAAATGTTCAGCATGAAACAAGCCCACTCAAGTAAAAGTACATGAGTACATTGTATAAAATATTAGTATACTATGGGGGGGACCTGGTTGACGCTGGACGCTCCACCAAACACAAAGACCACGTTTCCTGCCACCGCCGAAGCGTGTCCGTACCTGAGGACGAACAAGAGACCGAGACGCAAACTCACTAACGTTGACCTTAAGAATGGACGTGGAGAAGCCGGTCAGCAGCGCCCTCTATGGCCATAACGGGAACATACAGGTAGACGCGCTGTTAATGTTCGAGCGGACGGAGAGGAACGAGACTCACCTCGGACTCGGGGCCTCTCCTCTCGTTTCCTTCTCCAGCCAGTGCCCGCTGGCTAAGGCCATGTTTGCTGACACACAGAGGTCAGAGGTCAGTGTGGCCTTGTTGGCCTGGATCAAAGCATTTAAGGTTTTCCTGTCGCCTTCAAAGAAAAAGAAACGTACCTGTTGGGGTTTGTGTTGATGAGTTTTCCGTCCGTTTGCTCTCAACCCCAGATGAGTCCGCTCGGCTCGGCTCGGCCCGGCTCAGTTTACAGGTGCACTGTTGCCTAGCAACACCTCAACCAAACAGGGCAGGAAGAAGAGAGAGAGAGAGAGAGGGAGAGAGAGAGAGAGAGCGAGCTCAGACAGTAAATAAAACCTGAATCTGACCTTAATCTCTCTGAATAAACAGTTTATTTACACGCTGAAGGAAATATCCACAGATTCAAATGTTCTTTTTGGTATTTGATAAAAACACAAACATAGACCCTGGGAATGTCGGAGAGTTGAATTCTGGGATTGTGAGAGGATGTAAATCATGGTCACGTTTCCCACCACCACCACAGTCATCATCATCATCATCATCATGTATAACACACACACACACCACAGCTACTGACACGTGATGTGCCCGCCCATTCTCCTCCTCCTCCTGCTACCGTCAACCGGAACACTTTCAAAATAAAAGACACATTGACAAAATCACCTGGACCGTTTGTGACTCTAATGAAAGAAATTGGAAATCACGTGATGTTTGACCTTAAATGAAAATAGAATCAATTCTACTTTTAAATGTGCTGGAACTGTTTTCTTCTGTTTTTAGCACAGAAATAGATTTGACAAACATTTATTTAAGACTTAACAACTTTTTTTAGATTATCTATGTCCCATATGTTCACACGGAGGACTCTGGGTTTGATGGTGGTTTGGTTTAATTCAATAGATTTAGTCGTTTTCAGTGAAAGATATATTAAGCTGCATTTATGGTAACGATACAAGTTAAACTGGTCAGTGATTCATTACGGACATGCTTTTATTGTGAAGGCTCGGTCCCCACAGGAAGTGCTGTCCCTGCTGTCACGGAGGACCTGCACCGGGACAACTTCAGTCTCCATCCGTCACGGTCCAAATCTTATCTCGGCTTTTTTAATCCGTTAGCTCGGGTTAGCCTCTCCGGGGCTACAGAAGGACGCATCCTGGAAGTCTCCGGGGAACCGCGGATCTCGACGCAGCATGGGTGCTTCGTGAGCCGCGGCAGGTGCGAGGAGATGCCGGGGGAGGCGGCGGCGGCGGCGGCGGCCCCCGGGAGGGTGGTGCTGGTCAAGAAGATCATCATGAAGGACGGAGCCGCGGTGGGTGAACCGGCCCAGCGCCATCTTATCCCGGGCCATTCAGGGGGGGTTGAAAGCCCTGTGTGTGTGTGTGTGTGTGGAGAGGAGACTGGACATTTATATAATATATTATAAAAATATAATAAATAATAATAGAATGTATAAAGGAGGATCCCAGCAGGCAGATGGTACAGATGTGCCCAGCTGATTGATCCGTGTTCCAGATGTTCAGAGGAGTGACAGAGGGCTGATCCAGATGTGTGTGTGTGTGTGTGTGTGTGTGTGACGCTCAGATCCATTATCTGTTATGCAACACCTCAGACACAGTGAGGACAGATCCAGGCTCCACAGGCAGCGTCCATTTTAACAGCACACACGAGCAGCAGCGTCTCCTCCTGCTCCTCCTGCTCCTCTTCTCCTCACAGGAACAAAATGTCAGAGCACAGAGGACACACAGGGACGGGACACAGAGTCAGTCGATGTCCCCTCCATGTTTTAATGTGGAAACACTCGATGGTCTCCAGAGAAAGAAGAACGTGTGATCTGAGGTCAGATAGAAACAGCCTCCTCGTTCTTGTGTTATTATCAGGCTTCGGTATAGATCCACGTCCAGGACGCCTCCGTGTTAGCAGATGGGACATGGATAGTTCTGATGTTCTGAAACGTTTGGTTTTTATTTTGTTGTTTGACGATATCACTCAGAGGCGACATGAGGAGGCGGGGGTTGATGAAACCTGTCAATCAAACCTGACCGGGGCCTTTTTTAAAATCTAAATGTGGAAAATGAATGAAACTGAAGCTGATTGTTCTCAGCTCTCAGCCTGGCTCCATCCCCTGCTCCTCCAAGATCTGGTGTAAAAAAACAAACAAACAAGATGGCACCTGACACACTGAGGCTTCAGACCGGGTGATGTCACGGAAGGTCGATGCCGTTAGTGATCACACCGCCCCCTGCTGACTCCAAGATGTGTGACCCAGAAAAGCTTCATGTCTTCACCGGAACCTGAGGCCCTAGCAGAAGTGACTAACGAGGACGAACTGTGTGTTCCAGTTCCAGCAGGGGATCGGCAGACCCAGCGTCTATCACGCCGTGGTGGTCATCTTCCTGGAGTTCTTCGCCTGGGGCCTGCTGACCACGCCCATGCTCACGGTGAGTCATGTCAGCCAGGCGTCTTCAGAGTGGGATGCAGACAGAAGCTGATGGGATCCTCTGTTCGCAGGTTTTGCATGAGACGTTTCCTCAGCACACGTTCCTGATGAACGGACTCATCCAGGGTGTGAAGGGTCTGCTCTCGTTCATGTCCGCCCCTCTGATCGGGGCGCTGTCGGACGTGTGGGGCAGACGCTCCTTCCTGCTGGTCACCGTCTTCTTCACGTGTGCTCCGATCCCTCTGATGCGGCTCAGCCCCTGGTACGACGCTACGCTTGGTGATGATGTCACCGCCCTGGTTTGAAGGAACTGAGCTAGATTTCCTCTCGTGTGTTTCAGGTGGTACTTCGCCATGATCTCCATGTCAGGGGCGTTCTCGGTCACCTTCTCTGTCATCTTCGCCTACGTTGCCGACGTGACGACAGAACGAGAGAGGAGCACGGCCTACGGCCTGGTAAGAGCCACGCCGTCATGAGGTGGGCCGGCCTTAAGAGGCGTAGGAAATGAAACCCTCCTCACAGAGGAGGCGATGACCTTCACTCCTCTATGACTTGGTCGGATCAAATGAAGGCTGCTGGTGTCGAATGATGCTGAATCTGATCAGAACATGAGCCGGAACATTCCAGAGGATCAGATCCCCATCAAGTCTGAATTAACTCATTCATAAACATCTAAATAGTCACGGCGTCTCCATCCTCCATCCAGGTGTCGGCGACCTTCGCGGCCAGCCTGGTGACGAGTCCGGCCATCGGGGCGTATCTGTCCGCCTGGTACGGGGACAACCTGGTGGTTCTGCTGGCCACGCTGATCGCTCTGGCCGACATCTGCTTCATCCTGCTGGCCATGCCCGAGTCTCTGCCGGACAAGATGAGGCTGAACACGTGGGGGGCGCCCATCTCCTGGGAGCAGGCCGACCCCTTCGCTGTGAGTCACGTGTCTGATTGGATATTGATTGACCCGCAGAGGCTCCGGTGATAATGTGGTTTCCTCTCTCTCCTTCAGTCCCTGAGGAAAGTGGGTCAGGACCCGACCGTCCTCCTGATCTGTATCACTGTGTTCCTGTCGTACCTGCCCGAGGCCGGACAGTACTCCAGCTTCTTCCTCTACCTGAGACAGGTGAGTCTCCGCCTGTGGAAACTGAGTCAGTAATGAGTCATAATAATATTAATAATATTCATTTCTGTCTCGCTCCAGGTGATTAATTTCTCCTCCACAACCATCGCCGTGTTTATCGGTGTGGTCGGGATTCTGTCCATCGTAGCACAGGTAACAAACACGGTACCACTGTCATAGATGTGTGTATCAACAGAGCGTTGATGTTCTCTCTGTCTCCTCAGACGCTCTTCCTCACGCTGCTGATGAGAACTCTGGGGAATAAGAACACGGTTCTGTTGGGTTTGGGTTTCCAGATCCTCCAGCTCGCCTGGTACGGCTTCGGGTCAGAGCCATGGTGAGAAGAAAAAAACATGAGGATGAAAATAAACAGGGGGGCGTGGTCTGCACTGAAGACCATTAACTGTGTGTGTGTGTGTGTGTGTGTGTGACAGGATGATGTGGGCAGCAGGTGCCGTCGCAGCCATGTCCTCCATCACCTTCCCGGCTGTTTCTGCTCTGGTGTCGCAGTCAGCTGATCCTGATAAACAAGGTGACAAAGACCTCCTCCTCCTGCTCCTCCTCCTGCTCCTCCTCCTGCTCTCCTCGGTCATCACTAACCCCTCCTCCTCCTCCCTCCCTCAGGTGTGGTCCAGGGGATGATCACAGGGATCAGGGGTCTGTGTAACGGTCTGGGTCCGGCTCTGTATGGATTCATCTTCTTCCTCTTCAACGTGGAGCTCAACACAATGGACCCCATCCAGGGGGAGTTCAACATCGACCCGCTGCCTCTGCAGAGTCCCACTGAGGTGCGTCTGTCCTCCGCTCTCCTCCCTCATCGCCAGGCCCGCCCACACTGGGCTCAAATAGTAACACAGCTCCGGTCCAGGCCCGGTGGTGATGCCCGTTCACCACCAGGGTTTCAAGGGTTTGGATGCTAACAGATTTTAGGAAATAATTTCTTCTTCTTTTCTGTCCTTGTTCAGCGAGCGCTCGTACCCGGCCCGCCCTTCCTGCTGGGAGCGTGCACCGTGGTGGTCGCTTTCTTCGTGGCCCTCTTCATCCCAGAGAAAACCTCCTGCTCCTCCTCTTCCTCCCACCTGTCCCTCAGCGACAAGCCCCACCTGGACAGCAAGGAGTCCATGTCCTCGCTGGCTGGCGTCCACATCAACACGCCGCTCCCGGGCAGCGATGAGGAGGCTCCTCCCACCGCTAGCGACGAGGACTTTGAGCCTCTGCTGCACGACAGTATCGTTTGATGGACAGCTGAAGAGCCACAAAGGGTGGGGCTTAGTTTCACTGACATTTTGCAAAAAAAAAGAAAAAAAAAGAGACGAAGCGGCTGGAACGAAGTACCTTCATGGTCAGGTAAAGCAATTGACAGCGAGACGCTCCAATGGCATCGTCCCTCCCCCACAAGGAGTTAACGTGAGATCAGGAGCGGAGACAGTAACATCACGACAGCGACCAATGAGGACGGTCCTTTAACGAGGGGGCGGGAGCAAAGAGCTGCAAATAAGATGTCATTATAATTTTTCCGAATGGACGAGACGGTGTTTGGATTGACAGAAGGAGGCGGGACCAAACCGACGGCCAAGGGTGAAACCATCGTGATGAGAGGACGAGGCACCAGCTGTCAATCAGGTGAAGACAGAGACAAAGGATTCTCGTCCGTCTTAAAGCTTGAAGTTGTTTTTTTTGTTATAAACAAGAAAAAGTGTTTTTACCTTCAGCTGTTTGATTTTTAACGTCGTACTTTAATGTCGTGTTTCATTTTCTACTGCTTATTGTATAAAACAAACACGCCTGCATCATGTCTCCAGCAGCTGACGCGGTGTCCTCTCTGCTGGAGGAAACTTCGTCAAACTTCTGTCCCGTTTGAGTCGGTGGATTTTTATTTGTTTCGAATGTTTGAGGTAACGATGCCAAGGTTTGAATGTGAAGATCTGAAAGACGAGACAAACGGAAACCATCTCACAGTATCGTTTTAAACCATCAGCGACATTCACATTTCAATTCAAATGAAGTAAAAACAACCTGATGCTAGTTCAAACAGTGAGCTCCGTGAATCTCAGCAGTTATTGTCCCGTTGGTCGCTCTACCTCAGATTCATGTTTTTAAATCACAACCTGGATTCTCTCACTTTCCTCTTATTTTGATATCACTGTCACTTTAGCGCTGCTGACAGTGGGAAAACCTCTGAGCTGCAAACCTGCTGTTTTAAGGAGGATTTCAAGTAATCCCACACACTGGGATGATTCTGGGATTTGAAGACTTGTGTGTTCTGGCTTCGTCATGGTGTTAACAACCAATATGTTCACTCTTGAATATTTAACGTGTGTGTGGTGCTAATTTCTGAGGACGAACACAACACAACAAACACAGAATGTGAGTCAAGTATATGAAACATATTGATATGAATAAGAGCAATTTGTTTTCTTCACACCGTGTGATCAGTTGGTCATTTCTGTTACCCATGATCCTTCACTGTTAGATCTTAGGAAAACGTTGAACTTGTCTCGTCTCCTTGCCCGTGTGTTGCAGGTTCAAGGTTTTTCTGTCTGACAGCAGTTAAATCCTGTGAATGAATTTATACTTGAAGCATCAGACAGAGATTCTATGAGAGTTTAACAGAGTTATTTCCTTTATGACCTTAAAGTGTACATGAATATTATGGTCTGTAAATAATGTAGAAGGTTTCCTTCTGTGTTCCTGTCCTGTCAGTGGGTGGTGGAAGGTTCGATTCCTCTTGTGCAGCTAAACCATTCATTGTTCAGACTTTGGAACAGATAATAATAATAATAATTCTTGACAGTGTTTACATGCACTCTGGGGTCTGATTGTGTCACATGATGTTTTTATCCCCACTAATGAATCAGCTCTCTCTTCAAACATCAGCATTTGCTTTTAATCCACGCAGACCCTGGAGCATCAAGACGAGCGTGCACGTAAACACTCCAGTCTTCATGAAATCAGATGGTTCCGTGACGGTCGGACTGTAAATACATGGGCTGAATGTACTGTACACACTGTAAATACACTTTGTCTGGTGTCTCGTCTGAAAGTGTGCCAGGTTATCGCAAATTAAAATGGAACAACACGAGCATGATGGGAGTTTTTATTGAAACAAATCAAATATTATTACATTACATTCAGTTCACATTACATTGTATTTACTTCCTGTTGTATTGCTATGATGAGTATATCTATCTATTAATGTTTAATTAGAAAAGTTTGAAGTAAGAGGTTCACGTTGCCATAGCGACCTCTACTGGGCAACACGCGGAACAGCTCGTCCAATCACAGCCCGTGGGGCGAGTCACGTGAGCAGAAGCAGCAACAGCAACATGGCGGCGGCTCCGCTCAGTTTCCCGGCGGAGAGATTGTGGACGGAGGAGAAAGAAAAGACGTTGATCTGCTTCTTCTCCAGTGAGTCTGCTCTCCCCCCTCCTTCTCCTCCTGCTCCTCCTCCTCCTGCTCCCTCCCCCCTCCTCCTCGCGGGTCCGTTTCCCTCCAACCACCAATGATTTGAGGCAACTGTTGCCCGAGGAGAGTGCGCATCTCGAGCCAGATGTTTCCTCCTGAGCACATCTGGAGGAATCACTCCGTTTTATTTATATTTATATTTATATTTTCCCTGAGCACTGAATGGTCTGAACGTTAAAGTCAATAAAGATTCAGCTCTGACGTCATGACTCCATGTGATCAGACTATCAGATGCTTGGTTAAATATTAGTACACTGTCGTATATATTTAACTCCTGTTGTGGGGACAGTGGACACGTCCCTCTGAGCTTCTTCTGTCTCCTCAGACCACAGCTGTCTGTGGAACCACCGCTCCGAGAGCTACAAGAACCGACGGCTGCGATGGAGAACCCTGGAGCGCCTCAGGGCCCTGCTGTCGGCCCAGCCTCCAGCGGCTCTCTTCACAGGTGAGACCCGGACACGCCCTGGCCCGTCCACTCGCTCAGGGGGGAAAGCTAATGTTGAGCTTCTTTCCAGTGGACGACATTAAGAATAAGTTCAAGAACCTTCGTACCACCTTTCAGCGTCAGTTCAAGATGGTGAGGGCGAGCAAGGCGTGCGGGTCGGACCACGTCTTCGCGCCGCAGTGGAAGCACTACCAGCAGCTGATGTTCCTGCAGGGCTCCTGGGACCAGGAGGACGCCGTCGACGACCAGCTGCCGGCGTCGCCGCCGATCGTCCCACAGGGAGAGACGCAGGCGGGCCCTTCGTCCCCGGGACTGATCGTCTCCTTCCTCCCCAACCTGCCCAGCTCCCTCCCCTCCCCCTCGTCCTCCGGCGTCCCCTCCAACGGGACGGTGAAATGTTTCTGGACTGAAGAGAGGGAGCGGGCCCTGGTCACCTTCTACTCTGGTAAAACTCAGGCTGAAGCTTCGGGGTTCACGTGTGAGACGTGCGAGCGCTGAGCTGCTGTCGTTGTTGTGTGTCCTCGTAGAACACAGCTGTCTGTGGAACAAGCAGTCTGAGAACCACAACAACCGTCAGCTCAGGCTGCAGCTGCTGGAGACTCTGAGAGCTCAGCTGTCCGACCCGTCCGTGTCTTTCTCAGGTACAGCTCTTCTTCTTCTTTCACGTCTCAAACTCTTGGCTCGAACCATCACAGTAGCTCCAGCGGCTCTGCAAAGACACTTTGACAGACTCGTCTCACTTGTTTTGCAGTGGAAGACATAAAGAGCAAGTTCAAGAACCTGCGGACGGTTTTCAACCGTGAACTGAAGGCGGTCCACGCCAGCCGGGCGTCCGACAGACACTACGTGTCCAAGTGGAAACACTACCAGCAGCTGCTCTTCCTCCGCGAGTCCTGGGACGAAGACGACGGCACGGACAACCCGCAGGAGCAGGGGAACCACACCCCCTCCTCCACGCTGAGCGGCTTCTCCTCCAGCTCCGCCAACAGCATCAGGCTGGTTAACCCCTCGGCCCAGGGCAACGCCAGAAACAGCGCCGGGTACCAGATCCTCCTCTCGCCGTCCCCAGACGACCTCAAACTGTCAAACCAAACAGCCGCGCTTCCAAACTCGCCAGCTGACAGGAAACCCTGCACACGCTCCTCCGCTGTGAGTTTGCACGGGTCTGTGGCCGTCGGGTCGGACGCCAGAGCGGGCGCAGACTCCCGCTGCCAGTGGAGCGAGGCCAAGGTTCAGCAGCTCATATCGTTTTACTCCGGTAGGTGGCGCCACGGCTGATGTTGAGTCTGTTGATCGATGTGAGAGCTGAAGGCGTTTCTCCTCCTCCAGAGCACAGCTGTCTGTGGAACCACAGGTCCGAGAGCTACAGGAACCGCCTGCGGAGACAGAGCCTGCTGGACACGCTCAGCGGCGTCCTGTCGGACAACGAGCCCGCCCCCTTCACAGGTAGCCATGATGGCGTGTCGTGTGTGGAGCTGACCGCGTCTAATGGGTGAACTAATGGGTTCTGTCCTTCCTCCAGTGGAAGACATCAAGACGAAGTTCAGGAACCTGCGGACCATCTTCCAGCGTGAACACAAGGCGGTGAGTGCTAACAGGACGTGTGGTTCTGAGGACTTCTACCTTCCCAAGTGGAAATATTACAGCAACCTCATGTTCCTCTGTGACTCCTGCGATGAGGAGGAGGAGGAGGAGGAGCGGCCTGAGGACCTCCCCTTCCACCCACCGCAGGAGTCCAGCCCCCTCCACCTGGACAGCCTGGCCACGCCCCCCCTCTTACGGTACCACACTGACAGTCAAACCTCGGCCAAGCGAGGGTTCAAAGCCCCGCCCTCACCGACACCCCCAGACTCGCAGCACTCCTCCCCCTGCTCGTCCCCGCACCCATCAACCTCCTCCTCTCACAGCCGGGTGTCGGGCCGCAAACGAGCCCCGCCCACCCCCGGGTACATGCTGGACTTCATGAGGACGTTCTGTCGGACGGAGTCGCCGCACGCCGGCTTCCTGAAGTATGTGGAAGAGTGTCTGAACGAGACGCCGCCGGACCGAGTGAAGAAACTGAAGAAGAAGATCATCGAGACGATCCACAGCGCGTCAGACGACGTGGAGCTTTACCCATAATTCCTTGCAGCTGCGTTACCAAACTGAACTGATGAAATGTTACGTTAACATTTTCTTCCTGATGAAGTCGTGGAGTCATTGGCTGCTGCAGAGCGGTGGAAATACTTTCATTTAAAACCTGAAATAAAAAAAAACAAACCTTTGTTTCTAAGTTTTGCTGAAATCTAAATTGATTCTCTGTCAGTAAAAGTTTTTCTGAATGTTTGTTTCTCTCCTTGTTTGAACTTATCACTGCTCAGTAACAGCTGTGATTCTCTGATGCTCCTCTGGGTGGCGCTGTGTGACCACACTTCCTCTGCCCTGCCCTTCAAATTAAAATCTGCTATTCATCTAAAAAGCTAAAGCTGTCCTCCAGCTCATCATGTGACCGAATCAACCTGGACCCAAACCGCTGTCAAACCGTGAGACGTTCAGGGACACGTGTCCAGACGACAGACCATCAGACCGAGCCCCAGGTGAAGCCTCCTGACATTTGATCAAACTGTCACCTGAACCCTTCAGAGCCCCCCTGTGACCTCTGACCTCCAGACTTCAGCCACATTCCCCAGCTCCCACTCTGTGAGCCCATTCACACAGAAAACACAGAAACCCTCTGGGAACGCCCCCGTCTCCACCGTCCCCAGTCACGTGACGTTTGGACATTTGAAGAGACACCATCTGACTTATGATTAAGACAATGCAGCCAGGAGAGATAGGATCAAAGGAACAACCAGCTGAGATGTGTTAAGGTTCAAAGACAAAAGACGAGTCAGTCAAACACAGTGTTCACAACTTCACTTTGCTTTGTTGAGAACCATGAAAATGACACACACACACACACACTTGTTCTCTCTTCCTCATTTCTACCTTTCTCCCTCTGGCTTGTCCTCCTCTCTCTCTCTCTCTCTCTCTCCCTCCCACTCTCTCTTTTCTCCTCGCTCAGTCACTCGCAGTAAATCCCATTGTGATGCTAAACTGATTTTTGGAGAGAGAGAGAGAGAGAGAGGAGCTGGTGGATTCTTCTCCTCCTCTCTCGGTTCAACTCCTCCGACTCCTCGTCTCTGCGGTGGCCGGCAGACCGGCTCTATTCGCGGGCAGTGTCCGGAGGCTGTGAGCCGCTGGAGGAATGCACTTTGCGGGAAGCCCGACTCTCCGCTCGGACGCCTCCTCCTGGTTCTCCTCCTCCTCCTCCTCCTCTCTCCTACAAACTTCTACTCAATGACCGGAGGAAACTACGTGTCCGCGCGGGAGACATCGGTTCCACACGTCCGGTTCTCTCCTCCCCCGCCGGGCTGAGGACCGCGGAGCCCGGAGGGAGCACTCCCTGTCCGGGCATGGAGAGCGGCGGTGTCCGGGCGGCGGGCGGAGGTGGTGGAGGAGGAGGAGGAGGAGGAGGCGGCGGCGGCGGCTGGCTGCTGGTGGAGGCCCTGCTCCAGGGAGGAGCTCCGTGGGGCTTCACCCTGCAGGGAGGCCTGGAGCACCAGGAGCCGCTCATCATCTCCAAGGTAAGAAACAGGAGGTTATTGTTCCATCACTTAGCACGTGTTTCCTCCTCCGGTGCGCTGACGTCACAACCAGAGACAGATGTAGGACAGCACAACTGTAGCTCAGGGACAGTATCGCTGACCCATCGGGGTCCTTAACGTATCATTAAGATGACTAATCAACAGGTTTTACTCTGAGCTTCTTCATGAATGAACGTCCGGGGTCAAACCTCTGACACGTTCAGTTGAAGTCAATAAAGCCACAGAGCAAAAAGAAGTAGTTCATCGAAACCTCCTCCACTCAACAATAAAGTGGCTTCCTCCTGACTGAGGCTGGGATTTATCAATCGGCCAGGTTTTATTTGTTCTGCCTCCTCAGGGCTTCAGGGTGACGCCCTCCGCTCTTCACGCTCAGTGAGGAAAAACCACCTGTGGACAAGAGTCACTCCAACTACTGGAGTTGTCCACAATTCTAAACAACAACAAACTCAACCACGAAAATGAGACCCTGCAGCCGAAGGACGGACTCTGGTTCAGGTTCACACATGAAACGATGTCACCCAGAATCACTGGAGTTCAGTTTATAGTCGTCCAACCAGAATTAACACTAATTACCTCCAGATGACTTCATCTGCAGGAGACAGTTGTCATGGTAACCGGTGACATCAACAGACGCTGATTCATGGTTTCACTTCTTTTGGCTTCTTCTTGTTAATAATCGGAGTTTAAACCTCGTCAAACAAAATAGCGTCGTTTTTTTAATTCAGGCTAAAAAAATCCTCGTGATTGACAGAAGATCGATAAAGTTTGATTTGTTCTCAGAGCTTCTGCAAATTCACCACTAACGATTTCTCCTGACAGCCATCGTGACCTCATTTTATTAAAATGCAAATCAGCAGGCCAGTGAGTGTGTGTGTGTGTGTGTTATTCTGGGACAGAGGCCAAACGGCTGTAAAATAGGACAAGAATGTGAATTATGTGTTTTCCTGGGTGCTTTTCGAACACTCATGCTTTTATTTTGTGCTGATGAGTTGGAGCTCTCTTGTCCGGGTTTGACCCGACGACTCCGTGTCTGTGGACCTGACATCACGCCGCCGCTCCTCTGTCTCTCTGTCCTTCCTCTGGAATCTTCACATTGGGCCCAGACATCTGTGAACTGGTCAGAATAAAGAGGCCAAAGTGATGATGCAGGATGAAGGTAGACTGTGTTCCTGCAGCGTGAACGTGCCTCAGCCTCGGTTCGTTCGTCACTCGTGTTGTTGTGGTGGAGTGTTGGGGTCAGAGGTCACAGTGAAGATTTCTGTTAATCCTGGCAGTTCAGCTCAGGTTAAAGAGTCCTAATGAGTCTTAATCTGAAGGTCTCATGACTGGCAACGAACCGGTGACACCGACAGTGCCTCAGTTACAGCACCCCAACCAAAACGAACCCGAAAACTGCTCCTGTGGTTTTGACCTTGATGACAGGGGGTGGAGCCGATCTCCAGATTTAATTATTATCAGATTCGATGGCGAGAGGCAGGAAACAAGGAGACAGACCGAGGAGTGTGACCTTGAGTTAAGATCTCTGACCACGCGGTGCGGGACGTTTCTGAGAAGTCCTGGAGACATTCAGGTCAAAACATCTGTCAGATGAATCTGTGGAGACAAGGAGATCTCTCACAGTCCTGACTGATCAGAGGAGGCTTGTTGTTTCAGGCTGAGGGGCTTTGTTTGGATATCCCCATCTGCACCATAATTCATCTCAGATGCAACACACACACACACACACTCTCAGCGGGCCTTATTTGGGGATATGTATTCCTGCATCAGTCATGTGATTGTTCCACAGCTCAGAGTCGATGTCCTATCGCCCTCATTCCTCTCAAGCCTCTTCAGCCTTTAACTCTGATCTTTCTCCGTCGTCTCCGTCTCTCATTGTCTCGGAGGATAAATGATTGTTGAGAGTTTTTGTTGGAGCTTTGTGGCGCTGCAGCCTGGGGCCTGAACACTTGATGCTTTTGTTGAGAGCGAACACATGCTGTAAGTCAGAGGAGGGTCAGACACACCCTGACAGACATTCTTGGCAGAGGTTGGAACATCCCACATGGGCGGGGGCTTAATACTTCATCGACGTTTGTAAAAACAGCCAGTCAATAAAGTCTCGGTGTGGTTGTCACACCTGATGAAAACAAGGGTTGGTGGAGGTTTACAAACGTTGGACAAGAGACATGTCCCCCCTGTCTGAAACCTTCATGTCTCCTGCAGACGGCGGCTCAGATCTGAGGCCCCGACGTTAACACACCAGCAGCTCATTAGAAACATGTGTTTGAGCTCATCAGCCAAACGTGCAGTGACGTCTGCCTGGAGACATTTTGACGACGTACCGTGGATTTGATTGAGCTTATCACAGAGTGACCTTAACCACACACACACACACACACACACACGCTGCTCTGACAGGCTGTGAAGAGGCAGCATCAGCAACACTGATAAAGTCAAGTCGATACTCTGTGTGTGTTTCCGTCGAGTTCAGCAACGTGTTATGATTCCAACATTTCTGATTCTTACAAAAACAAAATGTCACCGCTAGGCTGGGGCTCGACTCGCAGCATTACGATACACAAGCGAAAGAAAGAAATGCTTCTCTTTGAAAGAGTCACACACGTGTTTCCAAGCTAACACAACAATGGAACCCTGATAACGGCTATCACAGTGTGTGTGTGTGTGTGTGACTCAACGTGTGGCATCACAGCCTTCCAGAGCATAGACAGAGCCACAAGGTGTTGAGTTCAGCTCACTGGACCAAGAAGCAGCTGCGTCAGAAAATATCTGGAACATCACTGACATCAACATCCTCTGAGCCCTGTGTGTGTGTGTGTGTGTGTGTGTGCAGGTGGAGGAGGGCGGTAAGGCCGACACGTTGGAGCACCCTCTGTTGGTGGGAGATGAGATCATCGTTATTAATGACGTGGAGCTGACTGGGTACCGACAGGAGGCCATAACTCTGGTGAAAGGATCCTACAAGACTCTGAAGCTCATGGTCCGCAGGTAGGTGACCTGTGTGTGTGTGTGTGTGTGTGTGTGTGTGTGTGGACTGAAATTAAGACCCCAATCCAGTCTGAAACTATCTGAACTGGGTTCCTTCATCAAATCACCGTCATCTCCTTCAGCTACCTTCTCAGACCTGCGCTCCTCTAAACACCTCCCCAACCAACCAGCGTCAGGACATGCGGACACAGTGTGGACACAGTGTGGACACAGTGCGAGCAGCTTGTGTTGTTGCTCATCAAAGCTAGAAGCTAGAAACATTACCGGGCGGAGAAAGTGTCCTGAAATAGCAACGACAGGTTTGAACCCACAGTCGACGTCCAGCGAGTCGGAACAAGCAGAAACTCAGGACTTGGTCAGCAGCCGTCAGATTCAGGCCAAGTAGCAGAACCCCAGTGTGTGTGTGTGTGTGTGTGTGTTGGGGACGAATTTCAGCCTGAAGACCGGTTAATTGGGGACGCCTCGTCCAACTGAGGACAAAAGCTGTGTCCCCATTTGGGGAAAAGCTGATTTTTGGGTCAGTGGTCAGGGTCAGTTTAGGGTACGACTTTAGGGCATTAACATAAGTCTCATGTCCCCGAAACTGACCTGTAGAGACTGAGTGTGTGTGTGTGTGTTCAGCAGGAAGGGAAAAAGCCTTTTCATGAGTAATTTAGATGTCTTTGGATCCAGGTAAATCATTTATTCACACTCACACACTTCCTCTGTCCCCGTCCAGTCCAGAGGTTTCTTGTTGTCTGGTCTCGCCGCATCTGTGGACAGAATCAAACGTCAGTGGTGGAAACCAAACTGTGACATCAGAGGTGCAGAGCCAGGCCTGTGTTTGGGTTCGGGGTGTGACCGCGGGCGACGCTGCTGCTGTTGCTACTGCAGCTTTTATTCACCGCAGGACGCGTGAGAGGCGTGACACAAGACAGGACTTTAGACCAGCGTGGCGTCTCAGGGAGGGCGTGGCGAGGAGGTGACGGCGTGAGAACCTCCAGCTGAAGAGCCGGTGGTTGTTTTGGGCCGATCCCTTTCCGTAAAGGAAGTGATGATTCTGAGGATTATCCATGATGCTTTTCTCACAAGGTCAAGCAGGAGCACTACCCACAATCCTTCAGGTGGAAAAGCGATGGCTGTGATTGGTGGTCGCTCACTGTTCCTGTGGGAATGATTAACCAGCTACGACTGGACCGTTTTCTAGATGTAACTATGATGTCAGATCCTGAGGTCACTCAGCACGTTTGTGAGGAAGAAGCAGAGGTCATGACCTTTTATATGTTATATTTTATTGACTCACTTTGTCTCGTTTACCAAATCCTGCATCACTTGTCCTCTGAGCCGCTTCTGAGGAACAATAAAGATTTATTGAATCAACACGAGAAGCATGGAAGTCAGAGAGTGTGTGTGTGTGTGTGTGTGTGTGTTGGGACAAGGCAGGTATTTGAATGCATTGCGTGTGAGTTCCTGCAGCGTGTGTGTGTGTGTGAGCGTGTGTGTCAGTTTGACAAAGGGTGTGTGATGTCGACACCAAACACACCTGTCACACAGACCACGCCCCACTCGCCTCACCTGTTTGTCCGTGCACCTGACTTCCTCTCTCCTCCGCACCTCCTGGTGAGCTCTGATTGGTCCATTCAGGCCGGCTCTGATTGGCTGAGAGAGAGAGAGAGAGAGAGAACAGCGACGTTAATGTTTTTACAACAACCTAGTTGGTTTACTGGGGATCGGCACATCAGAGCTGTAAGTGTGTGTGTGTGTGTGTGTGTGTGTCCTACATGAACTAAAGGTGGAACACGACAGACTTTTAACAGCAGCTTTTCTATAAATTGCGTTTTTCCCAAAGCTACTCCACCTTTCCCCTTACTTCCTCTTTGTCTGTCCACGTGTGAGGGCCCCTCAGCGCCGGGCCCCTGGGGGCCTGCACTGATCACTACCATCAGCCCGTGTGTGACCCTGGTCTCTGGTCCGTCCGTGACCGTCAGGTTGGGACAGTCGTGGATTCAGGGGAAGTTTTTAATGGGAAACAACAGATGGCTGCAGACTGACCACAGTCTTGTCGTCACGGTGACGTTGCCGGGAGACAAGCGGAGACAAGAGCCCAGAGCAGGCGGATGGATACGCTGCTGTTTGTCAGGAGATAGTTCCTGAATGTTAATGAGGAGGGTCACAGACAGTGAGTTTGATTCAGAGCAACTGTACATGTTTGACCTTTAGACTTTAGAATCAGGCTAACAGTTTCCCTTGGCTTCTAGTCTTTATGCTAAGCTAACCTAGCCGCGTCCCTCCCATAGATCTGTGATGGTGGCGTTGATCGCACCACACAACACTGTGTGTGTGTGTGTGTGTGTGTTAATCCTCCTTACGTTGCACCTTGCAGCTGCCTCACCTGTGTGTTGTCATCTAATTCCCAGCACTTAGCACTTTTCTCTGGTGTAATGTTTCAGATGCTCATGAGGCAGCTGGTCTGAGAGCAGCCCTGTCCTCCACTAACAGCAGAGTGTTTCCATATGTAATCGGCGTCTAAAACCCTCATGAAGGATCGGTTTTCTTTTCCTAATGTGACACCAGTGATGAACTGGTGTTTGTGTTGTCCGATTCATAACTTTAAATTTAAAACATTCACCAGATATTTCTTTAGACAAACACCAGACACCTGGAACATCTGCTCCACGTGAAGACAAACACCAGCAGTGTGTGTGATAGCAGGAATATTTGTTGCCGCTGTTGTCAAGGTGCTGTGACCTTTGACCTCAGATTCATTTGTGATTGTTGATTTGAGGCGCTGAAGCTTCTGATCGTGATGTTTCCAGAGCAAATGTTTTGGTCGCTCTCGTTTTTTAACAATCATTTTTCAGACTGGGCTGAAACTGGTCTTGTGCTCGGTGACGAACAAGCTCCACGAGGAATTTGAACACTTTGTCTTCCTGCAAGTTTTGATCACTGTTGTGTAGGTGCCCCCATCTGCCCCCCCCCCCACTCCCACTCCCACTCCCTCCCTCCCTCTCTCTCTCTCTCTCTCTCTCTTTGTCTTCCTCCATTCATCTCCTGTGTTTTTGTGCCCTTTTGTTGTTGGTTGACGTAATCGAGCCGAATGAATGTTTGAGTTTCTCCACTCAAAAAAAAGAAGAGGAAGAAGTCATTACAGGGACAAACCACCACGATACGGTTTCCACGGCAACCGTTCGCCGTGTGTGTGTGTCGGGGCGAGACGCGTTCACACACACTGACTTTTTAAAGACTCATCTGGAAACTTTTCTCCAGAAAACACGTTTGTAATGGACACTTGTTGGAGCTTCCTCCTTGGGGAATGGGGACGGTGAAAGTCTGCTCTCACGGCATTAATCTCCGGCACCTTGCAGACAGAAGCCAGACGTGAGCGGGGAAACTTTGAGCGGTGGAAAAGAAACTTCCGAGTCCATCAAACACGCTGCATGAAACAACAGCTAACAAACAGCAGATCACCGAGCTGCAACCGACGCACCTTCAGGACCTGTCTCTGTCACAGGACGACACGTGAGGGGGACAGTGAGGGACGTGGGCCTGGGCCCAGCAGCACATTGTCTCTGTCTCAACCAAACCTAAAGGACACGTCTCTGACCTGCTCGTCACCTCGCACCCATCTCACACGTGGACTGAGCGTAGGACTCTGTGGTGTGTGTGTGTGTGTGTGTGTGTGTGTGTGTGTGTGTGTGTGTGTGTGTCGGTATGCGACTCGTCTGTCCTGGTGACTCCAGGGAGTTGAGGCCGCTGCACATTCCTCCGACCTGCTCGACAGGTTTCACCTTAATGGGCCTTTTACGTGTTTACCCGTGTGTGTTGTGATGTCTCCTCCGAAGACACTTTGGTGGAATGTCCTCCGTGAATAAGACTAGTGTGGGTGTGTTTCTGTGAGTGTGCTTAAAGGATCGTAGATCTAACCGACGGGTGGAGGGAGGACGGGGATTCTCACCTCAAACTGAGAATTCACCAGAAGCCGTAAATTCTGAGAGTGAGCGTTGACGGGAGAGAATTAAAGACGCTATGACCTCATCATCATCCCCGCCACAGGAAAATGCCAGCGACAGTAGGCGTACGGCTGGAAATAGATCCGAACGTACTTGAGTTCCTCTGTCCTTGAACTGCAGCTGCCTGAGCGCCCTCTGCAGGCGGCAGTGGGGAACAGCAGGAATAACCCATTAGGTGGTGATGAGACTGGATGTTCCTGTTTGAACCAGTCCCATTCCTTATTCTGTTTATAGAATATAGAAAGACGTGTCCATTGATCGCCCCCTGGTGGCTGGCTGCAGTACAGGTCACAAACCCCACCTCAATAATTCACAATATATCTATATATTTTTTCTCTCTTTCTCCTCAGGGAGTTTGCTCCAGGATTCATCAGAGATTCACCTCCTTCGCTCCCTGCTCCCCCTTCTCCTCCACCACCAACACAACAACAACAAGCGGCGGCGGCGTCCCACCACAGCCGACCATGTTCAGCAGGAGTCCAGCTACGCATTAAGAACAGGTAACAGAGCGGCGCCTGTTTTCAGATCATTGTGACATTGTATGTCTGACTTAGAACATTAGTCAGCGGACACGTGCGTTCGATGCGTCGGGCTTCGTCCCGTCACAGTAAGAGAGAAACAAGATGGCGAGCAGGTCTACGCTGTCACTGAGGCGACTTCCTGTCCGACGCACGATAACGGTTCCCTGCAGTTTCCTGTTGGTCTCTTACACACACACACACACACACACAGCAGGATTAAACAGGAAGTGATGTCAAACGAGGGACAGGTTGATAGCATGTCCTTCCTGTGAGGATTTATTGCACTGTTGGTGGTCAATCACAGATCAACAGGAAAGGAGCCTTCAGTCCAGATTATCGTGGTAACCACCTCACAATATTATTTCTGTAGGCTGTTTGGATTGATTTCATAAATATTATGAACTAAAAAAATCCATATTATACCACATTATTTCTTTTTTACTTTATTCAGCTTCTGACATCAGGAAACAAAGAATAAACAGAGGGAAATATTTAACTGCATGAAGTGGAGACACTCTGAAGGAGTTGAGCTCCATATTAGGTTGAAACTGGCAGAGTATTTATAGATGGTTCGTCTGAGTGGAGTTTACACAGCGTGTGTGTGTTGTTTTTGTTGCCTTTTTGGGTCCTCTTGCTGCAGTTGGGACCAAACGAGACCAATGAGGCAAAACCTCATTCCTGAGCTCCACAGTGAGGTCACAGAGCTGAGGTTCAGCCTCTGAGGAGTCAGAGGTGCTGCTCACAGTATCATCCTGCTCCTTCCCACACTGTTTCCTGTTGTACCTGTCATGCAGGTGCAGGTTTTGGATGGTGTTAATCTGGAGGTGCGGTGTCCTCGTGTGTGTAATGTCCACCACGGCCTCTGGAGGGAGCTACTGCCATGGTTGCTCTGGTTGTTGTTATCTTGAGAGGATCCAAACTGCAGCCTTGACTTTCCACACAAACTGAGCTTTTATTGTGAAAGGCTGCAGTCTCTTCCTGTATGGAGTTGGATAAACAGGCCAAATGACTCCATACTCCCACAATCCCCTGGGCCTGGGGGTGGACATCAGATACCAGCGGGGGGGGGGGGGGGGCCCCCCCGGGGGGGGGGGGGGGGGGGGGGGGGGGGGGGGGGGGGGGGGGGGGCACCCCATGGGGCTGGGTGTTAATCTGAAGAGGACAGACTGACTTCCTCTCTCCCTTTATTCACTTGGTTTTGAACTCTTCCTCTTCGTCACCTTCTCTCCTTTCCTCCTCTTCCTTCCTTCCTAATCTTGTTCCATTCCTTTCATTTCTTCCCTCTGAGTCACCACATTTTTCTGAAATGACACAATCACATAATTATACAAAAGTACACAAACACACAGAGTGTAGGTTTGGATTTTTACCAGACCCGGGATCGTTGTCAGCTTGGTCCCTGATGAGGACGCAGGACCTTGAACAGAGGGACCTCGACCTCAGGGGTCTGTAGCTGAGCGGACATGGAGCGTGGAGTCGGCGCTGCTCCTCCGGCTCCCTGTGGAGGACCATTTAATGATTGTGTAATTAAATATAATAACTGAATAAACAGACACCACTTGAGGTTTCAGCCGAACGAGTTCCCACAATCCTCGAGCTGATTTCAGGCTCCTGCTCAGATCGACCACCCTTCTCTTTCTGAGAAGATAAAACAGATTATTATTATTATGGGCCGGAGGAACGGTTCCCACGGCAACAGATAAGGTCTGTGTTCAGAGGGGCACACCCTCCACACACACACACACACACACACACACACACACAGTGTGTTAACTGGAGGCCTGATTTTTTTGTCTTGTGATTTTTAATATTTGTTGATGGAAACGATCACACACACGTCTGAGTGTTTGTTTGGCCAGGGGGCCTCAGGGGACACCGTCCTCCTGTGTGATGTCCACCTCAGCCCGACGTGGACGCCACACAGAGGAGTCCTGCTCCCCTCAGGGGTTCTCTCTGCATGACGGAGGTGAGTGACGACGCAGCTCGGTCTCTGCTCGTCCACACTTGTGTTTGAGTCAGTGACAGGGAGCCCATTGTTCACTGTGGAGCCACATGCTGCATCATGGGACGTCTTCCTTTCCCAAGGCCTCAAAATCCATTCCTGTAGCAGTCAGCTCAATAACCACTGATAACTACACCTCCCTGTCTCCTTACTCCTCCTCCCTCCCTCTTTCACCTTTGCACTTGTTATTGCCTCTTCTTCACCTCCTCCAGTCACTCCTGATCATTTTGATCTCACACCAGGAAGGACCCTTCCTCTCATCCCCTTTCCCTCCATCTTGTGGTTCCTTCATTCATCTGAATCCTTTCCTGAACTGCTCTTATCTCTCTCCATCCTCCCTCCCTCCCTGCTCACTCCCTCTTCTCTCACTCGCTCACACACACCAGCAGCAGCAGCAGCCGTCCAGGCCGAGCCGAGGATGTTTACCGCATGCTTTTATCGTACGGAGGCCTAATGACACTTAATTGCTTCATTTGTTTAACGAGTTCGGGGCCGGGGGCCAACGCAGCGCGCCTCGCTCATACGTGCCAGAACTGGAAGCGGAGCAAAGAGACGGGATCGGGAGAGGAGCGCCGCCGGGAATAAAGGAGCAGATCGTTTTCTGAGGGGACACAGAGACTCGTTAGATCGAGGAGCAGGGTCTGGATTTATTTAGAGTAAGAATCACCTGAGTGGGGCAGAAGTGGATGAAAGAGACAAGTTGTAATTTGTTTTCTTACATTCATGGAATCATGTTGAGGTGGGTAGAAATTCAGACATAAGATCCGAGGAGCTGAGGAGCAGGGGAGCAGGGGAGCAGGGGAGGAGGGGAGAGCAGTTTGAGCCATGGAGCTGCTGGAGGTCTTCTACCGCACCAAGCTCCGCAGGAAGCAGAAAAAAGCCGAGCTGGGCCGCTCGGACGGGGCGTTGTGTCGGGCGCCGTCGGAGACCAACGTCAACAGCCTGGCAACCGGTCTCATCTCCAAGGTCCTCAGGTTCACCGCCAGGTAAAACGGGTCACATGACTCTGATCAAGACAGAAAACAAGTGTGGATGGTTTGTCGTTCCTTTACATTTTTCACATAACACAGCAATTTGATTGTGTCGGCTGGAGATGTGTTTAAACTGGATGCTGACCTTTGAACCCATCAGATTACCATGGCAACTGAAATATAACCTCTAACAGAGCAGAGAGACAACTTGTTGAACCTTTGTTATGTTGTATAAATCCAGGTTTCAGTTGAACTCGCACCAGTCCCCCACAGAGTGATGAGGACTGTGTGCTGAGGTGTTCCAGTCACATCCTGTCATTACCCACAATCCTGCAGTCTCCTATTTCCTCCGATAGCATCTCTTCCTGTTTATCTGTGAGGATAAGAACGCAGCGCGTGGAAAACGTGTGGAATGTGGCGAGGACGAGGAGTTGATGGTAACCGCCGCGCTTGTCCGTTATCGCCGAGCCGGTTAGATAACGGTGATGTCACAGACATCTGTTCTGTTTGCTGCAGAAAACAAGTCGGCCCTGCAGGTGCTGCCATCTTGAGTTGAGTTGGTGAGCTATAACGCAGGTGGCCACCAGAGGGGGGGGGGTAGTGTGTTATGGCTTCACTTTTAGAAGCTCTAATGTCGCCCATCTTTATTTTTTATTTTTTTAATTTCTGTTGTCGAATATTTTTACATCAGTGAATCCAACAGGGGAACCAACTCTCCCTTGGTGTGACCCCACAGACGCAGCGACCCGGCCTCTCGTCCTCACTCGTGGCATTCGACCAAACTCGCCGAAGCTCAGCGAGGGTCCGAACGAGAGGAGATGGACACGATGAGCAGCGTCTGGCAGCACAGCTATCAGACCAGGTACCTCCGATATGAAACATGCATACCTGAGCCTGTGCAGGATCAGCCTGTTGACATCAAAAGAAGAAGCGTTAGAACCAAACAGCGTTCATCTTCTGTTGCAGTGATTTGTCTGTGAAGTGACAGGAGCTGTGTATTGTAACCCCTAAACCAGTCAATATTCCATCTTAAATCTGCCTCAGTGCCTCCACCACCAACCTGTCCGGCGGCTTTGACTCCGGCGGCAGCTCCCTGAGGAAGAGTCCGGACCAGTACAGCTCTAGAGGCAGCATGGAGAGCCTGGACCCCCCCCACTCCTCCCAGCTTCACTCTGGAGCGCAGCACCACCACCACCACCACCACGCCCACAGTGGACCTCACCCCGCCTACTCCTCCTGCCACCAGCTGTCCTCTGGCAGGTCTGCTGACACCAGCACACCTCAGCAGATGTTTCCACTCTCAGAACTAAATAATCGGATCTCTTGCAGGTCCTCCAACAGCATCGACCACCTCCACAGTAAACGAGACTCCGCTTACTCGTCGTTCTCCACCAGTTCCAGCATTCCAGAGTACCTTGCCTCCACCCCCTCCTTCAGCCCAGAGCGCTCCTATTCTCTAGAGACCGTCCCTCAGAGAGGAGGGGAGATGCAGCAGGCTGACGTGCATTACATCCGGACAGCGTACGACACCCAGCCGGGCCTCTCTCAGGAGCCTGAGCTCGGCTCCAGCTCGGGAGCGACGCTGCGCCACCAAGAGTCCAGAGGGACGAGGGCGGGACTGACCCGTGATCTGCAAGGTGAACTTCCTGCGTGAGGAGTTCTCAGGTGACGTTACCCTGACACGATGCTCACCCCTCCTCTTTGCACCGTTGGCTCCAGGGTCGTTGGTTGGCATCTGCTACCGTGGCGGCGGCAGCAGCAGCAGCAGCAGTGGCAGCAGCGGCGGCGGCGTGCCGGCCTCTAACAGACACAGCGTTGGTCCTATATGGAGCCCCACGGCCAGCGGCAGCTCCTACGAGAGCCTGAAGGGGGCGCCGGCTCCTCCGCGGCGCAGCGACAGCTACACCGCCATCAAGAACCACGAGAGGCCGAACTCCTGGTCCAGTTTGGAGAACGCCCGGTCGCTGCGGTGAGGAGAGAATAACGGATTTAAAGGATAATGCTGGAGTTTCACTTCCCAGGAATGAGTTTTATTTTTGTCTGTGTAACTCAGGTCGCTGCAGAAAGGCTCCTGGCATCACTCCAGCGGCCCCGTGGCCTCCGGCACAGGTACGCCTCAGTTCTGTCGCCAGTGTTTTCTTGTCCTCTGCTGAGGGTCTCGTCTGACGGACATCTGTGGTTCCAGCTAAAGGCTCGTATGGGCTGGAGGGTCAGCTCCACACAGTGATCGAGAAGAGTCCAGAGAGCAGCCCTACCACCAGGCCCCGGCAGGGGGGAGGGTTTTCCCAGCCGCCCTCACCCCCCGAGTCTCTCTCTGGATCTGTAGGCCCCGCCCCCCAGTCCGGCCGACTCATACTTCCCACGGGCCTGTACCCCGTCCCCCAACCCGAGCCCCACTACGCACAGGTGCCCAGCTCCAACCCTGGACCGGGTTCCTGTGCAGTCTACCCGGCCCTCGCTAAAGAGAGCGGCCGCCAGCAGCGCCAGGGGCCGCAGGGCAGCGGAGCGAGGGATGAGGGCGTGGATGGAAGAACATCGACGACAGAAAACGGAGAGCAAACTAACTTTTCTTCCTCGTCACCGCACCCAGAATCCTTCTATTCACAGTCTTCCTCACACGAGGCCGACAGGTGACGTTCTCTTCCTTTGATTTGATGTTTGAAATAAACTCAGCCCAAGTTCCTCAAACTAACTTAGTCTCTGATTCCATCAGGCCTCAGCTGCTGGATTCGACCCTTGCACAGTACAGCAGCTACCTGAAAGCACCTGGAGGGCGGTCAGAGGGTCCCACAGGGGCCCAGAGGCCCCCAAACCACCAGGAAGCTCTCAGTCAGAGCTACCATGGGTCCTGTACTCCCACAGGCCCGGGACACCACAGCCACTGGTTCCAGGACCAGAACCAAGGTGTCCATATTCCCCATAAGTCCTCACAGGAGTGGAGGGACCCGTACTCACCGGTCCAGTCCAGGGGGGACCAGAGCAGGTGAGGACGATGACAGGGATCAGTGGGTGCATCATTCAGGACACCTTCAGCTAATTCAGTCATTTTATCCTCAGGTCTGTGGAGCAGCCCGGCTTTCATTCAGACCCAGAGGCGTTCTCCAGACCCGCTCAGGCTCCGCCCACCTCTGCCTCCCAGACGTTTCAGCCCTGGGACCGCAGAGAGCGGGACAGAGAACACCCCCTGACCCGCCTGGAGAACGCCCTCGCCGAGGTCCAGCGGTGCACCAGCTCCGACAGCGTCCTCTCCGCCGCCAGCCACGGCAGCAGCGGCTTTGACGACGGCAGCCACGGGCCGAGCCGCAGCCTCTCCGTCTTAGAGAAAGTCAGCCGCTTCGAGCGGCGGGAGCGAGCCGGGAAGCAGCGCAGCCACAGCACGAGCAACCCACACTGCAGAGCCGCCCATCAGAGGGTAAACCCAGATGTTTAAAACCATCCGTTTGACTCAAGCCACCTCACGCTGACGTTTCTATTTTTACTGGATCAGGTGACTGAGAAAGGCCGGAACTCCCCCTGCGGAGCCGACGACCTGAGGCACATGCTGGAGAGGAGCACCAACGGGACCAAAGCCCACAGGACTCTCAGCTACAGGGGAACCAGCAACGACCTCACAAAATACAGGTAGAGGAGCAGCTGGGGCTGATGGAGCCAGGCTGGATCGGAACCAAATGTTAAACTGCATGAATAAATCTCCTCTGGCCAGGACCACAGCAGATCCCAGTTCAGCTCTGCAGAGGAGTCGCAGCAGCTTCCAGCTGGAAGAGTCCAGGGAGAGAGACGGCCACAAGGACTCCTCCTGGGGACAGGACGTCCAGGAGGTGCTGGGCACCGTGCAGGACACGTCCTTCAACAGGTCAGGGTCAAACACAGGTCGGCCTTCATTTACCTGAGCTGCTTCCTGACTCGTGTCTCTGCTCAGATCTTACAGAGACTCTTTGAAAGACGCCCAGTCTAAGGTCCTGCGCTCCACCTCCTTCAGACGGAGAGACCTCAGCTCCTCAATCAGCCCTCCACCTGCAGCTCCTGCCTCCTCCAGCAGCCACCAGCCTCCTGCCGTGCCGGTCAAGTACCACTCGCTGGAGAAAAAGGGCCCAAAGACCATGCCCAAGCCCCATGGCATCATCATCACACCGCAGTCACCGCCACCACCAGTCACCTCCCCCCACGCCCCGAGGGAGCGGCACGTGGTCAGCCCGGAGGTCCGGGGGCCGAGCCCTCCGGCGCTCCCCAGTATCCCCCCAGTGGGACCTCCTGCTCTGGTGCGGATCTGCGGCCGCAAGCGTCTGATGGCGGAGCAGAAGAAGCGCTCGTACTCGGAGCCGGATAATTTGAACGAGATCGGCGTTTCAGATTTTGAGACTACTGCCCTCTTCAGACGGGGAGGAGGTAAATAAACAAAAACACACAACTTCACCAAGTCAGTCACGTTTTGAGTCTCTGTGGACCTAACCACGAGCCACGCCCCCGATCTCCCCGTCAGAGACCAGCGTGGCAGACCGGCGGAAGATATTTGAAGTGGCAGCAAGTCGTGTCGGGGGCGGAGCTCCTCAGAACGCCACGCAGAGGCCCGACCTGCGGCAGCTTCAGCAGGACGCTCTCAACGAGTACGTGGAGAGGAAGAGGAGCGTGAGGAGGGGAGAGGGAGGACAGAGGAGGCCCCTCAGTGCTTTCATACAGCCAGACAACAACAGCCATACGGGTGAGCGAGGAGGGAGGCAGCCATGACCCAGACGTACACGCTCTTCCTCATTTTGTCCCTCCTTCCTTCCCTCCCTCCAGTCTCCTGCAGTTACTCAGAAACCCAGAGCCTCTCCTCCGCCTCCAGCTTGCTCTCCCTCCAGGACGCTGGTCCAGATGTCCCCCTCCGCTCCACTCTGCCCCCTGGCACCGACCTGTGGAACCACCAGTCCAACCTCTTTTACCCGGGCCGAGTGACGACTCCGAGGCCTCCAGCTCTGCCACCGCACCGGTAACCAAACCGGACACGTGCACCACCCCGCGCCCCTCCGGTCACAGTTCAACTGTCAAGCTCTCCCTGTTTTCTGTTTGCAGTGCCCCTCCTGACTCCCCTACCGAGCCACGGGCCCAGCTCCTCCAGGGGCTCAGTGCTAGAGCAGGTCTCAGCAGAGACCTGAGCGTCCAGCCGCTGGACGCCGAGTCTCTGTCCAAGCAGCTCAACGGGGCTCTGCAGAGGGCCGGGTCCAGCCGGAGCCCAGGGAGGTCGGCGTCTGCAGAGGATCTGCTGGAGCAGTCTGAGCACAGACAGACGACCAACTACCGCACTTCGCTGCCCCTGGAGACCGTGAACAAGGTGAGACACAGGCTGACCAATCAGACCCAAGTATGGCGTCTCCTGTAATGACGCCAGGTAAAGAGAGCACAGAGTCTGTCCTACGTGAGCTAAAAGTGCTTAACCAGTCTGGACTGAGTGACCGTTGAGAGCAGACTGGGCTTCAGGAGGAGGGTCTTAAAGACAGGCTGACAAGAGGAGCTGCAGCGATGGACAGTCTGAGGACACGGACATGATGAAACAATCACATGTTCATTCAGCAGATTTATCTTGACGAGGATGAAAGAAATCTAATTCACTCTGGTCTAAGACTAATCTAAGACATCGGCGATTATTTGACGACAGTTTGCCGTGAGGACATTCGGTCCCAGAGTCTCACAGGACAGGAAATTCCGCGACTCCTCAGGGTTTCCTGTGAGGTGCCAGAGAGCCGGAGGCTGGGCGCTGTCCGATGTGGACGATGGCAAAGATAACACGCGCACGTATACAGAACATAGGACAGATCTACAGAGGCCCTACAGGAATGCAGCGGAGGATGGATGTCATTTATCTCCGTGAGTCATCAGAGTGTCACATAAACAGAGTTCAGACACGCCTACTTTAAACAGGGGGAGGGGCTTTAATCGACCGCTACGTGACTGAAAATGAGAAATCAGAGGATTTGAGTCACAGAGCGAGGAGTCAGCACATGAGGCGCTTCTCTTTTTAAAAGAAGCTTGTGATGAACATCAAACACTTTCCACGGGTTAAATAACATCTGCGGTCAGACATGTGATGACCGTCGATGCCACAGTCTGACTTGTTTGTTTTGAATGTTTGGTCACTTAAACAGGAAGCTCAGTGTTTCAGGATCAGAGACATGTTCAAAAAAAAAGGAAAACTCAAAAGGTTCCCTGCATTCAGATTTATTTAGATATAGACGTTGGCACGATAAACATTTCCAGATAATGAACAGGAAACTTGTCTTGCTTTCATATTATTGAGCTGTGATTTAGAGAAATAATCTAGTCTTTATGAACAAATCAATGAATGAATTTGATCTTCTAGATTTAACAACAGGAGCATGTCTGTGTTTCAGGACGTCCCTGCAGCCGACGGCAGGACGACCGGTGCGTTCGTCTCTGAATGCTGCCCTCTACCTGTGGACAGGTACTCAAACATGTGACCCAACAGCTGATCCGAGAGCAGCACAGGAGGGAGGGAGGTGAAAGATGAAGGGATGATAGAATGAGGAGGAGTCTTCTCCAAATAGTTTTAAATTAAACTTCATAGCAAGCTGCTGAGGAGGGAGGGAGGGAGGTGAGAAGTGATGCAAGGAGTGAGTGGGAGGCGAGATAAGAAACGGGTCAAAAGGAGTGTCAGGGTTGGAACAACGAGCTGGAGAGGAGGAGGAGACGCTGAGGAATTTAAGGAAATATAAAGTAAACATGTGAAGGTCAAAGGTCACTGCAGGAATCTGAGTTCAGCGTCAACAACCCGACTCATTTGGTTCCGTTTCAGACCTGCAGACTTCCAGGGACCAGAGGCTGTCCTCTGTCCTCGGCCGTCCCAGGACACCTCCCCGCCTGCAGCACCTCCTCAAGGTCCCTCACACTCACACGTCTCTAATGGACAAAGTCCACAAACAGGAGCATGTTGAAAAATGTCCTGAGTCACAATGTTAACGATTTCTCCTACCCACAATGCATCAGTACTCAAACCATCGCCTCCATCATTAGTTCTATGAAGTGAATGTGAATTCGTGGTCATTCTTTGAATCCTGTCTCTCTCCAGACCCAGGCTCCACCTCCTCGTCATACACGCCTGTCACCCGCAGAGAGCGCCAGAGGACCGCCGAGCGCCAACGGGCCCACAGCACCTCCACCCTGGCGGCCTCCGTCGGCCTGCCCTGCCCCTTCTCCTCCCCTGAGCCCCAGGATGGAGGTGGGGCCGAGAGGCGACACAACGGGAGGCTGAGCCTGGCCAACCTGGACGCCATCGCCTACCCAGGCCTCCCGCCCACCGGCGATGAAACCCCGGGGCCGGACAGACAGGCGAGACGCCGTTTGAGCGACGCCAGCATTTTAGAGGACGGCGAGCAAGACGCGTGCCTGGAGACGAGGGGGGGCCGTCCCTCAGACAACAACCACCATCTTTCACCCATCATGCCAACACCCCTGTCCCAGCTCTCAGCCACACCCACCAGGAAGGACAGCGAGAACTATTTGCCATCACCTTCCCCAACCTTCTTCTATCCGTCCACACGCCACCTGTCCTCCCTGAGAATCTCAGAGTCCAGCCTCCTGAGCCCCACTGAGCAGCCACACCCCTCAGAACCCTCCTGCCCACAGAACGACCTCGACGAGGTCTTCCTCCAGCACCCCGCCCCTCCCTCCCCTCCTCCACCAGTCAGAGAAACGAGCATCGTGGAGGATTTCCCTCCTCCTCCGCCTCCTGTGGAGTTGGAGCAGGAAGCTGATCTCCAGTCAGAGGGAAGGTTTGCCCAGGAACCTGAGTCCAGAACCAACTCAAGACCTCCACCACCTCTGTCCCCCTCCTATGCCCCCATCCCTCCACCTGTGCTCTCCGCCCCCAGCAACACCCACAACACGACCCAGGACAGCCTCAGTCTGGAGTACCAGCCCGTGCCCGAGAGGGACAAGACCCCACAGGAGCTGCGAGTGGAGGCGCTGGCCCGGAAGTTGGTTGGTACCGGACTCTACTTTTGACCCTCGTAACCGCTCCCTCTTAGTTTTAACTCTTCACATGTCACCGTGCCCAGGTGTCGCTGGACAGCTCTCTGGCGCCCCTGCTGGACACGTGGGGAGCCAAGTCCACGGTGGAGATCATGAAGGAGATCTTTCCCAACAGAACAGCTGATAAACATCAGTGGCTGCACAGAGGCAGCCGGCAGTGGGACGACAGGTACGGCCTCACACCAGGGTCGCTGCTGTAGTCACAAGGATGTTTATTACCAATCAAAATGTCTCCATTTAGTTTGATCAATATTAACACTTGAAGATTAAAAACCACATCCAGTAAATCCGAGTTATTTCTCATATTAAAGAACAAGAGAACTCCACTTAGTCTTAGGTCAGCATGTCGTGGCTTTCAAAGTCATTCACATCTAAAACCGTTGGTGGACATCAGTCATCTGAACATCGACAGAATGCTTCAAATCAAAACGTAAAGTGTCCGTGGTGAAACCTCTGAATGTAAAGTGAGGCTGAGCGTCCTCTGTGCTTCAGCCGAGACCGTGAGATTTCCTGTTGATGACGTCATCAGTCAGGACCAACCAGACAAACCAGATCAACAAGTTCCAGTTTCAGCTCAAAACCTGGAACTTGGTCCAATCCGTCTGTCATAATAATGGCGATAGAGTCGTTATTTGTCTACTTGGGTTGATTTTATTGAGGCGGTCACAGAACTACACTGCCACCTGGTGGCCAGACCGGGCGCTACAGTACAATATTCACACTAATCAGTTAATTTGATGAATCAAAACACAAGGTCATACCAGCTGTGTTCAGTCTCCCCAGTCAGCCTCATTTTCAGTCTGCAAAAAAAAAAAAAATTATATTGTGTTTCTTCAGAGTTCAAGTTGGCCCTTTCAGTTCTGATCCAAGATCAGTGATGGACGGAGACATTGAGACCCAAGAGGACGACAAAGATGTCAACACTAGCAAGGTAAAAGCAACGCCTCACTTCCTCATTATAAACCAACAGAAACATTTATAACAGCACTAAATGTGATCCTAAGCACAAATAACTTTTGGACCTGCAGTGAAAATGTAAGTCCTCAACATTTCATTACATCCTGGATCCAACTCCTTCATTGAATTGGCACCAAGTTCTAATAAATCAGCTGTTTTGAATTTCAGAAAAAGGAGAATGTAAATACCTTTAGAGACTCCTCTCCCTCTTTGTCCACCAGGTGGAGCTGTGTGAGGCTCTGAGGAGCAGCGTGGACGCTCTTCGGCAGGAGAAGGAGGCGCTGAGCGAGGAGCAGAAGTGTCACCAGGAGCTGGGGGAGCGCGTGGAGACGTTGGTGCAGGAACACCTGAAGACCAACGAGAGGGAGAAGTTCAGCATGTTCATCGGTACAACACACATACACACTAGAGCTCCCATGGTGCCTTGCAGCTCGTAGACGCTGAGGTTTTGTGTTTGCAGGAGATCTGGAGAAAATCGTGAACCTTCTGTTGTCGCTATGCGGCCGACTGTCCAGGATCGACAGGGCGCTGCTCGCCCTGCAGAGGGAGGCGCTGACGCAGGAGGAGGCAGCGGAGGAGCAGGTGAGAGGACGATGCTCCTAACGTTTACGACCTCACATCAGATCGGCTGCACAACTTCTGAAACCAGGGCTCAAAGATGAACTGAATGTTAGTCAAAGGTCACAATGACATCACAAGAGAACTCCAAGTTCAGTCTAATCAAAAGTCATGTGAAGGTTCTAGAGTTGCAGTTTCCATTGGGATTCAAGTTGAAAGTTATATCTACCCGTTGACGACCTGCTGACACTCGTCTCCTCTCGTCAGGATTCCCTCCACCACAAGCGCTCGCTGCTCCTCCGTCAAACTGAAGACGCCTGGGAGCTGAAGGAGAACCTGGACCGGCGGCAGCGGGCGGTCCACGGCATCCTGTCCAGCTACCTCAGCGAGCAGCAGCTCCAGGACTACCGCCGCTTCGTCAGCACCAAACCCTCCCTGCTGATTCGCCGGCGGCACTTGGAGGACCTCATACGCCAGGAGGAGGAGCAGCTGACGCGGCTCGTGGAGAACCTGCCGGCGGAGGTGGCGGAGGCTCGCGGCTGGTCGAGGGCCTCTCCCTTCCTGCTGCCGGGCCCCGTGACCTGTTCCTCTTTGTTCCCACCTCTGCTGCCAGGCCCCGCCCACTCCGTCAGGCCCACCACTGTGACATCACTGTGACATGGATGCCACTGCTGCAGGTGGCAGTGGAGGACGGATTAACACAATGACCCCGTTCCTGCAGCCTCCGGGACATTCAGAGCAGAAACGTGGAGGTTTAACACGTGACGACAAGATGGAGGAACAAAGCGTAATCATCCAGTAAACAAACATTTCAGCCGAGTCAGTAGTTTCTGCTTCCACCAGCTTCTCTACAGAGGTTATACATCATGTCCCGCCCCTTCCTGTTCAACATGTCGACACTGATCTTCTGATTTAATCAGAATACGTCACATCTGAGGTGAATAATTTAGTAAATCAGAACCACTTGGCTCGTAAACATCAGCGGAACCAGCAACTCTGAAAACGCAGGTTGAATAAAACAGGTCATTCAGAAACAGACAATATGATATGATAGACATCAAGTTCTTTATTGAAGGTTTCAGTGGAAGAATCAACACTGAACATTTGTGGCTTCACATCAGCTCTGAATTTAACATGAATATAAGTTTGAACCACTTAGATGAAGCGTTTCACTGTGTGACAGAGTGCTTTCTTTCTCATTTCTCCATCAGTCAAAAATCAGGTTTGAAACCAGTCACATGAAGCAGAAGCCATTTTACTTCCCTCCCAGACTCTGGAGACAAAGGCCTTCTGTTCTACAGGGTCAATATTTATTGTGAAATTAAAAACAGCATTGCCGTGTAAATCTGAATTACTGAAGTGTTCTTTTCTTGAGTGTACTTTTAAAACATGATAAACTTCACAGCTTATTTTCCATAAACAGAATCTGAGACATTTCTTGGTTTAGTCATTGAATGAAATTCAGTGTTTGCTTTGAAAGGCTATGAGGGGGATTTAAACTGCTCCTGGTTTTTGCAAAAATAAAAGTATTTCATAAATGACTACAGACTCTAAAATGCGTGTTCTCCTCATACGCCTGCTTTAATGTGGCCAGTCCTCCAGTAGGGGGCACTGTCTCAGCAGTATCAGAGGGAGAAACCGCAGCAGAATAAGAAAGTTAAACGTGTAGTGACTCACGTGCCTTCAGGAGCCAGAGTGTTTGCTGCTGCTCGCCATCGTGTCGGAGCCTCTGGAAACAGCAGACAGCAAGTTAGGACATTATCAAGGAGTTAAACATCAAAAAGTTCAAACAGGGAAACACTACACAACGTCACACTGAAGCACAGATAACAAACATCAAAGCAGTCATTTCAGTTCAAATGCAAACAAAGATTCAGACACAACACACACAGCAACTAAAGCCCCTGAGGAGCTAATGAATCTAAACTGAATCAAAAGGTAAACCAACGGTTCAACAGCACATTTTAAAGACAAGTCAGAAAAGTCCAAACACACACATGCACAACATTTCAACAGTTCACACAGCATCCATCAATAAGACACAAAGACAAGAGATGTGTCTTTCATTTGGGGTTTTATTAAAACAAACTGAACAACATGAAGATGAGAATTGTTTAGTAAAGTCATAAAAGCTTTAACTCTGTGGCATCAAGTTTAAACTCTGCACTGTTTCCTTTTTAACAGAACAAACAAGAAGCGAAGAATCAAACTTACTTGGTGCCGCCTGGTGTGAGCAAAAGGCCTCACCTGGCGCCACTCTCAGCTTAAGAGGCCTCCTCCTCATGACTCCGCCCCCTGCACAGGTGGACCCTCCACCCACACGGCCTCTGATTGGACAGAATCTGCTGCAGTGACTTGACATCCTCCATCTTGTCGCCGTCTGTCCTCAAAGTTTAAATAAAGTTTAGATGCCGAGTTGAATGAAGTCTGATCTGTGTCCTCGTGGTTTTCATTGGCCTTTCAGAGACTGGTCACGTTGACCTTTCGTTTGCAGGTTCGATACTCGCCCGTATCGACGCCCGATAACAAATATTTAATGTTATGTCCCGACAACATCAGCTAACATCTGCTAAGCTATCAAAGGTGACCTGATTTCCGGCAGTGAACAATGTTTGGAGTGACGTTAATCAAACACTGAAATGACGTCATCATCTCTTCTTCGAGTGATTCTGTAACGTGTCTCCGCGCCCCTCCAACATCCGGGTCATGTGCAGGAATGCGTTGGTTGGGCGGGGGTTAAATACCTGAGGTGGGCGGAGCTTCATTCCGAAGTGACAGAACCGACCTTTGGAACGAACACACACACACACACACACAGGGTCCGTCATGGCCGCAGATCTGTCCCAGGACGCGGTGCTCGGCTTCCTCCGGAGCAACGGAGGCTCCGTGAAAAACTCCGACCTGCTGCTTCACTTCAGGAACTTCCTCCGGAACCATGCCGACCGAGACCGAAACCGGGAGACGTTCAAGAGGTTCGTGAACACCCTGGCGACGGTCCGGCAGGAGGACGGAGTGTCCTACGTGGTCTTGAAGAAGAAGTTCCGAGGACAGGTCCCGGGGGACAGAGGCGGGGACTCGGTTCCCCCAGAGACTCACCTGAGGCCGGCTGAGCTGCGGGCGGAGACGACCCGGATACAAGCGCAGCCGAGAGAGGAGACAGTACCCGCCCCGCCGGGAGGAACCGCCATGAAAACGATCCTACCTGCAGCTGGAATCATCATCAACAACAACAACATGGAGACGAATTTGAACCTGAAACGTAAACAACAACAACAACAACAACAACAACAACAACAACCTCATGGACCACCCCCACATCATCTTCATCATCATCATCATCAACAACAACTTCCACAGCATAAACAACAACAACATGGACCACCTCATCAACACCACCCTCCTCCTCCTCCTCAGGTGAACGTGTCACCTGAGCCTCAGCCCCTCCCTCGCCCCAGAGACCCCCCCCCGACCCCCGGTGTGTCCGCGTGCGTCCAGGTGAGGCAGCAGACTCTGGGTTTCGGCGCCCCCCCTGCTGTGATCACACCCGTGGTCCGACCTCAGCAGCTGGCGGCGGCTCCTCAGCTCCTCAGCAGGGGGGCGTGTGTGCAGCCCGGAGGAGGAGGAGCCCTCCACCAAGAGCCTCCTCTTCATCCTCAGGTCGCTCCGCGCAGATTCAGGTACAGGCCCAGCTACAAATCAGCTGTTTCTCATGACGATGAAGACGAGGATGAAGAGGAGGAGGAGGAGGCCACCACGAGGAGAGGTTCAGCAGGAGGAGCGTGGCCCCTCGGGGCTCCTCTAGAGGCCTCCAAGAGGGCCCTCTCCACCTCCTCGCCGTGCATCACAGAGTCACCTGCACCTCCCTCTGGTGCCTCCTCCTCTTCATTAGAGAAGAATCTGCCAAAGATTTTAATCCAGGATGAGGAAGGAGGAGCGCTGCCCCCCCATGACTCAGGGGTGGAGTTCAAAGGACAGTGGGCGGGGGCACATGTCTCACCAGAGTCGATGCCCATCAGATTCAGCCGACCAGACCGCTACACGCCGTCTCCACCCGGGGTCAGAGAGGTTTCACCTTCCCACGCCGTCCACCTGCAGCCGCGACCCCGGTCTGGTCCCGGTCTCGGCCAGGGGGCGCGGCTGTCGTCCAGCCACAGCAGCATCTTCTCCCCCTCCTCGGACGCTGGCTTCTCCAGCAGCGAGTGGCCTCCGTCCAGCTCCCCCAGAGGATCGGGGTGGAACAGCAGCGACGAGGACCTGCGGGCCCCGGCAGGTAAGGCCTCCGCGGCGTGGAGCTGCGAAGACGATCCGCCGTCATCAGTGAACCCTGGGGGACGCTGGCGTGCACACACACTGTAGTCTGATCATCATGCACGTTGTCTCTGCTCCTCTGACTCAGCAGGAGAGACCGGCCGTGGAAACAGAATCGAGGACGCGCTCCAGCGAGCACAGAGGACCAGGCTGGAGTCGCCGCTCCATCAGTCCGCTGAACGTCTCCATGACAACCAGGACCCTAAGCTCAGAGTGTTGCCATGGCACCTGTCCACAGGTGAGAGGAGACATTCAGTTTGTTCAGAGGAGTCAGACGAAGAAGAAGTGACTTGAACGTCTGTGTTGACGCTCAGCAGGCGTGTTGGAACGTGACCTGACGGAGGGAGGGAGCAGAACGTTAGAAACCTGCTGCAGCTCGTTCGGTTGTTGTTCCGACAGATTGTGTGACATCACTGTCAGAAGGTGAGGATTTCATGTGACTCCTCCTGCTCCCTCAGGCGATCTCTATGACGACCGCGAGGACGCAGAGTCCAGCGACGGCTCCTCCATCTCCTCCCCCGTGAGGCAGCGCTCGGCGGTCCCCAGGCGGCTCAGCAGTCGTCTGAGGAGCAGGATGTGTCGCAGCCTCGGGGCTGACCTCGACCTGCTCCTGCAGGAGGAGGAGAAGGGAGGAGGAGGAAGAGGAGGAAATGAGGTGGCCCGGCTGAACCGCCTCCAGTTGATCTCCTCCTCGCTGAGTCTCCATCACACCCTCTCCTCCTCCTCCCTGTCGTCGTGTTCCACGCCACCGCGCAGCCACAGCGTCGCTGACCTTGTCGAGAGGGAGGGGCCCAGTGGAGGGAGGAGGAGCCTCCCGGCTGTCCCTCCTCCCGCCGCTCAGCATGAAGGCTCCAGTAAACAGGTGAGACCTCCGTCCGCTCGGGAGCTTTATTTTGAAAACGTGCGATCTCTCCTTCCTGGTTCGATCCTGTTTGCAGTCGCTGGTTCCTCTGGAGCCCAAGGAGCACACCTGGCTGGTGAAGGGGGCGGCGGGGGCGTGGCCTGACATCTACTCCCTGTTCAGAGATGATCCGTCTCTGCTCAACAAGCGAGACTTCATCTCTGGCTTCACCGTGCTGCACTGGATCTCCAAACACGGGGACCACCGCGTCCTCAACACCCTGTGGTAAGAAGCCGCTCCGTGAAACTGATTTCACTCCTCACGCTCAATCAGCTGATCCTCTCCGCCTGGCCACGGTTTCAGGTACGGAGTCCAAAAGGCCGGTTTGACGTTCGACGTAAACGCCCAGTCCATGTCCGGCCACACGCCACTCCATATCGCCGCCATCCACGGCAACAAGAACATAATACGGCTGCTGGTCGGCAAGTTCGACGCAGACGTGCGGCTGAGGGACACGGCGGGCAAGAGGCCCTGGCAGTACCTGAGCCGCAACGCACCGCTGGAGATCTTCCAGCTGCTGGGCGCCCCGGCCCGGGCCGCGCTGGGCGGAGACGGGCCGGGCCGGAGGGTGGACTCCAGCTGGGAGCAGCAGCAGCAGCATCGGCGCCACCGCCGCCATCACTTCTCCACAGCCTCCTCTGGAGAGAGGCCGCTGACCATCGCGGGCACGATCCGGGTCAAAAGGTCGTCCTCCATCGCTGCGTTGCTCAAACACAAATCCCTGCGTCGCTTTCATGCAAATAAATCTGACTTCTTATTTTAAAGACACTTGGGCTGATTCGGTCATTTTGTCTGGATGGTTCTGGGACCCGGGATCAACCCAGCACTGAACTGGAAGCTCCACAGAAGCTGAGCCTGAGGGTCTCAGACCTGCTGGACGTGGACGTCACAGATAAAACTCAGTGATTTGTGCTCAGTTTCCAAGCAGAGCTCCAGTTTCACTCGGACTCTTTGTTCGACAACAAAGACCAAACTGCAGCTTTTGTTGCTCAGAAACCTGATGTTCCTCACGCTGTCTCACCCACAGCTTCACTTTGAGTTCTTCCTTTGTTTGATTCACTTTCTATTGGACGACACATCACAGACACCTCAACGCTGGACGGCGTGTGTTGGTGATTTCAGGCTCGTGGTGCATTTGGACGTCGGGTGTTGTTTTGTTCACCTTTACAAGCACAGTCAACATGTTTAATTTTTTTGACAGCTCACTTTAGAATCAGGATCAAGCCGGTTCAGGGTTGTAAACGAGGACCGGTGCAGTATTTTTATTCTCACAGTATTAAATTCAGAAATATTAAAATACTGTGAATCACACTGGGTCTCTGACTGCTCTCTACGTCTCTCAAACACAGACATGGACTATAGAAACTCAAGTACTGAAATACAGCATTAAGGTAAATGTACTGCAGTACCAAACAGAGAGTGGCTCCGCCCAGGAGATCCACCACCAACAAGGGAATCAGTCCTGTGACAACATGTTCGCCTGCAACTGTTGGACGTGTTTGTTCGTGAACTTGTAACCATGACAACCCGTCACTGACACAGAGGCCGAGAGTGTTTAGAGAATGGACTTTAAAGGAAGCCATCAAGGTTTGTCAAGTGAAAGTACAAGTGTGCACATTCTGTAACAGCCGGTTCAACCTGTGCTGGAGTTGGATTGAGTTCAGCGCTGACGATGATTCTCAGAGTCAATAAATCTTTCCATACACAAAGATTTACACAGAAACAGAAAAGTCAGGTGTCATACTTGTATGTTTATTTTGAGGTGCCGCGGTGCGTTCAGGGACCCGGAGTGTCCTCCAGCAGCCGCTGCAGCAGGAACAACAGAGCTTTTTACAGGAATACAAATATTAAACAGAACTTTGAGATTCAAAGAGAGCGTTTTTTTTTTTTAAACAGAGTGAAGATCGTCACTTGTTTGTTTTGTGAATTAGCTCAGACACAAAAACCACATTTCTGTCAGTCAGATAAAAATTAAAACACTTCCAATAACTCCAGACTGATTCACAACAGGAATCCATTGCCTTCAAATGTGAGTCCTCTGGTTGTTCTAACAGTCTGAGACCGGAGACAGGATGGTACTGCACAACTGTTTGTTTTACACTCCCAGGAATGCCAGGCGGGTGGAGTTGACAGCCATGTTTCAACTTTCAGTCAAACCTCGCAACAAGCTGAAAACAATCAGACGTGTTGACAAATTGCACTTCATAAAAACAAACCTTCTATCTGGGCAGAAATAACAGGAGATCGTCTCAGTAACATTCACACGTTTCAATGAGAGTCTATGGAGAGGTTATAAATAGACATGAAAACATGCAGGGGAGGGGGGACGAGAATAAAAACATAAATATGGCGAAAACAGAAGTTTAAAAGTGAACAACAAATATAAGATGACGGACATTTCTTGCACAGCAGGACAGAACGGGACGCGAAGTCAATTCTAGGTTAATTTTTTTTGGAAGGCAACTTTTTGTGTTTATTATTTTTTTAAACCTTTTGTTTATTCTATTTGTGTTCAACAAATATCTGGATTCAGTAGCAGCAGCAGGTTTTTTTTAAATGTTTAGCTTTTTTTGTGCTCTGTCTTCCTGCTGCAGGAGACGAGGACGACTGTCCTCAGGGCAGCTGAACGCCTCGGGGTCACGACGGGTCATTGACACCGAAACCACCTCGACGGCTGACATCGTCTGAATCGAGCTTTAAAGATATTGTTACGTTAGTTGGATGAAAGTGCTGACGCAGGCGGACGTCACTCCTGAGGAGCTGCCTCAGATTCATTAATTTTTCTCTTCCTCTGAATGAGTCGCCTGTGACTGAGCGAGCTGCTCCTCACTGCCGAGGGCACGAGCGCAGCCTGAACGTCGTGTGGATACTTAGACCCGTGGACTTTATTCTGAAAGGGAAACAGGATGTCGGCGTTGAGGTGGTTAGGGTGAACAGCTTCCTGTTTGGTCTTCAGGAGGCGCTGACCGGCTGCAGAGGCGGGCAGGGGGAAATGCTGCCTTCCTGTCGGGACGACAGGACACTGCATACGTTCAGGCCTCCTCCTCCTCCACCTGTGGGTGTGGCCCCCGCTGCAGGTGTCGCCCCCTCCTGGACGGCGATGGTGGAGGTGACTTCTTCGTTATAGAGGCGCTTGATTCCATCATAGAAGTCGTCCACCTCCATCTCCTCCACCTGAACACAGGCAGGTTATTTTGACTCAGGTGGCGCGTTACACATTTGTCACAACGTTGAAAGGGTGATGCCGTCACCTTGCGTTTGGCGGAGGCCTTGCAGCGCAGCGTGACTTTCTGCAGGGGGAGGTTTCTGGGTGGGGAGAGCAGAGCCAGGATGCTGCTGTTGGTGGAGGAGGAGACGGAGCTCCACAGTAGCCCCTCCTCCCCCCCAGCAGGTGTCGGTGGCTGGGCAGAGACGAGGGCGTGGTCCCTGGAAGACTCCGTGGTAGAGGTGGTGATGGTCCCTGGAGAATAAAACACTTTAATAACATTCCTTGTAGTGTAGTACATTACATGTCACCCAGCTCCCTCTAGTGGCCAAAAGGGCTAACTACAACATTTTAACTTCACACACTGACAGACTTTGTGTATGTACCCAGAGTGCAGCAGGGGAGTGTGGGCTCCTCGGTGGTGGGGCTCTGCAGGGGCTGGTAGATGTAGACAGTGTTCAGAGGCAGGGAGACTCTCACTGTGGACAGACTATGTGCCACCAGCTCCCGACTCCTGATCAACTCAGAGCTGTTGATCTGAGACCGAGGACAGGGGGGACAAAAGAAGGAAACAGAGAAAAAAAGAGAGACATTTTTATTGTCATGTCTGTCTTTGCTGTCGTAAAGGTGACAACAGGAAGTACGGCGTGTGGCACCTGTGCCCTTCTCAGCAGGTCGATAGTGAGAGCCAGCCAATCAGGACAGCGGGTCTCCAGCTCCAGGGTGATGAGGGCCAGGGCCAGCATGGATCCTCTGAGCTGCAGGGACACGGGAGGGACACACCTGGTCAGTGAGCCTGAAGAGCCCACAGAGGAGCCAAGCTTTCTGAGAGAGTGTGTGTGTGTGTGTGGACCTGAATGAGCGTGTGGTCGGCCAGACAGTGGTAGAGTCGCTGTGTGAGCAGGGCGAGGTGCTGAGAGCGATTCAGTCCCAACACCGAGTCCAAGAACCCAGAGCGACACGACGACACCATCGCATGGAACTGTGGGGAGGGAGGGGAACACGTCAGAGAGGGAGGGAGAGAGAAAGAGAGGTGTGTGTGTGTGTGTCATAGACATACTATGTGCAGGAAGTCCAGAGCTGTGGCGGTGTGCAGGTCCCAGTTCAGTTTGTCCAGGACTATCCGCTCCATCCTCAAGATCTCTGATGGAGAACAGCCACAGCTGCTGGAGGCGACCAGCTCCTTCAGAGAGGGCACACACTGAGACACACACACACACACACAGGGTCAGAACAGTCAGTCACACTGTGATTTGCTTCACTGTGCACCATGTTCACCTCGTCCTCCTCACAGGTCTTGGCAGCCAGGAAGAAACAGGCCATGGAGATGCAGCGCAGGTACTTTGGCCGAGCCTGAGGACAATAATCCAATCATTAGATCCACTTTGTGCTTCAGTGTGTCATTAATGCTCCTGCACTCCCACAGCTCATCCTCCCAGGTGTTCTCACTCTGAACTGGGTCACTGTGGACCAACTGGAATCTTGGTGAGCGTCAATGAGGCGTCCCATCGATCACCAGGGGGCAGTGATGCTCTGATAACAGCAGTGAGTGTATTCACCTTGATGGGAGCTAGGAAGCGGTCCAGGATGCTAACAGCTAACACCAGGGTCTCTGGGTACAGCCGCAGCCTACTGTGCAGCTCCGTCAGCCAGCGCACGGCCTCGTCCCGCTGGGCCGGGGTGATGTCTGTATCCTGCAGGAAGAGGAAGACGAACCGTGATTACAACATGAGTCTGACACTGAAACGTTCTTTACCAGGCTGATTCCCTGCACAGGTAGAGTGAGCACACCGTCCAGAGGCAAACATTTAACTTTAGATTTAGAGAAAAAACTCATTCTGCCTGTCTACAGAAACCAGCCTGCAGCCATGTCCCAGCTCGTCTCAGGTTTAGAGCTAACAAAGGAAACTGTTTGAGGACAGAAGAGGAAACCTTGAAGCAAACATAGCAGGATGTGAATTCTGTCTTTGGGCTTTAAGACAACAATGCTATTTCAGGTGGAGGCTTGGCCTGGTTTCAAAACACGACAAGTCGCGTGAATCGAGCTGTGTCACCCAGTGAGGACGCTGAGACAGGATCCTGCTCAGGCCTTCGGGACCGACACAGAAAAGACAAACAGGACGTTAAACCAGTTCGACAGCTGATCTGCACAGCATCTCAAAATATTCCAGGAATTCAACTTGTTCATCTCGGCTGAAACTGTTCACAGGCAAATCCTTAACAGAGGACTGTTCTGCTGGAGTAAGAATATTTCACCCTGAGATCAATACAGTTTAATAACATCTCATTTATTCTGTCACTTTTCATCTGAGCGGTGTGGTAGTCAACATTTGTTATCTGACCTGGGTTTGTGTTGAGAGAAAACAGAGCAGAGAGCACACCTTCATTATCTCTTCACTGAGATCTACAGCTCATTTCTCAGCCCAGCTCCAACTAAATGTAAATCTATGAACCAAGTCTTGTGGAGACTCATGACTAAAGGTTATTTCAGTATCAATATAATAATCCACAGAATGTTTTACTGGAGTCACTTTGTATGTGCAGCCACTCCTGAGAATCTGTCTCTGAGCTGAAATGACTGAGTGGAATGCGTAACACTGGCCCAGCAGCAGAGGGTCAAGGGTCATAACTCAGCCGACCCTGTTAGTTAACTGCACTGTAACATGACACTGTTCATCACAGCTCCGAGGAGACCAAACTGAACTGGCCTCTGTCCTCTCTGACTCTGGCTCCTCTTCAGACGGTTCATGCACTTCTACTTTAGATGATTATTACCCTCTATTCAGATTTCAGTTGGCAGGCTTCGTCTCTAGCATGAGGAGGAGCATTATTTACTCTAAGGCAGTGACGCTGTATATACACTGTGAGGAGACCAACTGCCTTCCTGACCTCATTCACCAGTTTACACATCTGCCTTCCAGCCTGAGGCAACGAGAAGCGTTTCTGTCTTTTATTGGTCTCTTTATTATCAACACTGGAGACGGGCAGGTTCAAGGACATCAGTATCAACAGCAGTGCCTGGCAACAGAGGAGCTTCAGCAGGAACTCTTTCTTTAATCTCCAGGAATATATAAATATAATATTATATTAGAATGATTGAACTCATCAGTGTAATATCTGAGGTGTTGAATAGTTTCACAGGTATCTGACACAATGTGAGACAAGCTAGGCGAGTCTGACGAGACATGACATCAGTGACATGCGCCTTGAGCTGTGTAAAATGAGTCAGTTGTGATGTAGGTTTCAGTGACTCACTACTTCTTCGCTCAGTTGAACACCAAACGAATAAATCAATGGAAAAATCATTAACCTGACAGATCAACAGGCAACATGAAACCTGGATCAGTCTGCTGATGATGATGATGACAGTGGACTGATAAAGACTTCAAAATGTATCTGTGACAGTGACAAGTTTATTTAGAGAACTTGTCATAACATGTCCACAAAACCAGACGACTGCCTCCATGTGACAATATGTTGCTGTGGTAACGAGCTGAGGTTGTGAACTGTTGGCACATGAAGCAAACTCATCATGATAAGATCCTCTGCGACCTTCTGTGTGTTGTTGAAACATTTACCATTTCTCCTGCTGTCAGACCGTGTCCTTGTCTTTATGGAACACCGTGGACTGGAAACCAAGCAATAAATCCACCACAGCAGTAAGGGCGGGTTAGCTGTGACTCCATGTGTTCCTGAACTAACTGGAGGTGCTCACCTGTGAGGAGGGCTTCTTCGACACGTAGACCTTCCACATCTTGTCTTCCCGAGAGGCTGCCTTTTCCAGAAGAGAAGACAGCCTCTGGTGTCCCCAGGGCTCAGTGAACTTCATTCTCTCCTCCCCTGGTTGAGCCTACCTCCTCACTGGGAACAGCTACCTGCACAACGACAGAGCACATGGGATGGATCATCACACACCACCGACACCAACACCTGGTTTACATTCACCAGGATTCTCTTGTTTTGATGTTTGGCTTCCCAACAGACCAAACTTTACAATATGAGAATTTAAACAGTTTATATTAAGATGCATTGCAGAGCAGGTCAGACGCCCTGTCTCCTCCAGATTAGTGGAATGGACCGATTTAAATTAAAGATGGGGTCTGTTCACAGTCTGATGGAAACAGGGAGAAACTGTTCCATCCTGTTAATAATGAACCAAGACAGTCACCTGAGGACAAACGGTCTGAAGACAAAGAGTCCACTCTGTCCCACAAGCTTCGTGCAGGTGGGACAGTGTGGAGACAGTGTCCTGAAGCAGCCCTGGATAAACAGTTAGCACATTAGCCTTCTGACCCAGTGTGTAGCTGCTACTGAAGCTAACTGCGATGCTAACAGTGAGTAAGCAGACACAATGAAAACACCCGAGAGAAGGTGATTCCAGGTGGTTTCCCCCTCCGGGAGTTCATACCGTGTCCAGGAAAGCACCGGGCCTCCCGCGGCAGCAGGTGCATTACCGAGCGTCCCCTGCTGCTATTACCCCGGCTCTGACTACTTCCTGGAGCGGAGCTAATCCGACATCCAGCCGATCACGTAGCGGCGCTAACAACTCGCCGGCTCGGTTTATTTTAAACATACTCCCGTTTCTAATGTTCGTGTCATCCAGCGGCGGGTGGGATTTTAAACACCGGAGGCTGTGTCAACACCCGACGGCTGAGCTCACTTCACACCGAGGCCCTTTAAATGCCTGCCTGGAACCAGGTGATAGACGGAGCCTCACCTCCCCTGCGAAGCGGAGACAGTTGGATTTCATCTGGTCCTCTCGGTCCACGGGAAACGGAGCTTCCCTCTCTTCAGACCTCCATCTTCTCGTCCCGGGTGGAAAAGGTTCCTGTAGAAAAAGATATAAAAATAAAATAACGGAACATAGACCAGGTCTACTTCCGAGGAGGGGACTGAGGGGGGAAGAGAGGGGACAGACTCCGCCCAGCCGAGGGCGGAACGGGAGGAGGAAACAATCGCACCCTCTGTGGAATATTCCTGTGTAATCATGCTGGATCTAAAGAAGTATTTGCACTGTGTATTATCTGCAGTTTGGATGTGGTTAAACACTTTAGCTGACACCGTGTGTGTTTCCTGAGACTGCCAGAGGAGATCGAGTTATATTCGTCTTAGAATGACAGCAGCTGCTACTCACAAAGCCTATTTATTATTGGTGTTAAATATTTCTCCATGCGTTTCACAGACGTTTCTACAACCTTCACATTCAGTCATTTAAAACCCATTTTAAATAAAGTTTCTTGGATTTATTTGTCTTTATGCATAAGTGACAGAAGGCACTACGTAATGCTAATATTGCGTCAGGGCCCTGCTCATCGGTGAGCCAATCAGAGCTTCCCATTTTGGGCGGAATTTTTGAACGTGCCAAATTGGGGCTCGCTGATTGGCTGATGCAGCGGCCAGTCAATCGGGATCGTCTGACACAGAAGATCGATTGTATTCAACCTCCGGTCGAATCCTTTGATTAACTGGTGACTGATTATCGATATATTCAGAAAATAACTTCATTTGTGTGTTAGAAATTGCGTCGAACGCTAAAAATAAGCGTTTAAACGAAGCGCAAAACTCAGGAGGAGGAGACCTCTGGCTCGACACCCCCCGCCTCTGATTGGCTGCATCCGAGTGACGCAGCCTGTGGGCGTGAGCGTTGTGGACATCAACAAAGGAGAGAAAGAGACCAAAAAGAGAAAGAGAAGGAAAGAAGGAAGGAAGGAGTCCACAGACACAAGAGACACAACCGAGATGAGGATTTAACTTAAGCAGCAGGTAAAGATTTCAAGATTTAACATTTCACTTCACACAGACACAGAGACAGCAGGGGACACGGGGGGACCGATCAAAGGGACATTTATTCCTCTGTAGTCTGAATAACAAGTTCCCAGATTCTTCAACAAAACCTCCTGGTCGGAGGGACAAATGTCTCCAGAACACACAGGTGTGTCTCTGCGGTTGTTTTCTGTCTCGGATCCACTCTTCCTTTTTTAAAAACCTCGGTTCTGTTTGCGGCGAGAAAGCAACAACAGCAGCAGCCTTCATTAATTCGGTCATTTACACCGAGTCTTCTCCATCATTAGCACGACACAGTGTTTAATATCAAGTCAACATGCCGTTTAATGTAATTAACATCATGTTTAACATCATTTTCTCTGTCGAACGGTTTATATTCGTGAAGCTGACAGAGGCCGCCCCTCCCCCGCTCCTCAGACCGGAGGATTTAATACGCTCGCTCGGAGCGGCTAACGTTAGCTTCCTCCGTTAGCATCTGTAAAACACGGTGGAGATGGAGGTTTCCGTCGAATGGAGGCTGTTCTGTGTTTGCTCTCGGCTGTTTATTAACCGACGGGACCGTGGAAAGGTGGTTGTTTTTGTCGGTCCGGGGGCAGAAGGCGTCGACCAGAGGAAACCTGACACCGGGGCTCAGCTGAGGGTAGTGGGCTGGGCTCCGAGCTCCGAGCCCTGCGGGAGAACCAAGGAGAACCCGACCACTGTGGAACAAACGCGGGGGAACGATCCATTAATAAATAACATTAACATGTCGGAGGGATGTTTTATTAAGCAGAGAAAATAAAAATAAAAAGTCTGGAGTTAATGTGTTTATGACTCGAGATGCCCTCAGTGATAAAGCAGGTTATACTTCACAGTAAAATACAGTTTAAATATTAAAATGACTGTTATTCTAATTTATTGTTTACATTAGTAAATTGAGTTATTGACTTCATTACACATTGAGACTGAGTCTCTGCTCTCCCGTGTCCTGCAGTGTGAAGACGGAACATTGGACATCACTTCCTGCTGTGGCAGCTGAGACATGGACGTCTATAAGCTGATGAAGGAGCTGCGGGCGAATTATGAGCAGGAGGTTTTTTATCTTCCTAAACAAACGGGGCTGAGCCTCATTGAATCCTCCACACAGGTGAGAGCGTGTGTCAAACCGCTTCATTGATCCGCAGCCTCTCTGAGGTTGTTTTTATTCTGCTAACAGAGGACGTGGGTCTATCATCAGCATGTCTTTGTTTCCCAGGGTGACAGTCGGATCTCAGCCAAGTGCAGAGATGCCAAAGTTGAGGACCTGTGGAGTCTCACCAGCTTCTTCGGTTACAGCACGCAGACCTTCGTCCTGGCTGTTAACCTGCTGGACAGATTCCTGGCCATGATGAGGGTACGAGATTCTTACACCTGATAGGAGCAGACACGGGAAACCTTAGCACTCGTTTTTTTTAGCAGGGGTGGTACGCGTTTGGTCTGTGAATGCCTCTAGCTTCAGCTAAGTCTAATTCATTTGGTAAAATCAAGTTCCTCCTTAGTAAATTCCCCTCTCTGCTGAATGTGCTGTTTCCTTCTTCCTGGATCGACTTGCTGAATCATGACGTGCTCTGTGCCCAGCTCCCATCTTTGGTGTCTAACTCACCTCTGTCCCCTCAGATCCAGCCGAAGCACCTTTCCTGCGTCAGCCTCAGCTGCCTCCACATGGCGGCCAAAGTGACGGAGGAGTGCGACGTGACGTCCACCGACGAGCTCATCCGCATCGGACAGTGCCGATTCACGGTGTCCGACCTCAGTCGCATGGAGAAGATCGTCTCCGAGAAGCTCAACTTCAAGTCCAAAGCCATCACTGCCTTAACGTTTCTGCAGCTGTACCATCAGATCACACTTTCACACTGCACGGACAGGTGAGCGCACAGGAAACAGCAAGTGGTGTGCACCTGAACTTTAAATAAACCTGATCTGTCAACATTCAGTGACACTTCAAACTATTGATTTTCCTTCAAATTTGAAATCAACAAAAGCCCCCAGAGTTCAGGTTCTCCTCTGACTCCACTGGCAGAGCCTCTCCCCGCCCCTGCTTGTTTCTCACAGTGGTTCCACTCAATATAGGACAGTTTACTTTCGGCCGACGTCTGACTGAAGTGCACTGATAAACATGTGTTGTCATCTGCTGCGGGCACCAGAGTCCCACACTTACATAATGCTTTTACATTCACCACCATGGTCCACAACAGTTTATCTAAAGGTTGTTTATGGAAGTAGATGCTGTTTGTGAGGAACATGTCTCAACCCGAGTGTGTGTGTGTGTGTGTGTGTGTGTTTGTGTGAGAACAGGAAGGAGACTCTGAGCCTGGAGAAGCTGGAGGCTCAGCTCAAAGCCTGTCTGTGCCGGATCTCCTTCTCAAAAGCAAAGGTAAGAATTCACTGCTGGGGTCAGAGATCAGGCTGGATTACAGCCACCCGGCCGCCTAATGAGTTCTTCAGAACTCTGCTGCCTGTCTGACATGAACTCTGTTTTCTTCCTCTCTGTCTCAGCCGTCCGTCTTAGCCCTGTCGCTGCTGAGGCAGGAGATCGAAGCCGTGCAGTCAGAGGACATGCTGGAGATCGCCTCTCATATCCAGAGACACTTGAAGGTAAATGACATACGCTCGCCTGGGAGGTAAAGTCCCACCTGGACTCCCACTCTCATGGAAATCAAAAACACACATAGCGGCTCAGACAAAATCCTCTTCGAGGAAGTGAGAGCCCCGAGGTCCAATTCCTCCGACTGGACCAGTAAAACTGAATCTGTTGGTATCAGCTCATGATTCCACAGAGATGAATGGATCTGTGTGGAGGGGGGGGGCTGTGGTTACATAACCTGGCGTCTTGTGACTCAAAACATCCAAAAGTCCTCACTCTTTACACCTTTCCTCCGGGGCCTGGAGCTGCCCTCATGACGCTCAGGTCACTGGGATGTTTCCTCTCATTACACCTGTATATCATGTTGTACCGCACACAGTCAAAGTTCTCATATAACATGTGGGGACTGAAACAGTACGCACCCCTCCCCCGCTCTGAGGCAGGGTCCTCCTCACTCCCTGACCTGGGGTCCGGGTTTTCTGTTTACAGTTCACGTCTGTGTTAAGTAATGGCGTTATTTAAAATGTCCTGACGTCAGTTCAGGTACTGGGTCGCGGGGCAGGCGTCCAGACTGACCAGCTGTGTTGCTCGGTTTCAGATTGCCGACGGCGAGCTGCGACTGTGGAGCGAGCGAGTGGCGCAGTGCCTGTCCGACTACGCCTCACCCGAGTGCAGCAAGCCCAACCACAGGAAGCTGCAGTGGATTGTGTCGCGGCGGACCGCCCAGAACCTGCACAGCTACCGCAGCGTCCCCGAGCTGCCCACCATCCCAGAGGGAGGCTGGGACGAGAGCGAAAGGTCAGAGCTTCACGCACGCCACAGAAACATGACCGTCACATACCTCCTGCACTTCAGGTACTAACATGATAAAGTTAAAGGAGCCACAGGTTTCACCACAAAGAAACTGACCAGGGATCAGTTAGAATACCCACAATCCCCCTCAGCCTGCTTCTGTGTCAAACATCTACAACAGAAATGATCACACTGGAAACACTGATGACATCACTGACAGCAGAGGGATTCAAGAGAAACACACACACGTCTGTTCCTGTTTTCAGGGGTTTTTTTGTGCGTGCGTGCGTGCGTGCATGTACCAGCGCTCCTCTGAAGCAACCAGTCACGTAACACAGGATTCAGCTGTGTTGAAACAGCTGTGACACACACACCAGCTCTCATATCTCCCAGCCCTTTATTACAAGATGTGCAAAGTTCTCGTCACGTCCCACTGACACAGACGTTTCCATGACGTCAGAGCCCCGCCCCTTTATGTAACTTCAGGACAGGTTTTCTCTGAAGACGGTGAAAGCAGACATGGGGCCCGCTCCCAGGCGGAGCAGTCAGGACATGAGAGCTCCTGTCTGTCATTAATGAGCGACTGTCCTCTAACAGCGTCTCTCTGTCTCCGTCTCTGCAGCGAGGACTCATGTGAGGACGTCATGAGTTCAGGTGAGGAGTCACTCAGCAGCTCCCTGGGCAGCGACGCCGAGGGGCCCTACTTCCCTCTTCACTTCCGCCAACAAAAACAACGTCACCACCTCCTTGCCTGAAGCCTCCTGTGCCGACCTCTGACCTCCCCGCCCCCTTCCTCAGTCCTTTAATTTATTGCTGGATTAGCTGCAGCGGGCAGCTGAGCGCTCTGGGTTGTTCTGGTAGATTTTAGTTTAGTGAAAGTGTTGGTGCATGTTGAGACGTCACATTCCAGGAAGCATGGGCGATGTGCGGAGGTGCTCGGTCATCGGATCAGACACAGTTCTCGTTGTTGAAATTATTTGCCAAAACATGTGGTGTTTAATTCTTAGAATGTTTTTGACTGTTATTAATCTAAGACTGTTTTCTTAAAGGTAGAGAAGTTTTTATTTTTGTCCAGACGGTCAGAGCAGATGTCACTTCATCCTCGTCGTCGCGACTTTAAAAGACACGGGACACGTTGTCCCGTCTCAAGGTGACGGTTCTGCTCTGGGCGACTGGAGCCGAGTTTGCACACTTTTTGTTTTAGATTTCATTTCAAGTGTTAAATGGTAAAACTGGAGTTTGCGTGAGAAGCGAAACGGAAACTTTCCGTTTCCTGTCAGAACCATGCAGTCACCACAGGGTGCTCAGTGTGTGTGTGTGTGTGTGTGTGGTCTTTATATTTAAAGCTGCCAATTTTAGGATGTAGCTAGAAAGATGGAAGTGACCGTGTGTCAAAAAATTCTAAAAAATGTCCAAAATGTAAAAAAAATGTTAATACAAAAACTTGTAAAAGTGTAAATGATGTACAAAAAAAAATGTTAATAGTTGTGTAGATAGAGTTATTTATTCCTTTTTGTCACCTGTACTGAAAAAAGAAAATCTTATAAAAACGTTATTTTTAAACCTTGGTCTCGTCTGTGTTCTTCCATCAGAAAGCAGACTTCACTAATAACTAATATACAAAAAGTCTTCTCACCAACAGATTCTCTGCAACAAACATCTGACCTCAGTTCAACCAGAGAAGCGAGCAAAGTGTTTCTAATGATTAGATATTCATACTTTTTAATGACGGTCACAAACACAAGCACGAGACAGTCCAGTGTTTCCAGCGAGAGCAGAGAGAAATGATGTGAAATCAGTAAGTAAAAAACAAAGTTGTAACTCTCACACACACACTGACACACATCACCAGAGCTCAGAACGAGTGGAATAAATTGGACTCACTCCTCCGCCTCCTTCAGCCCCACGTCTTCTTCAGGGATCCAGAGTTAATCCAGACAAAAACAATATAATCCAAAACGAAGCCGCGGAAATTCCATCAGAATCCCATCCGTGACTTCTTCTTCTTCTTCTGAGACGCCTGTGACGACTGCGACGGCCCCGGGCGACCCTGAGAACCCTGGGACAGCGACTGAGAGAACCCCGACCAGACAAAGTCGTCCCTGGCCAGATGGACCCGCGGCGTCCTCTGGAGGGATCGCACGCCGCCCCCCTCCTCCTCCAGGGGATTTCTCACCTGTGGGGTGAACACAGCGTCCTCTGCTGGAAGCCTGCTCCTCCTGACCGGGGCCTGCTGGTCTTCTTGTTTATCCTTCGCAGGCGTGGCTGTTGGCGTGGGGACGGGCGTTTCACACGTCACGGTGGAGGGCGTGGCGGCTCCTGGACGCACTGAGCCTTCTCTGTCAGACCACTCCCCCTGGCTCGCTGCCGTGGACCAGCCGGTTGAATCAGAGAACCCGCCCAGGTCCTGGTAGCTGACGGACGAGGTGAAGCTCCCCGACAGCTCCAGGCGATGGCCGGAGGCTCGCTTGGCCTCCTTCTCCCTCCTCCTCTTCCTCCTCAGCGCCTTCACCTTCTCCTCCTTGTTCAGCCCCAGCTTGTCCTCCCACCACGCCCGCCAGGCGTCCTCGCCCTGCCACGACAGCGTGAGCCGCTGGCTGAGCTCGTCGGTCCAGGCGTCCGTGTCCACCTCGTCCAGCAGCGGGACAGAGTCTGGAGCGTCGAGGGAGGCGGACACGGTGCTGCGAAGCAGCAGCGAGCGCTTGGACATGCACGCTCTCAGATCTCGCCTCAGACTCTGCAGCTGCTCGTCCTCGGAGGAGTTCCTCGGCCCGTCGCCGGGCAGCAGGAGAAGACCCTTGGTTCTGGTTCTGGGAAGTGGGTGGGGCCTCTTCCTACAGCTCTTCTTCATCAGTCTCTGGAGCCAGCGTCTCCAGGTGACCAGAGCGTCTCTGCCGAGCTTCACCTCGGTCGCCGGCTCTGGGGGAACAGCGGAGCGGCAGAGTGTTTCCTCGGCTGCGCTCGGTTCCTTTTGTGCTCCGTCCGACTCAGCGACGTGATCCGGCTCAGGGTCATCGTTCACAATCACCTGCAGCTCCAACTGCTTCAGCCATCGCCGCTTAGCTTCCGCCTCCGAATCCTCCGAGTCGGACGGCTGCTCCCTCTCCGGTGTTTCGGCCACGACCCTCGGCACCGCCTGAGTGGGTCCAATTACGTCGTCCTCACTTGATGTGTCGTCGACCACCGGCTGTGAGCACCGCGCTAGATGTTCTGGTGTTTCAGCGCTGTTCTGTTGAGGCGGCGTCTCTGCTGCCATTGGTCGAGAGGCGTCGGCGTGCGGACGATCCGGCTCGAGGATCTGGTAGAAAACATCTCCGGCCTCAGTGAGCTGCACGACACAGACGCACTCCTCGCCGCCATTCTTCTGGAAACACGTCAGACCTGAGCACAAACAAAGCAACATGATTCACGTGGACGTGGACATGACGCTGTGTCTCCTCGTCCTCACGCACCTGCAGCAGGGGAGGACAGTCTGTTGGCGGCGGTGTCCAGGCGGTGAGGAATCTGGACGGGGAGGTGTCTCAGACTGTCCCTGGGTCTGTGCAGCGCCAGAGGAGGACCTCGACTGAAACAGGCCTGGGCTCCACCTCCTGGTCAAAGTCACACAGGAAGTCATCAAAGACGAGTCAAGCAGACCTGGTGATGCTGGTGATGACTGCCCCCTGCTGACTGACCTGAGTACTGCAGCATGGCGATTTCCTGGGAGCTGTACGAGCCCAACACGACCTTGGAGGTTCTATCCCCTCCCACACCTGATCCCGAGGAGGCGGAGCCAGGGAGGACGTGACAGAACAACGGCGGGGACTCCATCACGTGATCCCACTTGAGCATGGGCACGCCGGGGAACCGCTCGTCCACGACGTAGGCCGAGTACTGACGGACGGAGAGGAAACGTAAACGAGAAGCTTCAGACGGCTCAGGGTCGTTTGTTTCATTGATTTTGACCGAGGTGTACCTGAGTGGTGATGAGGTGGTGGAAGGAGTGGACGTCCCCCAGATATCTGGACAGGATGAGTCTCTCCCCGCTCCGACACTCCGAGGTGTTGCTGATACGAAACAGGGTGCGACCACTGACGGGGCTCGACTGGAAGGAGGCGAGAGGAGAGGAGACAAGGAGGAATGAGAAGATACCAGGAGAAACCAGGACGAGACAAATGCTGTCTTCCTCTTGTCTCACCCTGATGTCTGTGAGCTCCACCCCCGTCCTGTCTGCATACAGCATCACTCTGGGATGGGCGGAGAATTCGCACCATCGCCACGGCGACTTGGCATTGAAGTACAGGTTGGTTTCCTCCTCCCGGACCTTCTGCATCCTGGGAGAACATTGTGTTAAAAGCTCAAGCGGTCGGTTAAACCTCTGTCTGCTGAAGAAAGGAAAGACAGACTCTCTCACCCTTTGCCGACAGTCCACAGGTTTGCTGCTCCGCTCTCGCTCGCCACCAGGACCTCACCTAGAACGTGAGGACTGAGGACACACAGCAGGGACGGCGTTATTCCAACACCTGGACCTCAAATGAAATTCTCCTCTCTGACCATGACTGACCTGGCGCTGATGCAGGTCGCGACCTCTGCGGTGTTGACGACCTGAAGCAGTCGAGGATCGTTTCCTTCACCGAACCTCCAAACCCCACTGAGGTGGTCCGACCGCACGGCGACGCACGCTGCAACGACAGGAGATGACGGGTGGGCGGCTCGGAGAACACCGACGACAGGGACGGCTCAGATAACGGAATCACTCTTACAGGTGCTGAACAGAGAGGCGGCGCTGATCTGTCTGATCGGCCCTTTCAGGTGGAACCTGATCGGGTGGCTGCCGCCGGTCGTCAGAGCGGGCGAGCGTCCTCTGCTGCGCTGCAGCTCCACCTTGTGGAAGTCTGAGATACTGCGTTAAGAACCAGACTCCATGACATGAAAACACATTCATATCGCGTTAATAATGGGACTCAGTCTGAGGCAGGATACTGAGCTGGTTCAGGCCTCTGCCTCCGGGGTAGAGGAGGCAGCCGTGCTGAGCGCCGCCGCCCTCAGAGGAGGGGATGAAGGCCAGAGCGCCGCCCGTGGCCGCTTCAGAGAAGAGCATCCGCTCCCTCTGCTCCGTCAGCTCCTCATGCAGCAGAGAACCCAACAGTTCAGGAGGAACCGAATGCACCGTGTCCGACAGCAGCGCACTGAACACGGTCAGTGGCCGGGATGGGTTCGACTTGTGATACCTGAGGAAAAGATTAAAAAATATATATATTTATTGAAAACACAGAAGAAAACTCCAGCAGGCAGATCTCATCTCAGGTTCACTTACTGTTTTAACTCCGCCCACTCCATGATGTTCTTCATCCTCCACAGGCTGACGGAGTTCTTCTGCAAAACAACTACAGCTCAGAACCGTTCAGCTTCAGCTTTGTTTACGTCAGTGTCACGACCTCAGAGCCGTTAACGACCCGTCAGTTATAGATGTAAACCTTGTTGTTAAATGACATTTATGTTTGCCTATGAAGTTCATACCTGAGACTCACTTCTCTAGTTCTTTCTTGAAAGTTGAAGTTTTCGCTCAGAATTTCTCCCATGTACCCGAAGGCGTCCTGAGAGTGGTCCATGAAGAAGTTCTGCATCTGGATACGAAACAGAATCAAGCTTTAGAACATGAGGAATAACAACAAAGGACAAAGAAAAGACTCCAAACCACTGCACTCACATGTTCTCTGAAGTCCAGTGGATCCGGAGGCTTTGAAGGCGTCAGGAACGCTGGAGAAATGATTACAAATATCGCGATTTACGAAAAATCTGAGTCCAATATTCTGAAGAATGAGTATCAGCTGAAAACAGCGTCTCCTGATGTGAGATCAGACCAGAGTAATAAAATGGTCTGTCAGGAACTCACTTCTTTTTGGACGCAGGAGAGGAACTGGCACAGGCTCCGTGTGATGCCATGTTTCTCCTCTGACCTCATGTCTGGGTCTAAACGTCCAGTTTGACACTGGACCAGAGCCACCCTGAAAAATACAAACAACCACAGAGCAGTTTCAAATAGCATCATATTTGAAATCATCTGAATGTTTTCTGCTGATAGACAGTGAGATTAATTCAATTAATATATTTTATAATTCAATGTAAGAACCTGGATACTAAAGGGAAATCAGCACGTGGATGTAATGGACCTGGTACCTCCAGAGATTCGTGGCTCAGCATGAGTGTGAGGATTTTTAGTTTCATTCATTTATATCATTTACAGAATAGTCTGCTGTGTTCAATCTGGTTTCCCCTCTGGAGCCTGGATCATCATCATCCTCTGATGCCTGCAGACTCGAAGCGGACTCACCTCCGCCCTCACTCGGTCGTAGCTGCCCCAGGACCCGGCACAGTGTTTCAGGACCAACTCCGGCGGCCCGCAGTTATAAAAGCAGGGGAACAGCTGCGGGGGGAAACGGTGCTCCATGTCGGTGAGGAGTGAGACCAGCCGGCGGCTCAACTAGCGGAGGAGGCGTCGCTGCCAGTGTCTGCACATGTTGTTCCCAGGCTAGGCTAACATTAGCTCCGCTGTTAGCCCGCGCTGAGCGGACCGGGGCTTTCTTCTTCAGATCACCGTGACACGGACCCCGAAGCTCCGATAACGACCCGAACACAACGACTGAAAGACGGCGACACTTAAAAACACGCGATCGACGAGAAAACTGCACAGTTACTCAGTGAATCCACGGACACGTGCAGAGACGCCATCAGCAAGACAGCGTCAAGCGAGGGACTGCGCGCACATCCGGCAATAACAAACACAACTTCCGCTTCGATTTTATTTTTGCTATACTGTATTTAAAACGAAGGGGGACTTTGTTAAATTAAAATACAATACACTCAAAATAGAGTCGCATTGAAATAACATAATATACTATAACTGCATGTTTTGGTGGTTTGAATATGCAAAACAAACATTACATTATTATTGGAACCTCGTATTTACTTGAATTTTTACCGATTTGTTTGGGCTACTGTTATTTGTCTCCACCCTTTCAGTTCCCTCCCTGCGTATGTACAGCTTAGTTTAAAACCGATATGTAAACACCAATAACAATTATAGAGCTCTATATCGTTTTATTTTGAAGACTTCGAAGCGGATCCAGATGTCACATGATCTTGGTCCGTGATCGGCTTGTTTTCGGATCAGCGACTGAAAACAGCGCGAACAGGTGGAAAATACGAGTTTGATTTGACCTCAGAGGGAAAGTTCGCCTTCAGCTGTCCCGACGGAGGGAAATGATTCAGTAGGACATTTATTCTGGTACGTTTCCTCTCATTTCGTCTCGTTAGCCGCAATGCTAACCCCGGAAGTCGCGACATTGCAGATGCAGTTGCACCTTAGCCGCACAGGAACACGTCCTCTAACACCCGAGCGTTCTGCTTTTGACTAAAGATGCTTCATTATGATTGACAGCACCGCTGGTCAGCTAACAGTCTGAGCTTCAAGGTGAATCAATTAGCTGGAGCAGAAATGTGTTGTTGTCATGAGTGAAAACCGACGGTGTTAAATCACGTGACGCCAGCTTTTTATTTTGCTGTGTATTCGGCTCCAGTGTCATAACCCGGCTACACTTGCTAACTAGCGTTGATGGATGATTAGCCTCAGCTAACACTGAGTCAGTGTCAATGAGTTGAATGTAAAGGTCCAGTCACTGTTGATGTGAATGTCAACCATGACTCTGATGTCCCTACACATGATACTGAGCGCATTAGCATTCTGTGTGTTTATCTCCTCCTTTTTTCTGTTTTCTTTCCTTTCAGAGTCAAAGACGCGACAGAGCAGAAACCAACTTTATTGAATTTATTGAATGAGTTTGGCTTCACTGCACATCACTGACTTTCTCTCTCTCTCTCCCTCCCTCTCGTTTTCCAGACACATCCTAATCATGTCGGGAAACAGTCTGGTTCTACCCATAGTGCTCTGGGGCCGCACGGCTCCCACCCACTGCATCAGCAGCTTGCTGGTGATGGATGACTTCAGCACCATCATCACCGGCTGCCATGACGGACAGATCTGTCTGTGGGACATGACGCCTGAGCTGGAGGTACAGTCTGATGAAGTGTGTGTGCAAGGCTTTATCTCTCATTTAATTTGCTTCATCTTATAATAAAGTGTTTCCTCCGCAGATTTGTCCCAGAGCCATGTTGTTTGGACACACAGCCTCTATCACCTGTCTTTCTAAAGCCAGCACGTGCAGTGACAAGCAGTATATTGTCAGTGCATCAGAGAGTGGGTGAGTACATTTATAACACACACACATTTACAACCTGTTCTTTGTTCAATCACGTAAAGCCTCACATTACTCATGTTTCAGTGAGATGTGTTTATGGGATGTGAACGATGGACGTTGTATTGAGTTCACCAAGCTGGCCTGCGCTCACACTGGCATACAGGTAAGACAAAGATTTAGCTTCTTAAAAATATACCAGGAAACGTTACGGCAGTGGACGCTGGAAGATTCTAATATATTTGGTGTCTTTTCTCCTTTCATCTTTCTGTCTCCGTCTTGTCCTCCGTGGTTCTGCAGTTCTATCAGTTTACCATTGGCACTCAAAGGGAGGGACGACTGCTCTGCAACGGCCATTACCCAGAAATCCTTGTGGTGGACGCCACCAGCCTGGAGGTCCTTTACTCGCTGGTGTCCAAGATCTCCCCTGACTGGATCAGCTCCATGAGCATCATCCGATCTCACCGCACACAAGGTGAGAAACACGGCGGGAGGTGTGCAGCTGCGTCCGATCACTTCTCCGACTCTGATGCTAACGCCTCTGTCTCCGTAGAGGACACCGTGGTGGCGGTGTCCGTCACTGGGATTCTGAAGGTCTGGATCATCACAGCTGAGGTCAGCAGGATGCAGGTACACCGCCGTTTGTTGTAATCAAGCGACGCCTCTGTGCTGCTGGAAAAATCTGCCAGTGACTTAAATCAAACCTTAGATTGTTGTCTCCTCAGTCCAGCACGACTAACACCTAACCCATCATCATCTAAATCAGTCAGCTGACCTCTCGGTTCTGCCCGTCACACTGTGTTGTGATGTTGAGATCAGCTCTGTACCTCATGTATTTCAGGACCTGGACCCTGTGTTTGAAGAAGAATCTAAACCCATCTACTGTCAGGGCTGTCAGAGCATCTCCTTCTGCACCTTCACGCAGAGCAGCCTGCTGGTCGTCTGCTCCAAGTACTGGAGGGTAAGAGATGAGGGCGACCTCATACGACCCCATCCGAGCTCGTCTGTGCATTCATACATGCGTGTTTGTCTCAGGTGTTCGATGCAGGGGACTACTCGCTGCTCTGCTCCGTGCCCAGCGACAGCGACCAGGCCTGGACCGGAGGAGAATTCATCGCAGCAGACAAGGTCATCATCTGGACCGAGGACGGCTGCAGCTACATCTACAAGCTGCCCGCCAGGTGGGTCTCGTGCCCCCGCTCGGTCACAGAGCTGCCGTGGATTTCTGACTCGTCTGTCTGCGTTCCCAGCTGTCTGCCAGCGAGCGAACACTTCCGCAGCGATGTCGGTAAAACTAAAGAAGGCTCCATCCCTCCTCTGGTCTACAGCATCGCCAGCCGCGCAGACAAGCAGGTCAGTGTTCACCATGTGACTGCAGCCAAGAAACTGAAAGTGTCCTCAGTGTTAGTTCATACTGAAACTAGAAAAAGGAAAACTAAGAACCAAGAATCATGGGAAGGTTATTTACGGACTAATATAATATAACTGGTAGAAATGGTGTTTGGTTCATGAAGCTGATCTAAATAATCCATCAGGATCCTGGTGGTGAATCTCTGCAGCGAGCGCCTCAACATTGTGTTCCGGTAGATTCTGTGTCGGCTGTATTTCTGTTCTGTCTGCACTGATTGTTCCGATCAGGACTCACTTCAGACACATGGGTTCAAACCTGGAGATGATTCAAAGCTCAGTGTCAGATCAGAGCTGGTTTCACTGCTTTTTAAAAGCTTTCATTTATCTCCATCCTTCAGATCTTTACAGCCTCCACCGACTAAAACTAATCTGAGGAGGTTTAGGTTGAATCCGTGTGTGTGAACCCGACCCCTGGTGTTTGTCTGTTTATAATTTTGGTCCCTCAGTGTCTTTGTTCTGTGTCTATTTATAATTTACTGTCTCGTAGGTATTCCTTTGTCATCTCTGCCTTTTTCTTTATTTTTGTTTCTTTTATTACCCTCTCCCAACCTCCTCGCTCCTCTCAGAAGGAAGCAGAAGGAGGTGAGGAGGAGGAGGAGGAGGTGGAGGTGATGTGCCTCCCGGCCAGCGGGTGCGACTTGGAGCTCTACACCCCAGAGCCGCTATACCATCACCAGCCTATAGAGGCGCCAGTAAGCCCCAGAAAATGCATACTGAAAAAAAAAACAAACAACTGGAAGAAGAAAGTGTTCACCTTCACGGCTGAGCTGCAGAACCCAGGAATAACGTGTCATATGTCTTAGTTCTAATACTTTGTATTCATCTCAATAATCGATTAGCAGCTCTGTCTGGTTCCTCACGAAGCGATCGTTGGAACGTGACTGAGGGGATGTTTCTCACACTTCAAGAGTCAGTTAATTCTGTGCTGAACAGCCGGTCAGTTCTGAGCTGTGGCTCTGCAGCTCAGCCAGAAGGTGACGAATCGACGAGAGGAGCAAACTGGGAGAACAGAAGTGGAAACGCTGGCGTCCGCTCGGTGGCTCACGCTCACTCTGAGACCTGAATCTTTCCCCCTGTTCCCAGAGGAGACACGAGGAGGTGGAGGAGGTCCACACTAGTGGATGACAGGTTGTTGGAGCCTGTGTGAGCCGCTGCGCTGACCTCAGCGAGGTGTCTGTGGGTTTGCTCCACTCCGTGTTTTCCTTCCTTCCTTCCTTCCTGCCTGACTGACGGCCTGAACTCATGCTGGCTCACCTGGCCTCATGCTCTGCTCCCACTAAAACAAATCTCCTCCTCCTAAAGCACCATCACCCTCCTCATCTGCCTTCAGATGCATGAACGTCCCCGAGCTGCTTCTCAACCACAGCAGTGACCCACGACGGGTCACTGAAGTCATTTCACATCGTCACACTTTATTCCTTTATTATTGTTATTCTTCTATTTATGCGGAGATGTTCTCATGTGTGTGAGCCGCGGTATCAGACACACATGGGCAAAGAGGACGGGGTGTTCCTGTGTGAGGTGTGTTTGATTCTCACTCGTTTGTATTCCAGGCGGGTGGGGTCACTCTTTCAGCCGTTAGTCAACAACACACTGAACCAGTCCCTGTTGTTATTCTGTTTATCACAGTTTCAAATCTCTTCACTTCATTTAGCATCAGGTTGTGTACGTGAGTCGTCTGGGATCCGTCCCTCCTCCATCTCCTCCATCACTTCTCAGTGACTCTGACAGTCACTGGTGAGTTTCCCATCAGGCCCTCATTCATCCAGAGCCATAGATTCCACCCAACCACCGATGGCTCTTGATTCGGTCCATGATTTCCTTCAGTGGACGGACGTTTCACCTCAGCACCGCTGAGCCCAGCTCAGGGAGACTCGCCTGTTAAAGGATGAAGGTCGACAGTGTCGCTTTAACGTGTTTCTGAGGAGACGCAGGTCCAGAGGAGTCCGAGGTGTTTGGTCCTGTTCTCCTGCAGTTTGCTGTGTGCTGTGGTTTGTGGTTTTATCAAATATGACCAGAGAACAGACCCAAATATTTCAGCTTCACGTGGACTCGGACTTAAACACAACATGGCATCAGAAACGAAGAGTCGTAGTTTTCTTCCCATCTCCTGATTTTAAAAGTGTGTTTGGGGAAGTCAGCTGAGAGAGAGAGATCTGTGGGTCTGGGCCTCAGGTCTTCAGTTATTGACGCCTGTCTCCGTCGTCCTGCAGCTCCTGATCTGTCCCCCTGTGACTCGGTTCTTCTTTGGCCGGCGGGAGCCCTTCCACAAGCTGCTGATCCAGGGGGACTCTGCCGGCAGACTGTCCCTGTGGAGCGTCCCGGACACCTCGCCTCTGCAGCCGCTGTCCACCGCCGCTGGTAAGGAAGCGGTGACATCTAGTGACCAGGGTTGGTCACCACAGGACATCTTACCCATTCGATGAAAGCCGTCCTTTGAGACTTGTCTCCGTCTTCTTCCCGCTGCAGAGCTGCAGGTGTCGTCCACTGTCAGTCTCCAGGAGGCGTTTGATAAGTTGACCCCTGTGTCTGCTGGGATCATCGACCAGCTCAGTGTCCTGCCCGGCAAAGAAGAACCCATCAAGGTACAGTGCATCCGGAAAGTATTCACAGCGCTTCACTTTTTCCACATTTTGCTATGTTACAGCCTCATTCCAAAATGGATTCAATTCATTTTCTACACACCCCATAATGACAATGTGAAAAAAGTTTTTTTGAGATTTTTGCAATTTTATTAAAAATCAAAAACCTAAGAAATGACATGTACATAAGTATTCACAGCCTTTGCCATGAAGCTCTAAATTGAGCTCATTTGCATCCTGTTTCCTCTGATGATCCTTGAGATGTTGCCACAGCTTAATTGGAGTCCACCTGTGGTAAATTCAGTTGATTGGCCATGATTAGGAAAGGCACACACCTGTCTGTCGGCCCCACAGCTGGCAGTGCATGTCAGAGCACAAACCAAGCATGAACTCAAAGGACTTGTTTGTAGACCTCCAAGACAGGATTGTCTCAAGGCACAAATCTGGGGAAGGGGACAGAAAAACGTCTGCTGCTTTGAAGGTCCCAACGAGCACAGTGGCCTCCGTCATCCGTAAATGGAAGAAGTTTGGAACCACCAGGACTCTTCCTAGAGCTGGCCAGCCAACTAAACAATGGTCACTCTGTCAGAGCTCCAGCGTTCCTCTGTGGAGAGAGCAGAACCTTCCAGAAGGACAACCATCTCTGCAGCAATCCACCAACCAGGCCTGTATGGTAGAGTGGCCAGACGGAAGCCACTCCTTAGTAAAAGACACATGGCAGCCCGCCTGAAGGACTCTCAGACCATGAGAAACACAATGCTCTGGTCTGATGAGACAAAGATTGAACTCTGTGGCGTGAATGCCAGGCGTTATGTGTGGAGGTAACCAGGCACTGCTCATTACCAGGCCAATACCATGGTGGTGGCAGCATCATGCTGTGGGAGGAACTGGGAGACTTGTCAGGATAGAGGGAAAGATGAATGCAGCAATGTTCAGAGACATCCTGGATGAAAACCTGCTCCAAAGCGCTCTAGACCTCACACTGGGCCGACGGTTCATCTTTCAGCAGGACAACGACCCTAAGCACACAGCCGAGATATCAAAGGAGTGGCTTCAGCTTGAGAGGTGCTGCGAAGAGGAATGGGAAAAACTGGCCAAAGATAAGTGTGCCAAGCTTGTGGCATCATATTCAAAAGGATGTACATGTGGTTTCTTAGTTTTTTATTTTTAATAAATTTGCAAAAATCTCAAACTTTTCACGTTGTCATTATGGGGTGTTGTGTGTCGAAGTTTGAGGTAAAAAATGAATTGAATCCATTTTGGAATGAGGCTGTAACACAGCAAAATGTGGAAAAAGTGAAGCGCTGTGAATACTTTCTGGATGCAATGTACTTACAGGATTTCATGGATCCTGTACTGGAGACGACATGTCCCACATTCCACTTGGTACCTGTTGGGGTGACATCACAGACTCGGTGTTTGTTTCCCTCCCCAGGTGACGGCCAGCGTGTACATCCCCTCTCAGGGCCGGATGGTGTGTGGCAGAGAGGACGGCAGCATCATCCTGGTTCCTGCCACTCAGACCGCCATCGTCCAGCTGCTGCAGGGCGAGCACATGCTCCGCAGAGGTGAGGAGTGGGAGGGACACTGACCGTCTGATTTCTGCATTTAAAAAAAAAAAGATCCTCAGTGTCTCCTGTCCACCTGTCCCGCAGGCTGGCCTCCCCACCGCACACTGCGAGGCCACAGGAACAAGGTGACGTGCGTCCTCTACCCGTACCAGATCTCTCCCCGGTATGACCAGCGCTCCCTGGTTTCCGGAGGCGTGGACTTCTCCGTCATCGTCTGGGACATTTTCACCGGGGAGATGAAACACATCTTCTGCGTCCACGGGGGAGAAATCACGCAGCTCATCATCCCTCCGGAAAACTGCAGCGTAAGAGGCTGGACAGTTTGAGTCATCTCTCTGTCTCTGTGGTTTCTTTTAGATTCGATGAGATGAAATGTTAATGACGATGTTGAGGTCAAATGCTGCGTGTCCTCTGCAGACCCGGGTGCAGCACTGCGTCTGCTCGGTGGCCAGCGACCACTCCGTCGGCCTGCTGAGCCTCAGGGAGAGGAAGTGCATCATGCTGGCGTCGCGGCACCTCTTCCCCATACAGGTCATCAAGTGGCGCCCGGCAGACGACTACCTGGTGGTGGGATGCTCCGACGGCTCCGTCTACGTCTGGCAGATGGACACAGGTGAGAAAATACAGCAACAACTCCACTAAAGGGCGATGCAGAGTCAAGTTTGAGCTGATCCTGATCCTCCAGCACGTCACGCTGTCTTCGCCTCTGGGTTAGTCAGTGAAGTGCAATGAATTCTAGGACAGGAAAGGAGCCACCTGTCCTCATGTCTCTGAGGAGACGCGTGTCGTCCTCATTTGTTGACATTTCTCAGTGGTTATGTTTGTCCCACTGAGCTGTCGGGGACGCGTCCTCCTGCGTGCGACTGTCCTCTGTGTCCAGCAGCTGTCAGAAGACGTGAGCTTGAATGAGCCTTCAGAGGTTTTAGTTTGAGGTGAGGCAGCCCTCTACCCTCTGTTTAGTTCAGCCACCATGTTTGTGGCTCCGCATCAAGGCAACATTAAGCTGAGTGATGACGCCGCTGGAAAAACCACTGCATGTGTGTGTGTGAGACGAGAATGCTGGGAGATTGCTGGGTGGCTAAGTGTGAAATTAAGGAAGGTGTGTGTGAAGTCAGGCGTTAAACATGTAATAGTCTCACACACACACAGGTATAATGGTGCCACTTCTCCTCTCACTCAATACCAGAGCCAATACTGATGTCAGCTCTGTCTGCAGCTAATGATGTCTCTCTCTTTCTGCCGCTGCTCTCTGAAGAATTGTTGCAGCCAGGGAGCGAGGAGACTTTGTCTGTGACCTGAATCATATTCCAGAGATAACAGATGATGAGACGCGCTGTGGAGGGAGGGAGAGTTTGCCAGATTGATATAAATAGAAGGAGGGAGCAGGGACGAGAAAGATTGATGGACACGAGAATAAAGAGAGAGACGAGAAGCCCAGGAAGACGGAGGCTGAGATAAAGTGTGTGTCTGCCTGCAGCCGCACGATCCATGCACACGTTCCACAGGCATTTGTATCAGTATTGTTTGTGTCTGATGTTGATGTCATCAGTTGAAGAACAAACTTTATTTCAACCCGTGTAAATATCAAATTCAGACGATCGTGCTGACGGCCACGCTTGTGTCTTCAGGAGCGTTGGACCGGTGCGTGATGGGCATCACCGCCGTGGAGATCCTGAACGCCTGCGACGAGCTGGCTCCGGCCACCGTGGACGCTCTGAGCCACTCGGCGGTGAACCTGAAGCAGGCCATGACTCGCCGCAGCCTGGCAGCGCTGAAGAACATGGCCCAGCACAAGCTGCAGACGCTCGCCACCAACCTGCTGGCTGCAGACAACGCTGACAAGGTGCCCGCACACACACACAGGGCGTGTTGGTCAGAAAGCTGGCCAGAGTCACAGTCCAATTAAAACACTGCTGGAGACAAAGCAAAGGTCAACAAGAGTGTGTGAGAACCGACTGCTGGTGTCTCCCAGGGAAGCATGAACTATCGGAAATGTCAGAAACTGCAGTGTTTTTTTTAAAGAGATGAAGTCACTGCTGCAGGACGGACCTGGAGTCCAGCTCCAGGTGTGACCGCACCTCAGACACATTCAGAATCTGGTCGACTCCTGGAACCATCAGATATCCTCAGATGTTTGGGTTCTTCCAGTGTCAGAAACCTCGTCAGCTCTCAGTCTGACGGCAACCTCCAGGACCTCCAGAACCACCAGGACCGCTCAGGCCTGTCGGGCGTCAGTGTGTGAAGTTAGAACCACAGACGTGTTTTGTGTAGAGGAGTTGATGTGATGTGAAGTGACGCAGTAAGCCCGGCCCCCCGGCGCCTCGCTGCACAGTAAACAAACACTGTGAATAATTTAGCTTTTCAACAGTGTTGAGTTCACCTGGTACAGTTTGACTTTTACACTTTCACTCTGAATCCATTTATCCTCCTTTTGTTTTGTCTCCCCCCCCCCCCCCCCCCCCCCCCCCCCCCCCCCCCCCCCCCCAGAATAACCTTTGTGTTGTGTGAGATTTGCTGTTGGTGTCCCCCGGGCTCTTCCTGCCATAACAGCCCATAATCACAGCTCTTTGCTGCAAAGGCCAACACACAACAGCTGCAATCTTTTCTCCCCGTTTCATCAGAAATACATCACCGCTGTTCTCTCCCCACCTCGGAGTCGTTTCTCTCATATCCACTCAAATTATGGGTCAAAACCACCGCTCTCCCGTGTGTGTGTGAGAGCAGAAAATAATGGGTTGTGTTGATCGTGATGTCAGCTCCTCCAGCTTCTTTCTCTCAACGTTTCCGAGATGTTTCTACATGTATGCATTTATTTATTTGTGTGCTGTGTGCCAGAAGCGCCCTGCAGGACAATGACCTTTAGACCCACTGCCCAGGAGCTATAGGACAGTGTGTGTGTGTGCACGTGCGTGTGTGTGTCAGTCTGTGTTTGCCTCAGAACATTTAATATCCACTCTGTCACAATAAGCCATCCAGGACCTGTGTGTTTATCATTGTGGGTGTGTGGGTGTAATGTGCATGGTTCCCTTTGGATGGCAGCGTTGATCCACCAAAGCCTGCGCACACGTGCACACACACACTCACACACTCTGCCACAGTCCAGCTTTACTGACAAAAAGGATAAAAACAGAAATATGAACAGAAACAAACATGAAGTGTCTCAAATTATTCAGTGTCGTCAGTCAAAGATTCTTTCACTTTCCTCTCGTCTTTTTTCTCTTTTATTTCCTCACTTCACTCCCTATCATCACCACCTCCTCCTGCTCCTCCTCCTCTGTCAGAGTCGTCTCATTACAGTCATCAGGTCATTAACATGTAAACACACACATCTCCTAATACAGTTAAAATTGAGCGGTTTGTTAGTATCGGTGGTAAATACAGGTGTGTGTGTGTGTGTTCTGACACTAAACTTTATTTGAAAGGTGTAGGTCTGATGACTGTCTGGATTCATCTTCTTCTCCTGGAGCAAATCAAACCGGTGACACACCTTTTAAACATTCGTTTCTCTCTCCTTCCTTCAGGGGAACCTGCCCAAATACTCCCACAATGCACTGGTGGTCCAGGCCATGAAGACCAACCTGACGGACCCTGACATGCACGTGCTGTTCTTTGACGTGGAGGCGGTGATCATCCAGCTGCTGACGGAGGAAGCACAGAGACCGAACCCCACGCTGGTGTCTCCGGAGACGCTGCAGAAGAGTCAGGCCGGGGCCGACAAAGGCGGCTCGTTCCTCGCCAACAAGATCTTCAAACAGGTCGGCCCGAGCACGTCTGTTCTCACAGTAACTCGTTCTCCTGGTGGCCTCTTCCTATTCAATGAATCATTTCAAACCAGGTGAAGGAGACGATGAAGGAGACCATAAAGGAGCACCTGCTGGACGAAGATGAGGAGGAGGAGGAGGAGATAAGGCGGCGCGAGGAGAAGTCCAAGTCTCTGAGTCTGCTGGAGTACAACCTGACCATGGACACGGCCAAGCTCTTCATGTCCTGCCTGCACGCCTGGGGCCTCAACGAGCAGCTGGACGGCATCTGCCTGGAGCGCCTGGGCATGCTCAGGCCTCACTGCCCCATCTCCTTCGGCCTGATCTCCAGAGGAGGACACATGTCCCTCATGCTGCCCACCTTCAAGGTACCTCCACCCGAAGCACGCAGGTCAGACGACCCGAGGTCCGAGGACGGCTGCGATCGCAGGTTGACCTCGTGGCCTGCCTTTTGTTTTCCCAGGAGTCCTTGCTGTACCAGCTGTCCTTGGCGACGGGTCGCAAGCTGACCCTGTCCGACATCGTGGGGAAGGGGACGTACGGCGTGTCGAGGGCCGTCACCACGCAGCACCTCCTGTCCGTCATCTCTCTGGCCAACACTCTGATGAGCATGACCAACGCCACCTTCGTCGGCGAGCACATGAAGAAAGCCCCGGCCAGGTAACACACACACAAACACACACACACACGAGTCCGATCACATGTGTTCTACATGATGTTGGAAGATCTGAGTTCACAGAGAGAAACACAATCCTGATCCATCATCAGTGATTCCACCTGGAAAACAGAACGGCTGGAGCAGGAACTGAATTCAACACACACACACACACACACTCTCTGATTGTTTAGTCTGTCTGAGCTCTCATTGTGTTGTGAAAGATTGAACACGGAGGTCGAGGTCCAGCTGCTGTAACACCAACGCATCGTTTCAACATTCAACAGCGCAGCACAGGAGAACCTGCCGTCTCAGAGAGGGAGAGACGCCTCCTCGTTAATCGTCTTTATTCAATTAACACAAAGCCAGATTTGCTAAACTGCGCTGTGTGGCCGCTCTGACATCATCAGACAGCCGGTTCAGGTCTCTGTGAACGTGATGTAGCTGAGCTCGTCTCCTGTGACGCTGATGTGCGTCCTGGAAGGAGGAAAAACTAAAGCGCTGTGATTAAAACATGGCCGCCTGGAAGCACCGGAAACAAAGCGCTCGGCCGCAGGAGAGCGGACACACGGAACAGAACGGGCTTCTTACTTTCTCAGAAACAAAGAAGTTGTGCCGTGCGTGGTGTCCGCCGGCTGATTGTGAAGCTCCAGACGAAGCTGAAGACGCTTCTATTAAAGTCAAACACACAGATCGTCTCCACCTCAGAAAACCAGCTGCCGTCAATATTTGAAGGTGTTTGGGCTTTTGGCTTTTTCATGCTGCCTCTCTCACATTTATGGCGGGGGAAGAAGCTTCATCCCACAGAACCCAAAAACAAAACCCCCTGACCGGCGGCTCACGTCTTCACAACAACCACGGCGTTTTCATAAAAGTGATTTGAGTTTGTTGAAATATCAGGTGAAACCTGCAGAACGTTGCTCGTTCTCCTGCTGGAGGTGACGAGTTTTAGAATCCATACGAGTCCACGTGGATTAATTTTCCCATCCCTGCTTGTAAACTGAGGAAAAAAAATGTTTTTGCAGCTTTTCACCGTTTTACGCCAGAATTTCCAATTCCACCTTAAACACACTATAAGTGCAGAAATGTCCGAGTAAGATTTTCTTCAGGATTTAAATGGAAAAGTTTGACTAAAATGGATTAGTTGATGTTCTTCAGATGATAACCCAGTCCTCCGGCCCCCACACAGAAGACGGAGCAGATAACGTGCCGAGCTGCATCGACGGGATTCTCTTCACTCAGTCTGATACTGAATTAAATTCTTAATTCTGAAATTAGAAAATAATCTTTCAAATGTATCTTATCATTCAGGACAGAGGCGTGACGGAGGTGGATGTTCATTGTGTGTGTGAGATTGTTTCTTTGTGTGTGTGTGTTACAGTGAAAGGCTGAGAGCAGGTGTGTGTGGGGGGGGGGGGGCGGGACATGCAGGTGTTTTTGAGAGCAGGTGTGTGTGGGGGGGGGGGGGCGGGACATGCAGGTGTTTTTCTGAATGGCTCTCACAGCCTGATCTGGGATTACATCATTACATCAAAACAAAAGCCTTCACAACATTCCACGTGCACGTCGCCACGTGCCCTCAGCCGTGGGGTTGTGCTGTTTAAATGTTTTTATAAGCGGGAGCTCCCTGACACTGATGCGTTGCCAGGCAACCGCCATCGATCGCTGCATCGATTGTTGTATTGGAAGTGTTTGTGTGTCTCTGAAAGTTAAGACGCCTCCAGTCTGTTCAGACTCCGGCCCGTGTCCTCCACCCAAAATTCAATAGGCTGGAGCCTGAGAAATTCAATACGTTAGTTTCAGGAAACTGAAATAAAAAGATGTTGTTTTGGAGAAGTCCCGGTTTTATGTGTGTTTCTTTGTGTGTGTGTGTCCTGGCCCTCCTTTCTCCTCACTCCTTAATATTTCATGCCTCCTCTTTGTGATCCTCCTGCAGGCCTCCCAGACCAGGAGGAACCCCGGAGTCTCCTCGCAGGACGCCGGCCGCCCCCCCCCAGCCCTCCTGCCCGGCGCTACAGGCCCAGATCAAACAAGGTAGCTACAAAAGGAGGGGCGCTCACTTCACACACCCCCAGGGCCCTGAGGGGGGAGGAGGGGGGTGGAGGGGTTTTGATAATGCAGCCCACTGGCAATAAAACCCACAGAGTTACAGAAAACGCCAAATATCACAGGAGGAGGCTGCTGCTCCTCATGGCGCAAAATAATTTCTATTCACGACAGACTGGCGGAATATTAGAGTTGTCAAGTCGGGCAGAAGCTTGTTTACAAAGCGGTTTTACTCCCAGTCTCTCTGTGCTTCAGAAATGTGATTCACAGATCGTTCGAATGCTGTTCTGTCCAAAGAGTCGTCAGGTGCAAGATTCATCGATCGATTCAAATCTATCTCCAAATATTTGATCATCCATTCATCAGAGAGAGACAGAGAGGAGTAAGAGTTTCACTCGGTAAAGCTGATAAAGGAAGTTTGGTCTTTCATTGCGGAGACAAACCGGATCTGAGTCCCAGCAGGGGACGTTCAAAAACCATCGTCACCATCTGCCTCACACACACACACACATACACAATACCTACAAACATACATGTGCCTTGGGTGGCACCATCAGGTGTTTGGGTGTGGGGGATCGGGTCGGGGGGGGCTCAGTGCTATTGTGTCGCCTTAATGGAGGCCAAGCGTGACAAGCGCGTGGACTTATTCATGCCACACGCCTATTCACCGCCATTCAGAGGGAACGCTCGGCCGTGACCTCAGCCAGCTCCTTCAGGAGTGTGTGTGTGTGAGTGTGTGTGTGTTAATCCTGCTCACTGTTTCTTTTCACATGGAAATAAATGAGGAGGCCCTGTAATCTACTGCAGTGGTTAGAGATGATTTGGCCTCCTCCTGTCTGAGCTGTCGACCAATCACAGCGCAGCCTTTAAACGCCACACGAGCGATGGTCATTGTTCCGTCAAGTGCGTTTGAATCTGGTGAGCAGAGCTTCGGAGCTAAAGACGCTCATTGTTTGACCCAGATTAAGTTTTATGTTACGTATGGAATCATAATTCCTTCACAGCTGATCTAAGGTCACTTCTTCTAAAGTTATTTCACGTTCTGATGTTTTTTAAAAGTGTTGGACTAAACATGATCAGAGTAGAAAATCTTAGCCAGAGAAATAAAACATGAAATAAAAAGTTTGGTTCTTTGAGTTCTGCCAACAAACAGTCAGAGGGAAAAACTCTTTGAAAACTTTCAGGGCTAAAAAAAAGTCAAGTCAACACATTTTTTTAAAGCCTCTTTTATTTTCATGGCTCCACAGAACTAATGGTATTCTGTATTCCCTGTAGTACACCATAATACATTACGTCTATGCACTTTCTACGTATAAACACTAAAGTATCTGATTTGAACCCTTCCAGTAGAAACACACTGACGTTCAGCCTCACGTCCTAATAAACACATTTTCATCTGAAATGGTTTTTCCTGCTCGAGCAGACGGCCGCCGACTGCACTCCGACTCCTCTCCACTTCTCTCTGTTTCTTTCTACTCTGTCGTTCACTGCATGGCTTCAGTCTGGATAAAGAACTCCCCCTTCTCTTGAGTGTGTCTTTCATTCAGTCTCTCTCTCTCTCTGTGTGTGTGCACGTCTGTCCGTCGTGTTCTGTGTTCCATGTTCTCTATGTGGGAGCTGAAATATAAAATCATGTTATCAAGCATCTCATCTGTTTTCAGAAGTGAGTGAGTGACAACATTTGATCTCCACGACATAAAGGTTTCAGGTTTCTGGCTTCGACATAATTAAATAAAAATAATAATTAAATGTAATTCATCGTGCTGGTCTTTCGGCATCTGTTAAACCTGAAGCGTTCATGTCCTGGTGCCAGTTTGACTTTGTTCTCATGGATTTGATCTTTTCCAGCTGGTTCCTCGTCTCTGGGACATTAATTACCTGTGTTTACTCGTTTTAATTTGACATCTGATCTGTGCCTTTAACTTATTACGTCACCTTTATCTGCACAGGAAGTCTCTTCTGTTTTTTTTTGTTTGCTCCCAGTTTCTGTACTTTTTATTTCTCCGGCTGTTTCAAAGCAAATATTTTCTCACAGATTTCCCTTTTATTTCACGTTTTCTTTTCTCCCGTGTTTTTTGTTTCCTGCTCTTATTTGTATCGGCCCCTTTTCTTCCTTCCTGTTTCCTGACTGCTCGCTCATTTTTTCTCGGTTTTGTATTTATACTCTTCCTAACCTGTTCTTTCCTTCTTGACTATCTCTCCTCTTCCTTTACAAGCTGCTGTGGCTGCCGCAGCCAGCACCAGCGCTGCCGCCCCTCCTGGGGGTCCGAGGGCCCCTGGGGGCAGTCCCCACGGGGCCCCTTGTCCCCCCAGCTCCAGCGCTGCCTCTCATAGCATCCCGTCAGTCAACGAAGGTACAGACTGAACTGACGGCCACCACTTAGGGAACGTCTGGCAGCAATTGTCGTTTTTCCTCCGTCACTTATTTCTCTCTTCCGTCGCTGCCTAGATCTTCTTTCTAGAATCCTTTCTTCTGTCTTTCTGTTTCTTCTCTACTTCCAGCATATATTTTTGATTGTCCATTGTCCATTCTCACTTCTTTCTCCTCTCTAGACATCGCTCTCTCTTTATGTCATCACAATTCCTCCCCTCCTCTCTCCTCGTCCCATCAGTTATTCATCTTCCCAGTTCTTCCTCCCCCTTTTCTCTGCCCGGCTCTCGTCACCTCATCTCTCCTCTCTTGCATCAGTCTTGTTTTTCCCTGCAGCCAGTGTTAGGTTTTCATCTCAGGTGTCTAGCTCCAGTTTTAGCAGTGTCTTTGTCCTTGTTTTGGTCCACAGTGCCGTCTCTCTGTTTGTCTGTCTGTGAGTTCAGTCCACTCTCAACCACATCTGTTCTTCATCAGATTTCAATTAATTCGATGATGGCAAATGATTGAAAAGCTAACAAGCGGTTTGGAACTGATGCGTTTGAGAGTGTATTGACCACAGCGTCTTTTCTCCTTTGTCCGTTTTCCGTTGCTGGCAGTCATGCTCCGTCCTGCCCTGTCTCTGTCTGTCCTGCTGTTTCAGTGTCTCGATGCTCACTGTTTGCATGCTTGCTATTTTCCACCTGATGGAACGAGGGAATGTGTCGCTACCAGACAATCTAAATGGAGCAAATCCAAAACAACAACAACATTTTCTGAGCACTGAAGTTCCCTTGTTGACCATCAGCCGGTCCTCTGCTCGCACCTGCAGCACATAAGACTGAGCAGGCTTCTGTATTTAAAAGACAAAAACTCAACCAGAAATATATCTAAACTTTTATTATACAGTCATAGAACCTTTTAAAAATGATTTTAAACAGCGTGTTAACCTGGAGGCTCATGATCCCATCTCCACGTACGATCCCTTCACCTCTGGGTTGTAAATCAAACATCTCAGCAAAGTGGCTTTATGACAGGAAATGGCAAGCATGCACACAGAGGCTGGTTCTGTGTCTGTACCTGTAGGAATAGTTTAGTTAATGCAGATTTAAAACAAGTTTATTCCCAAAACACTGCCCTGCAGAAAACCCTCCATTATTATTATTACTGGGATTAAATCACAGAAGTGTAAGGAGCAGAAGTGGATCCATCTGATGTCAGTTTAAAACTACTGTGTAATATTAATGCTCAGGTGAAAGTGTGTGTAGTGAAGTGTGTGTCGTAGCTGTGCATTGAACACATTGAATCAAACACGTCTTAACTGATTCTGGGTTTCTGCAAGACAGTGATGCTCGTGTCACACGGGACGTGTGTCATGCTCCTAACAGTGTGAGTTTCCTCTGTGCTGTGTGTGTCGATGGCGGAGGTAAGTTAACACGGAGTCTGGCAAAGAAATTTGTTTAGAATTTCTTTCCTTTCTTTAAAAAAAAAAAAATAAAACCTTCACTGTGTCCATCACACGAACATGCATCCTCTCTGGAAGCCATATATTCCACCGATATATGTGAACACGGTGCCTTGTTGGTGTTGAGTTTCGACAAATGAACGTCTCAGTCCATTTCTGTCGCAGACGTGTAACGGCTGCTGTTTACTCCTCTGGCGTTTTGGTGTGAAATGTAAATTGATGCCGTAACTTGGGACTGGAGCCCCTGTTGAAGCGATACCAAGACATTCTGAATGTCAGTCACAGTCCGGCGCTGAAAGCAAGTGACTGTTAATTCCGCTGAAAACCGCCAAGGTTTTCTCCTGTTGGCCTGATCAGACACATTGGGTTCATGATGCCAAGGTATCGTTATGTCTCTGTGGTCGACCTGTGAAACTCCATCGGGCTCTGGTTAGCTCTAACCGAGACTGTCAGTAATAATACTCCCATCATGTGTTTAACTGTCGTTAGTGTTGTTTTCTTTCTGTGAGCAGTGTTATGGTACAGTCGTGTGTGTGTGTGTGTAACCCGCTGTTGTCACATGGAAACGTTTCATTTACTGCAGACACAAGACTCACTATGATGAGCTGACACGTCGTCTATAGTCTAAGCTGTTCATGGTCCCCAGAGGTTTGACCGTTAACAACGGTCTCAATCTTAGTTTCCTCTTATAAAAGCAGAGACCGAACAGAAACATGTCAGTGATCACATGTGACCACAGTGAGGTTTGTGTTGAGAGAAGCTTCATGTGTTATTGACCCGTCCTGCAGCCTGTTCTGACACCAGGTGTGTGTGTGTGTGTGTGTTCTCAGGGTGGAGTCAGCTGGCAGCCATGCACTGTGTGATGCTCCCTGACCTCCTCGGCCTGGACAAGTTCAGACCTCCTCTGCTGGAGATGTTGGCGCGGCGATGGCAGGACCGCTGCCTGGAGGTGACACAGAGCGGTTCATTCAGTTCATTCAGTTCATTCATTCATTGATGAGCGATTCCATGTCTCTGTAAACCTCTGCTCCGCCGTGACTCCTCCCTCTGTGTGGTGTCAGGTACGAGAAGCAGCACAAGCTCTCCTATTGGCTGAGCTGAGGAGGATTGGCCAATCAGGACGCAAGGACACCATCGACCTGTGGGCGCCGTACCTCCCTCAGTACGTGGACACCGTCAGCTCCCGTAAGTGCTTCCCTCTTCCCATGTACACACATGTTTTTCTGTTTACCCCATCAAACGTCATTGATCACTTTCCAAATAATTAAACATCAACGTCAAAGGGAATCGAAACTCCCGAGTTAAAACGTTCCACGTTTCGCCGACCACTCGATCGGTTTATTTTCTCTGTGCATGTTAATTTTAAACCTAATCTGGAGCTTTGGACATGAGGCTGTCCTGGTCAGATAGAGTTTCTCAGAGCAGCCGGCCTCCAGAAAACCTGCTGGTGTGAAACACAAACTCTGGAGAAACTCCCAGAGACGATTCTCCGGATTTTTCCCGGAGGTCATGTCCAAAAACAGCTTATCTGCCTCCAGCTCCGTATATTCCCCCAGCGTCTCTCTCTCCCTCTCTCCCTCTCTCTCTCCGTCTATAGTTAGACCTGCTGATGGGAAGAAAGGTGAATCTTCTTTTACTAGAAATGGCCTTCTAAAATGGTGTGTGTGTGTGTCTGTGAGAGAGAGTCGTGATTGCTGAGGATGCTGGGGGTTTCTCAGGGGAACAGTTGCTATGGAAACGGGCACCAGTCAGTGTTGTGTTACCACAGCAGTACCGCAGGCAGGGGAGGTGGTGGGAGTGATGGACCGGTGACCTCAGGGGACGAGGGAGGATGGAGGGAGGATGGAGGGGGGAGGAGCAGAGAGGGAGAGAAGGAGATAGAGCGAGGTTAAAGGGTCACTGAATTTGATCTGTGCGCTGCACAGCAGGACTGAAACAGACGGTAAGATGACTCCTGCTGCTCCTGGACATCCTGGAACATCACAGGAGAGTCAGGGAATGTGTTGAATCCTCCAGAGGAGTCCTCTGAACCCGAACCTCTGCTCAGATCCGGCTCCTCTTAAATGCCACATGTCATCCTCACGTGTTTTGAACTCGGAGTCCGAACCCTCTCCCTCGTGTGAAACAGGGTGTGTCACCCTCCTCTGTGACCCCGTGTTTCTGTCCCCTCCTGATGGCAGCTCTCTCTTCTCCCTCCAGACAAACACAGATATTTCTCCCTTCCACAAAATGGTCTGGGCTTTTTGCACAATTCCCGATGAGCACACTGATCCTGTCTTTAGTATTCAAGGTAAACAACGTGTTCTATTCACACGCTTTGAGGTTTTGAATGACGCCTCTGAACTGAACCAGAGTGAAGAGAAACAGACATTTTCTTGAATCCTCTGGACATTACCTCAATCCTCACACACTGTCATTGACATGAGAGGATCAGTGAAACATAAGGAGTCATCTCACAACGACGCTATCATCACACAGGCACTCTGTCATCCTCCTGAGACACACACACACACACAGCTCCTCCAGATACAGGCGGTCGGTGTTTGAAGGAAAACACCTGTATTTATCCATTAGCTTTTAGTGCCGAGGAAATGTCACTGAGCCGGTGACAGAGTCCCACTGTAGGGAGCCTGGACAATACACACTCACTCACACAGCAGTGGCCATGGGCGACCTTTCAGTGTTTAGAAAGCATTAACACAAAGGAAACAGGAATGTTAACCTGCACTCAGAAAGCGAGAGAGAGAGAAACAGCCGGCTGTAGAGGCCACAGGGTGATTGACAGCTGGTCTTGTCCAATGGGTGCAGGTGGCAGGTGGAGGTGGGCGTGCGGCTCACAAACCGATGGCCAGCATCACGTTGGGTTTCCGAAAATGTCGATTTGCTTTCTTTCGGTGAAGCAGGATGGGAATTTAATTGTCAGTTGTCGGTGGGAGCGGCGTGCAGATGGCAGCCGCCCGACCTGAGAGCGTGAAGCTTTAATCGCTGAGGTGGAAGACGTCGTGAGCCGCGGGGCGGAGGAGGCATGAAAAGCCCAGGAGAGAGGCTCTGAGGCTGGGCAGCGACACAAGTGTACCTGGGGGGGGTCTCCACACACACACACACACACACTTAACACTCTGATATTCACACACACTTGATTAAACAAAGTCCGCAGCATTGTTCCCGTCACACGGGCGTGAACTCACAGATCCACGGGTCAAACTGTGAGAGCAGCTGTTTCTTTGATCGCCTCCTTGCCTCTCTCTCCACTGTTCACTGTCTGTCGATCGCCCGTTCCTGGGGTTCCATCCTCTCAGCTCCTCCTCTTCTGTTCGGATTTACTTGCCATCCTCCTATCTTCTTCTCCTCCATCTGTTTTTACTCTCTCCTCTTCCTCAACTTTGAGATAGGAAAGAAAATGCATGAAAGGAGCATTTTATGTTTTAAATTGACTTAATACAGAAGCTGAATTTGATATTGAAAAGAGAAAATATACAACATTAGGGAAAAGCAGAAGAGGAGGAGACGGAGGGTGTTGAACAGGAAGTGTGTGTTTTAAAGGGAGGAGTGGAGCCTGCAACAGAAGAGCGGAGGCGGAGGAGGATGAGGAGGTCCTGGAGGTTAACAAGGCATGCTGGGAGCTATGTGTCATGGCTGACATGACAAGCTTGACCTTGGAGCGGGGCAGAGTGTCTCCTCCCTCCCTCCCTGTTCTCCCCCTCCGCCTCCCGTCATCCGCCCCTCCTCCACCTCCCTCTCCTCTTTTTCTCCCTCATCTCCTCTATCTCTCTCTCCTTCTCATCCCCTTGGACTGGACAGATGAGTTATTGTGTGTTTGGAATTACCCAGCAGCCACTGCACAGATGTTTACATTTAAACTATCGCAGTAACTTCACTTCCTCCTGAACGACGCCGACACCAGCACTGCCGCCAGCCACCAGGGGGCAGTGCTGTGGGTGTGGCCTCACTTCCACAGACCGTCATCCATCTTTGTTTTGGTTCTAACACAGAACAGTTGAACTGCAGCTGACCTGAGAGGAGGCGTGTCCTCAAACTCCACTCGCCCTTTTTGTAAACCAATCACGGTGAAGCATCGGTTACTCCAGTTTAATTAAGTTTTATCACTTGAACGTGTGAGACGGACGACCGGCAGCTGAGCGACACGTGTGTGTGTGTGTGTGTGTGAGAGAGAGAGAGCAGGTTAATTGGAACATGGAGCTTGATGGTTATCAGGATTAATCAATGTAATTACACATGTGCATGTTGACGTTTATGTTTATTATACCTAATGAAATGAGCTGAAATAAGCCCCGCCCCACAGCCTTTGACTGCTTGAGCTGGCTTTTGCTCTGTTGCACTGTGTGTGTGTGTGTGTGTTTTCGTTAATTAGGCTGTGATTAGCTCAGCATTGGCTCTGTTTCCTCTAGCCGCTTCATTCATTAGCACAGCATCATTCATTAGCCCGGCACGCTAATGAAAAGCCACTCTTAATTGGCAATGGAGCGATAAAGGCTAAATGAAAACACTAAATATTGTGTATGTGTGTGTGTTCATTAATTCTCCAGATAAAGGGGAGGGCCCAATCAACCTTTATTAGCTGCTTAACCAGGACAGTTAGCCTGATTATAAACGCACGCAGGCTCATATTTAGAATCAACTCTAATGTGTTTCTCTCTCTCCAGCCGGATCCACCACCGAGCCCTCCTCTCCGGCCCCGCCCCCTCCTGAGGCTCAGCCAGTAGAAACCAAGGCTCCTGAGGAGGAGATGGACGTCACTGATGATGACATCACCGCAGGTAGGAACACGAGTGCGGCATCTTCACTCCGATTCCCCGGAAACATGAGAACAGAGGCCCATAGTTAGTGAGCGGCTAGCTAGTCTAGGACTGAGACAGGAGGTCATTGTTTCAGACAGAGGCTGAAGAGAGGAGCAGCAGCGATGCGTTTCAGCATCTTAAAGAACTTGTTCTGTTTCCTGAAGCGACTGTGGTGTAAAGGGATTCTTCTCCTCAGTGATCCGTGGAGGCTCGTCTGGTTTCATACAGCGAACATTAAAAACTCATTTATCATTCATGTGCTGCTGGATTCAGGTGTGTGTGTGTGTGTGGTGTGGGCTGCATGGTGTTAAAAGCAGTAAAGTGTAAAGTGTCTCTCAAACACAAGATAAAGTGAGAAATGATTCTCCTCAGGAACCTTTGACACCTGCAGCACAGGTAGAAAACACACACACAGTCTCACACACACTTTTCTGGTCCATTTATCTTTTGTCACATATGTCTGGGTGTTTTAACTGCGACATCAGGAGGACGTGGCTCCTGCTGCTCCTCGGCAGCTCCTCTCACACGAGGGCTAAAAGTCAGAGTGAGAATCTGTGATCATTCTAATGACCCAGCTCCAATTAACGTGATCACAGGAGTGAACTCACTCTTCCGAAGGTGAATTAACACTTTTTCAAAAACTGACGGAGGCGCTGTGTCTCCTGTTCTCACCGCCTCCTCTTCCTCCCTCCGTCCTCCTCTCAGTCAATACCACAGACGTGTGTGACAATTTATCATCTCTCACTGCTCATTTTTCTCCTATTGACAGCGCTGTGTGTTTTTTTTTTTTCTCATTCAGTCCCTGCTGTATTAAATCTGTTAGTGGAACCACCACACACACACACACACAGCTGTGGCTGTGAAGGAAAAAAAATGTTTTAAAACTTCCACTGCTCCTGCTCTGTCTCCTCCTCCCTCCTACTTCCCTGTAGTTTGTGGTTGTTCAGAGGGTGAGAGGAGGAGAGAAGAGGTGAAAACAAAGAAGAGGTGAGAAGAGTGAACAAAAGAAAAGAGACGACAACTGCTGCAGAATCACTTGACTGCAGACTGTTACCACGGCGATAGACTCATCACCTCATCACTCACTCACTCGGTGTGTGTGTGTTGGATCCTAATGATATCCCTTGACACTGCTACACACACACACACTCTTTCATTCACAGTATTCAGTTTGTTTAGTGACAGATTTTTATGAAGGAGCTTATTTTGGTGTTTCAGGTGTGTGTGATGGTTAATCTTATTTTTATCACATCAAACGTTGGAGCTAAATCTGATGTTCTAATCAATCAGCTGTTGATGAACATTCTCCAGTCACAGCCGTCCTCTGCTCACGGTTATAAATGTGACTCAGCTCAACACAAAACATCTCTCAAACACGGTGGAGCAGTAATGTGGTTCCACACTAGAGGGAAGACTGTCTCCACCAGCCATCACTGCCTGTGATGGAGAGGGAGGGACCCCAGGGAGGTCAAAGGTCCCTGCTGGACACAGCTCAACCCCCCATACACACACACACCCTTTGTCATCCTCAGGATTCAGAAAATTGTACAAGGAAGGGACACCGTAATCTTTCACTCCCAACCACCACGGGGATGATACAGTAACTGTACACAGTATTACGATGGTAATCCTGGAAATATTCAGTAGTGGAGGAAGCGTATGAAAATAGATGATTAAGGAGGGACGTCTTTTCTCCGGCCTCACCCCTCTCGCCCATTGTGAGCGTCCACAGCAGCAGATAAAGGTCAGAGGTCGGAGTCCAGGTTGACCCTCACCTCTCGGTGTCATTAGCCCTGCTGTGATTTGGTTAGCTGAAACGCTAGCCTCCCCGGTTAATCTAATCTCGGAGCCTGGAGGTCGTTTGGGTCAGATCACGTTTCTCCTCGGAACAGATTGAACTTATGGAGAGATAAATGTTCCGACTGCCGACTGTGAGCTGTGATTGTTTCTGGTGATTGTTGGACCCAGCTGGTGTATGAGCACATGATTCTATTACAGGCAGAACAGCGGCGTTATTGTCTAAATGTTATAAATGTACAGGAATGTTTTTATGAGGGCGTCATCGTCACACACGAACAGGTTTTTGGACTCAATGTCGCATTCATTACAAAAGACAGAGTCAAATATAGTTATACAGGTGACAACGTTTGTTAGTTGTAAAAATGTTCGTAATTAACAAGGAATGTATAATCATCCTCCAGAGAGAGACACCTAGTGGCAGGGATCTCTACAGAGTCTAAAAAATAGAAAAAAAACTAGGATTTTTAAGGCATTAAAACTAATCTTAAATATGCACAAATATTACGTACAATAAGTTTTTAAGCGATAAATACATAACTAATAAAACTGATCACGGCTGGTGGCGGTGCGCCCCCTAGTGACATGTGTTATGAATATTATATAACCTGTCAGGTCTGTTCTGGTATCAGGCGTCAGGACGGTGGGACGTGGCTGGGTTGAATGTGCAGGTTCAGACTCGATCCTCAAACACACCAAACACACTCTCGCTTATCGGCTTAAATGGAAATGAGCTAATGGGACAAAGCCAGAGAGCATCAGCAGACCAGGTCTGAGCCACATTGATGTTCATGACTGTCTCTCACACACACACACACATATATTTATATCTTTATTTTCACTGTGGGATGAGAAGACCATTTTCTCTCTGGGTCCTTTTCATTTGGAGGAGTGTGAATCTAATCCTGTCAGACATCTTTGATTCTTCTGTGAGCGAGCAGCGAGCGAGGGTTCCTTTAATAAAAGTAATTCCTTCTTTATGAGGAGGTGTCGCGATGGAGGCCCGACCGCTGTCTCTGCATTAGGGAAATTAACATCCAGAGCCATTTCTCATGGCGAGCTTCAAACGGTGTGAATGTGACAGCGGCGGCGTGATGACGGACTCTGTGTATTAAAAACCTGTCGGCTCGCAAATTAAACTGCAAAACAAAGACATCAGTGATAATGGAAGATAGAATAAGACCTCAGGCGTTTAACCGATCACCAATGTGAGCTCAGCCCTGAATTATAAACTGGGACAGGGCCAATGTGACTGAGCGGAAGTCACTCGCAGAGGTGAAACTAAAGAACGGTTTTTACTTCATTAAAACCATCAAAACAAGGACAACTTCCTGTTAGCGTCATGTGACCAGTAAACTGCTGCTCAGACTCCAGTAACTGATGGATGATGGACCGCAGCAGGTTCCCTCCATATCACCCCCGCCTTATATCCAGTTTGTTTGTGGTGGAGGGCCCCCCCCCCCACTGGTCTCTAATTGAAGCGCTGTGCTTCAGATAGCTCCTGCGTCTGCGTCTTAAGACGGGGAAATACACTTAACCTTCAGATGGACTGCAGCCGCGTCCCAACCGGGACTTAAATCTTTTTTCTCTATCAACTTAATTGTGTTTTCAATTATTTCCCCCAGATTTTCTGTCTCTTGACATTCTCTGTAAGGACAGTGGACACCCCCCCCCCCAGCAGCCCTTTGTTTTACCCCCCCCCCCCCAGCAGCCCTTTGTTTTACGGAGTTGCCGTCCCTCCGTCCACAGACGTATTTATTTCCATAGCTTCAGTGTTTTCAGTCTTCTCTCTTTCGGCTGCTCCCTCTATCGTTCTCACATCAGTTTCCTGCTGGTATTGATCCCCCCCCCCCCCCGCTCCCTGGTGATCAGGTTTTACCAGTCTCCCATTGATTACCAATGGAAGCATCACTGAGGTGCATGATGGGAAGCTGGCGAGGTTGCAGCACAACAGGGGAGAGATGGGAATGTTGTCGGTTTGATTTCTGCTCTTGGTGTTTTCTCATTAATCCGTTCAGAAGTTAGTTATCTCTGCACATCTCTGCCGCTTTATGATCCTGTCTCACCAGGGGCTGAAGTTATATAATGTTCAGCAGTAATTCAATTATTTGGACGTCCCTCACCTCAGATCTGACACGTCTGTCTCAGTCAACCGTCCCTAGACTTCAGTGTCAATAAAGTTTTAATAGAGTCATTATAAGAACCATAAATTAAAAAATGTCTTCACTTTAATTGAGTTTGTTTGAATTGTGACTAAATGAAATAATTAAAGCAGATCAACAGTTTTTATTGCCTGGATGACTTCAGCTTGTTTTCAGTGAGAAGTTAATGAGTGGAGAGCTGACCCCAATCTGTGTGCATGTGCACGTGCACTTATTGATCACTCCTCTTCAAACAAAGAAATCAGCTCTGCTCCTCTTTCTTTTCTTTCCGTCTCTCACTCCTGGTCCTCCTGTCGTCTTTTTGTCCACCGTCTCTTTCCCTTCATTCAAACATCTTCCTCTTCCTCTCTTCTCTCCATCCTTCCCTCTCTGTAGTCTACCACTTTCCCCCTTCAATCTTCATTTTCTCTTCTTCTTATCTCGTCATTGAATGAACTCCAGAACGTGCTCCACCTTTAGTTGTATCTTGACTCCTGTTCAGTGCTGCTCACTCCTGGGAGCTAAATCTCCGTTCTTCATAGAAGTTCCTAATTCTACTGTGATTGCAGTCGCTTCCACAGGTTGCTGCATTACACCATCCTGCCCTTTTTAATAGATTCCTTCCCTCATGGATAATGTCATTTCAGGCAGAAAGGCTTTTTATCCCAATCCATTTCTGTTTTTATGAAGATCTAGCGGAGCAGAGGCGAACGGAGAGGGGAGCGCGTCCGTCCCCCTCTTTAGTTTATTGGGTTATGTTTGGGAGCAGGTCGGCCAACAAATAGGATTTAGATACAATGTTATTACAATGGATCTGCCGGTCGTGAAGGAAGCCGATCGATAGGCTTCAAAAATCAATCAGTCCTGTCCACACGCCGAGCGGCAGCAGGTACACGCACAGGAAGTGATGCGACCGGCCGGCGGGCCGCAGAGGGACGGTCTCGGCCCCTTGAAGGCACGTGGCCTGTTCCCCAGCAACCCTGACCTTTAATAATAATAATAATCAGTATTATTTTTACACGGTTCCCACACTTATCAAGAGCCGCTGCAAAGTTTGTAATTTCCACCAGAGATAAGAAAATATTATTAAAGATGAGTGTCCTTAGAGATGGGGGAGTTTTAACTTATGAATTTATTTATCGGTTCCACCAGGTTTTTTCCTGTCAGTGACAGAGAGAGTCGCTCCATCACTGATCAGAAGTCCAACAGAGGTCCAACACCTCCGTCTCCTCCAGTCCTTTAGAAAAACAATGTCTTGATATTGTCCCGGCAGGAGCTTGTCCGTCTCTCGTCCGTCTCTCCTCCTCTTCACTTTCTCCTCTTAGATCTCAACTTTTTAGTCATTCTTCCTGGGAGTCTATCTCTAATGCTGTTATCTACTGGCCCAGTCTGGCCCGAGGTATGGATGCCATCTGTAATCCATTTATCAGAGCCGGCCGCTGGGCCTCCTTCCAAATGACAGCTGGGCTTTAGCAATCTCATTATAAAGCGCACCAGGATATAGTATGGAAATATGGAGGGAGGACGGGAGAGAGTCCTGAGCTGAGGATCAGACACTCGCACAGAATAGTAGAATTTTACTTCAACTTTGTTCTTAAAATCACTCATCCTTTATTCATCTCCTGACGGGTCGGCCTTCCTGTAAACTATGTAACTATGTGTCATCTCTTCTGACGCCAGAGGAGGCGCTGCTTCCAAGCAGCAACCTGAATCACCGACGTCATTAATTTATACAACTTTAGTCAAGAGAAAACTCCATCGTGAATATCAGCAGCAACACCCCCCCTACTCCATTTATCACCCCTTCCCCGTGTGTGTGTGTGTGTGTGTGTTCCTCTGCCATACAAATCCATAACAATGCTCTGCTCGCTCATGCAGAGAGAGAGAAAATAAGAAATAAAATCAGAGGGTGGACGCAGTGGGAGTGAGTGTGTGTGCGTGTGTCTAGGTGTGTGTGTTACACCTATACAGAAACAGTTTTTATGTGGGCCTTTTGATCCAAGGTGAGTAAGGAGCTCTCCTCTCCTGCTGTGATTCTCTCTCTCACACACACACACACACACACAGTATTCCCCCCTTCCCCACTGCGTGTACCCTGTTACACACACCCACTCACAAAAGAGGTTATTTTGAGGCTGTCATCGTGAACACAATGGAGGGGATACACAACGCACGTGTCAAATCCTTCCAGAGGTCCTGTGTACGTGTGTGTGTGTGTGTGTGAACTGTGACTTAAGGCTTTCAGCTGGACAATGAGACGTGTGCCTGCCTGTGTGTGTGTGGGAGTAATGGTTAATACCAGGACAATAGACGTGTGCCTGTTCAGTTGTTATCAGCTCACTGGAGACTCACAGGCCTGCTGTTTTTCTTTTTCTTCCTCTCTTTGTCGGCCACCTTTCAGCATGAATAGAGCGAAAGAGAAAGAAAATGAAAAAGAATTTAAAAAAAAAAGATCCCACCCACTCGTTCCTACAATACGTGATGTTTCTGAAAGAAGACGGAAACACACACGTGGAGAATCTGTCCCAGTTGAACTGTGCTGTAGTTGAACTTGTATTTTCTAGTTTATGAAATGTCTATTCCATCTGGATTTGTCTGATTCCATCAGTGTAAATAAAATAATTAAGGTTATATACTAAACTATAATTTGAGTTTGTTGGATTTGCTTTGACGTTCTTTGAAACCCATTTTCTCAAGGGATTTTTTTTTTTTTAGCTTGATAATCCTAGCAATCGTTTTTATGCTCTAATGCTCGCTGCAGCTCCTCTCTTCAGTCTGTCTCTGTCTGTCTCCACCAGGTTGTCTCTCCAACCTTCCACCAAACGCCAAGAAGATCTCCAACTCGTACGAGGAGCGCCGTAAGCAGGCCACCGCCATCGTGCTGCTGGGCGTCATCGGCGCCGAGTTTGGCGCCGAGATTGAGCCCCCCAAGGGTTCGGTGCGGGCTCGAACCGGCGGACAGGCTCCTGAGGGCTTCGGCCTGACGAGCGGTGGATCGTCCAACTACTCGCTGGCCAGACACACCTGTAAGTACACAAAACACACACAGGGTAGAGCGGTGAGATTTTCACAGATATTTCTGTAACGTGTGCGTGTCGTTAAAACGGCGGCGGCGTGCTCGGGACAGAAAACAGCAGCAGGACTGGGGCTGATATCGTTATTGATTTTCCTCCTTTGTGCCCCTTTTTATTTCTCTGTAATCCTGTTTCACCTTTTAATTTCTCTCTGCTCTGTGCTGCATCTCCACGAACCTTCGGCTCCGCCTCTCGTTGGAGAGATTGACTCAAACTCCTCAGCAAATAAATCCTAATCTCTCTGTCGACCTCTGACCCGTCGAGCAGCCCAAATGTTGGGCTCGTGTTGTCGTCCTGAATTGTTTTTTTTTTTTCCTCCAAACTTTGAGCAACAGGAACAAACTTCCGTGCTGGATTAGAGGTGAGGGGAGAGATGGAATTGATTTTCATCCCCCAAGCTTGACACCTTAAGGAGCTTGGCACTGACACACACACACACACACACACACTCACTCTCTGAGTCCAGCCGGTGCCACAGTCCGCCTGCAGCCTTGGACCTTGGTGGGCATCAAACCTGCACTAAGCAGAGCTGCTCTTCCGTCCCGCTGCTCCTGAGCTCTGATTGGCTGCCTCTGGGGGCATCCGCCCAGCGACAGAGCCTGTGCCCTCACTGATAGGCCGTGGAGCATGATGCTGCTTAGTTGGACCGGTACACAGCTGCTGGCTCACCTGTGTGGACACACACACACACACACACACACCTCTGGCCTGTGTATTCAGATGAAAGCAAACTTGAGATTTAATTGATCCCCTTGAGCTCCGCCTGTTTAAAAGCTTTGATTCAGACATTGTGATATTGATACACAGCATATTCTTATTTATTGATTTTTCTGAATATGTTACGATCCAGATGTTCCTTTTGTGTCACAGCAAGCAAGAGTCACTTCAGAGTGAAATAAACAACCTTAAAATACAAAAGAAATGATTTGACTAGAGGACAAACATGAAGGTAAAAATCTAGAGCTTGATGTAAAATGATTTATGATCCTGAAATGACGTCGTCCCTGAGAAACGTTATTCCAAAATCAAAACGTGGTGTCTTCTGACCTGATGCTCCCTCGGGTTCGTCTCCCGTTAGAAAGTTGAGGACTTTGATTCTTCACGTCCCACAGGCTGAAACAGAGGAGATGTTGTGTTTTGATGAAATGCCGGACGCTGCTGTTGTCGTCAGTCTTCACTAATTGAAGTGAGGGCTTTGCTCCTGTGACCGACCTCATTGAGTTAGTGAACCTTTTAAAGGTTTTATTACTGAAGCTGAAACAGACAATTACAGATGGCTGTAAAGAGCATGTGGCGGTGGAGGACATTCTTTATGTCGTCTGCCCTCAGTCCCTCTTGTTTTTGTTGTTTTCATGTCTCCCCTTCCTCCCTTTTCCTCCCTCTTCTCCTCCTCTGCTCTGTTCTTTTGTCTGCTCCTGCACTGTTTGTTGTTTTTCTCTCCCTCCTTCTGCCCGGTCTACCCCCTCTCCTCTCGCTATTATGAAATTGAAAGATGGATCGGTGTTGTTGGCATACAGCGTAGCGTGTGATGAATGAGAGCTGTCCACCCGGAGAGAGGGGAGGGTACAGTAGTCCATACCGCCAAGTATAGATTGATGTTTTCATATGGCGAGGAGGGAAATGGAGGGGAGATGGAGGGGGAGATTGAGCCTAAGGATGGGAGGAGTGTGAGAAGGACAGGTGATGACGGAGGGAAGGGAGGATGTGGATGGACGGGATGAAACTACATCAGCAGGAAACCGTCCTGGGACAGCAAACGTCAGGTTCCTCCTCCTGCTAATCAACGATCACTTTCTCCTCCCGGTGATGAGCTTTGAAAAGGAAACTTCAGTCGATCTCTGACGTGTATCCTCTTTTAGCGGAGCTACTTTTAACATAGCTCCTGCCGTTGACTACATTTCTTGATGTTTATAGTTGTTGCTATGGTAACCAGTTCTTGGGATGACCATTGATTGATTGAATCAACTGAAATAGTTTCGTCATTATACAGCATGTTGTGTTCTCTCTCCCTCTCTGACCAGCTCTTATCTGGCTCTTCGTTTAAACGTGGTTCTCTGCAGCCGGTCTGATCCGGCTCTCGTCCACTAACCAAGTCCCCAATATTGATTTACCTTCAACTTTCATTTAAGCTCAGAGAAGGAGTGCGGGAGAACGAGGTGGAAGGAAGGAGCAGAGAAAGTAGCGAGCCTGTTAGCGGTCGACCCGGCTCGCTAAAAAATAGACGTCACCAATCCGTCACCATTTCACACCCTCGCCCCCCCCCCCCCCCCCCCCCAATCACCCTCTGTGCATTAATGTGACATGTTTACTTAGACGTCACCAATCCGTCACCATTTCACACCCTCGCCCCCCCCACCCCCCAGCCTTAATCACCCTCTGTGCATTAATGTGACATGTTTACTGCTCTAACTAACAGCTCATTATGGCCAACTGATGCTTTGTCAATAGCCATTGGTTCATTTGGCCCCGTCCGGCCTTTAAACAAAGATGTCCGCCGTGAGAAATGGACCGGAGCCCGGGCGCCCGCACGCTACCTGCTCTAAAGCCAAGAGGGGGAGGGGCTGTAAATTAGAATCTCGATCCTGCCAATTACAGGGCTGAATGTTAACGACCATTTTTAATTGTCCAGAAGAAATGAAAGCTAGGATTTCAATCCAATTCAACACACACTGAACTTTGACCCTGTGACCCTGAAAGCCCCGTTTGTGTTGGTATAATTTTGACTGGTGACCTTTGCCCCTCATTCATATGTATCTCATTTGAAACGCTGAATGTCAAATTCCAGGATTTTGGTCATTGGACTAAAATATAAAAAGAACTAGCAGCAGTCTATTCCCAGTTTAGACGATGTCATATTAATTTTGCCTTATTGTAAACGCACTTTGTTTTCATTGTCTGTTGTCTCTCATAATGAACCGAGGCGACCCGTCCTCCGTATGTTTTATGGTAAACACGACGGAGTGTAATTGATTTCTGTGTGGTCCTGATGATTTGTAATAATCATTAGCTGAAGGTCAGAGATCGTTCACACAGCTGATATTTATAGTCCAGTGTTTGCTGTCTATTGACGTCTGTAACAGAAACATGATTGATTCCACCGCTCGCTGCTGTTTGTTTACCTCGTGTTGATCACAGGCTCGGGGGGGTGGGGGTCGAAGTTCACCGTCCTCTCACTGCGGCAGTCACAACACGCTAACAACACGCTTCATCTGCATGTTCCGTCTGTAACAGCAGCAACATGAGCGCCGCTACGCTTCACGTCCTCCGGCTCAAATCCAGTTAGCTCCTAAATAGAATTACTCCACGTGTGTCCTCCACAGCGCCAACTGCAGGACGCGCGTGGACACGTGAACCAATAAGGAACAGGGTTTTGCCATTTGAGGGCGGGCTGATGATAAAATGCTGGTAGATCCAGATGATGAGATTATCTGAGTGTCTGGGGACCAGAGGACCGTCAGAGCCACCGCAGATTATAAATACTGCGTTAGATCACATGTCCCTTCAACTCAGGACTGTAAGCACACACTGGTGTGGGTCTGTGGACGAGCCAGACAGTCAGAGATAAAACAGACAATCATTTAAAATAAACTCAAAGAGTCCAGACGCTTCTGCTCTGTTCACATTTCACAATCCAGATTTTCGCATATTATCACATCTGCTGCTCGGCCCACGTCTCACTGACGTTATCTCTGTGCAGCACTTTGTGAGGAATCTGCTAAAAGCTCTGGACGTCAGGCTGCTGCGGGTGAGACTGGCAGAGAGACTCAGAGGCCTGCTGGGAGAGAGGGAGTGTGTGTGTGTGTGTTGGGACGATGGGGGATGTTATTGAGGGATGGGCGATATTTTCTGGAGTCTTAATGGTCAGTCCGTCCCTACAGAGCCTGGCTCAAATGTCAGGTCAGCTCTGAAGTGACCTCCCTCCTGCTGCCTCTCCATATCCTGTGTGTGTGTGTGTTCTACATCATTTTTATCGGGGTGTGTCGTTTAAACATCAGGAATTATTAGTTCTGTGTATGAGCTGATGTGATTTCTTTGTTTAAAATATCTTTATTTAATGGTGAGTTGTCTGTGTCGGGTGTTTGGATCCAGGTAAAGTCCCACAATGCTCTGCTCTCCTTCTCCGCTGGTTCTCTGCAGGTAAGGCGCTGACCTTCCTGCTGCTGCAGCCCCCCAGCCCGAAGCTGCCCCCCCACAGCACCATCCGCCGCACCGCCATCGATCTGATCGGCCGAGGCTTCACTGTGTGGGAGCCGTACATGGACGTGTCGGCGGTGCTCATGGGACTTCTGGAGCTCTGTGCCGACGCAGAGAAGCAGCTGGCCAAGTGAGTCCACACACACACACACACACACTGTGCAGAAACACTTAGGCCCTGTAGAGCCGACACGCTGAGTTATGGAAGCCAGGCTCTAATCTGATTGCAGGACATTATGATGATGTAACAATGTCTGCGTTGCTCTGACATGTGAGTCTCATGTCTGTCTTCATGTGTGAACGCTGGATGTTACCCACAAGCCTCTGCTCCTTGAGCCGTGACTGTAACTAATCCTCCGTGCTCGTCATGTTTTCACCTGGTCTTTGTCGACGTTGATAAAGTTCAGTTTATTTAGCTGAATCCCTCGATCAGCTGTGGCTGTTTGACGGCAACTGAGTCACTTCCTGGACCATCAGCATCTCGACCAGCGGCGAGGAGGTCGAAGGTCACGGCTGCTTTGATACAGTCACGGTGAGGTTGTGGTTAAAGTGAAGCAGCAGTTTACACAAGTGAAGGTCAGAGGTCATGCAGAGAGGGGAATCCACTCGAGTCTTTTATGTACTGTGTGTGTGTTGCTGAAATCTAACTGGCCAATATGAGTTGATCCTATTAAGGTTGAAACTAAAGCTGGGGCAGTCTGGTTAAATGAGTATAGATATGTCTGCTGCCCCTGTGTGTGTGTGTGTGTGTGTAAACAACTCAATTTAATTGCAGCAGATTCATTTTTTGTTGGATAGAAAGTGCAAGGAACCATTTCTTTATTTTTTATTTATGAATTAAAGTTGGATCAAACTGGTTCTTTTTTCCCAATAAATAAATAAAGCCAGAATATCTCGGGATATTAGCGACACCATCTTGTGTCACACAGTTTTTATTTCATTAAAAAAAAAAAAAAAAAATTAAAACCAAATTTATCGTGAACATAAAAACTTGACGATGCATCCGTGGAAGAACGACTTGACGTCGAGTCGCTGGATCAGCCTCTGAAGGAACCAGTGAGTGTAAACAGTCAGCGTTGGTTTTTGTGCAGCAGCAACGCTTCATCACGTGAGGTCACACACACACACACACACAAAAATCAATACCTCCAATCCTCTGTGTGTGTGTTGGTATTGACTGGATAATGCCAGCGTGATATTGGCTGTGAATGCAGTCACATTGTCAGGTTCACACACTTAACCCTGTGTGTGTGTGTGTGTCAGCCACACATCAGTCAGTTTCATTTTAGTTACTTTTATACAAATCATTATTTTACTAGCTCGTTGTGTGTTGTAAGGTATGATTCAGTTTATAGAAGGTTTAGTCTGTTTCGTGTGTAATTGTGGAGTAAGAGGCCGTACCTTCTCGACAAAAATAGAAGCTAGTCTATTTTGTTTTTTACGTGAAATTTGTGTTTGGAAAATTCCCAGTGAGTGAGTGGGCGTGTTGATGGCGGTTGTTCACAGGACGGCCATGAAACTGTGTGTGTGTGTGTGTGTGTGTGTGTGTGTAATGATAATCCAGATTATTTCATTACATGTGCTAAATGATGTCCATTAACCTCGGTGCTTCTCAGCACAATTAGCTTCCTGCTCCTCTGCTGCCTTATATCAACACGGTGACTGTTTCCAATTACAGCCGCCGCTCTAAATGAAATGAAACATTTCAATATTGCTGATCTATTGCCAATATATTACCAGTATTAATTACAGAATCTGTAGCTGGGATCTGTAATCAGAGGAGATGAATCGTGCCGCTCGGCCGGCCGCTCGCCCATCACTCCCTCCCTTGCTCTCCCCAGAGTCATTTGTTAACAAGGTGGCCTTGCTCGGCCCCTCTCTCTCTCTTTCTCTCCCCCTCACACACACACACTCAGGGGTGTGGGGCCAGCTGTTAGGGTGTGTGTGTCTAATTCTTGTTGCATTGTGGGAGTCCATTATGCTGTCGTCTGGTGAATGGCTCCCATTGACTCGGCCTTGACATTATAAGCTGCCCGCTAATCTCTTCACTCCATATATTAGTAAGGCTCCATCTCTCTCTCTCCCCCTCCCCCCCCCCCCAGTCTCCATTTTCTCACTTTTATCTAATTTTCTCTTATTTATTTAAACATCTTTTTCTACATTTGCTGTTTTTTAAAGCATCTATGTAAGAATAAATTCACGTGTATTTCAGTACAAGAAGGATCCAGTGAATCGTTTACTGGTGTGTGTTTTTGGATTTATTAAAACAGTTTTCTCTCTCTTCGCAGTATCACGATGGGTTTGCCTCTGAACCCACCGGCAGATTCTGCTCGCTCTGCTCGCCACGCCCTCTCTCTCATCGCCACGGCCCGTCCGCCCGCCTTCATCACCACTATAGCAAGAGAGGTGAGACAGAACCGTTGAACAAACAGCTTCATCAAAGCTGCCGCAGGTTTTCACACATCGAATGGTCCGTCACGTCCCCAGGTCCAGCGGTACAACGCCGCCCAGGCCAACTCCCAGTCCCAGCAGAACGTGCACACCACCACTCTGGCCCGAGCCAAGACCGAGATCCTTCGCGTGATCGACATCCTGATCGAGAAGATGCCTGGAGACGTCGTGGATCTGCTGGTCGAGGTGGACGCCGCCGCCCGTCACTGACGTCACCGGTGACATCATCATCAGCAGCAGCAGCAGACGGGATCTAACGTGTCGTCCTCTTCCTCAGGTGATGGACATCATCATGTACTGCATCGAAGGTTCTCTGGTGAAGAAGAAAGGCCTGCAGGAGTGTTTCCCCGCCATCTGCAAGTAAGTGTCCGCAGGTCGTATCCAGGCTGGTGTTCGAGGTCAGAGGGTCAAGTCGTGGGTGACAGATACCCCCTCAGGGCGCCGTGGTGATGATGTGTAGGCAAGAACCCAAAAAGAAAATACTGCAGGTGTGACAGACACGATGGATCACCAACATGGAGTCAGAGCATCGAGATCGCCCCCTGGTGGCTACACCCTGCCTCGCTCCCCATCTTCTAACGAGAGCAGGAAGAGGAGCGGCGTTGCCCGTCCTCGGTCCATAGCGTGCCGTGTTTAACCTGACTCACAGGAAGCGGATCAGAGCGTTTTTCTTCTTCTCTCGTCGCTCTCTCCTTCAGGTTCTACATGGTCGGCTACTGTGACCGCAGCCACCGCATTGCCGTGGGAGCCCGACAGGGTTCAGTGGCGCTCTACGACGTTCGTACCGGAAAATGTCAGGTGAGACCAAAACTTGGCTCTGTGCTCCACCCATCCATCCTGTGATCATGATAATTATTATTATAATTTTAAAACTGATTTGGATGTCGATCACCATGGCAACAGTCAGATCTTTCAGTCATTTCTCATTAATTTCTCCGTTCAAATAAACGGTGGAAATGAGAGAGGAGGAGAAACGACAGGAGGAAGGAGGAGTTTTGTTGCTGTCGCTTATTTTTTGTTCCTCTCAGTCGTTGATTAAGGAGGAAGTGATGACTCTCTTAATCCCGGTTTTCTCTGTGCACACTTTTTACATTTGATTGTGTGTGTGTTGGTAATTTGCTGTGTATTGATTTGCAGTAACCTGAGCAGTCTCGTCTGGTGGAGGGGGTCATTTATATCTGATAACAACACACCCAACATCTCGTGTGTTTACGTTTGTTAGCGGAGACGCTTCCCCTTTGTTTTATTTCAAGTAATTAACATTGAATAGTTTGCTTCATTCTCTTTGTTCTCAGGAATTTAACGTCTTATTAGCTCGGATCCTTCTTGGTGATTCTGGGTCCAGATGTTCCAGATGTTGTCATGTCCTGAAAGTGAAGCCAAAATCGTATTGATCGCCCCCTGGTGGCCATAAGCCCCGCCTCCTCCATGTTAACAGATGGGGCAGTTTGAATTTGTGTAATTCCTCAAACAACTTGAGAAAGTTTAGATAATTAACAGAAGGTTAAAATACTTTTTACACCAATGAGTCCTTTAAAAACAAGTGAGTTTAATGTTAAATAAATAAAATCCGACATATTTGTGTTTGAGGGTTTCACATTTGGAATTTAGAGAAGTGTTCAGATGAAGATAAAGTGACAATTAAGGAAGTAAAGAGAGAATCAGGAGGAGATGACGTGAGAGTTTGTAATCTGTGTGTGTGTGTGTGTGTGTGTGTGTGTGTGTGTGTGTGTGTGTCCATCTAACCGTAGCTGGCTTGTCCCTGCATGACCATCTGCCACAGCTTTGATCAGTCTCCATGAGCTGTCCTTTGTCAGCTGCATCACTCTGTGTGTGTGTGTGTGTGTGTGTGTGTGTCCGTCCAGCTGCTTGCTCGGCTTCTTTAACAGACTCCACAGAGTCCACTAATTGAACACAAAGAAACAATCTGAATGATCTTTCTCTCTGTCTGCATCTGTTTCTTTCTGGAGGAGACGTCAGTAACTGAAGGTGTCGCTTCGCTCCTCCTCCTCCTCCTCCCCCTCCTCCTCTACATCCCATAATGACCTCACATTGTCTCACAGTGGTGCTGAGTTTTGAAGAACTTCTCTCTCGGTCCTTCCTCTGAGCTTCACCTGAGCATCACAGCGCCCCCCAATGTTGATGTTGCGTCTCTTTACAGGAGGTGGAGCTTCTGTGCTGTCAGTCATGGGGGATGGAAAAAAAATGGGATGAGCTCTGTGACACACACACACACACACACACACACAGAGTCCCCAGGCGTCAGGTGTACTGAAGTACAGAGTGCTGCTGTAAATGGTTTCAGTTTGCTTCACTGCTCTCTGATAGGCTGATTGATTTGGTAGGCAGTCCACCGTGACACACACACACACACACACACACACCATAATATAAATGAAATCATCAATATATGAATCACATTAAATCGCTCCACTTGTCTTTGTGTGGAGTCTTTCAGCCCTGCGCTCTGATTGGACGACAGCGTTTCGGCTTCTTTCAATTAGCATCGTGAACAATTCGACAATTTTTAAATTTTAAATCGTCACCTTCAGCTGTTCCCATCACGTCTGGGCCTCGTGCTGGTTTGACATGAGATACCGTGAACCGAGCCCCTCCCACAGAGCGGCAGCAGGAGCTCTGATTGGCCGTATGTCATGGAGATTGTTGAAAGGCGTGTTTGTGTTCTGATGAATATTCTCAGACTGTTCTTTGGTCCGATCACTGCCCTCACGCCGTCAAGCTCAAACGAGAGCAGCAGAAAATACTGGAGGAGAAGCGGAGGTGAACAAAGGGAGGAAGGTGAATCATTAGGAGAGAGGGGGTGAAACTGGAATCTAATAGAGTCTCCAGCAAAAAGAAGGACGGAGAGAACGAATTAAAAAGATGAGATTTTTATTTCATTGCATTATTAGTTTTCTCTGCTTTAATCGCCACAGACGGTTTTTATTCCAGCGCCCGAGGCGACACGTCCTAATCTCATCTGGAAGTGAGAGTGTGGACGCCCAGCGGCAGGCGGAGGCAGGGCGGGGATCTCAGGGAGGGCCTTTATTGCCTCACACGCCCCGCATCTGCTGGGACGGCTTATTGCGTTACACGCGGCGCTTGATTGTGTCCCCAGAGTTCTGGAGGAAAATGGCAGCATATGTTGAACGAAGCCCCTCCCCCCCACCCCCCTCATCTGATGGAATTAGCTCGTCCAAACCCGCGGCCGCTGTCGACGAGGATCTGGCCGTTGCGGCGAAATGAGTTTTTGTCTGAGTCGACCTTATAAAGTTTGTTGTTCATCAGAGGAGAGGTTCAGATCTGAGATCAGCTGACATGATGACGTTCTCCTACAACACTTTGTACTCTTTGTACTAACATTTGTACTTTTTCCTTTGTATTTCTACTTTCTACGTTGGTGATGCTCCAAACACTGAAGCCAAAGGAACTGATGTCATTATGAATCTATAAATTCCACATTGATTAAAATCCGTTTGAGTTTTTTTACATATTTGATTATTTCATCTCATCTTTTCTGGGACAGCTTCTGAATAAATCACTTTATTTTCTTCTCTGTATTGGAAGTAAAACATGTCAAATATGAAGACGTGTTTGAATAATTCTGTCCTCTCCCTGTGTAGAACATCCACGGTCACAAGGGTCCCATCACGTCAGTGTCGTTCGCCCCTGATGGTCGTTACCTAGCAACCTACTCTAACGCTGACAGCCACATCTCCTTCTGGCAGGTAAACAACACAAACACACAAACACTGGCGTTTATTCTGTTCTGATTTCACGGAGCAGAGATTTGATCATCAACACGTCTGAAGCCCTCCAACAGTAAACACGGACACACGTGTCGGCTTCTTCCCAGAACTGTTTGAATGAAAGGTCTTTACGACCTCTGACACGACTGTCTGCCCACACACACACACACACACACACACACTCTAATGGCATTACTGTAAGCATAAACCGCTGCTGCTGCGCCGGCAGGACGGCTGCTGTGGTAATGAGCTGGCAGACGCTCTGTCGGTGTGTGTGTGTGTGAGGGAGGGGCCGCGTCGTCTCAGGAAACGATAGAGTTTCTTCTGCCTGGGTTTTTCCTACACACACACACACACACACAGTGTGTCTGACTTCGTCGGGGTGCAGCGCCTGAATCTCGGCGCTCTGGAGGAGCCAGGTTCGTCTCCAGATTGTTGTTGTCAAACGTTGAACTCGCCTCGGTGCGTCCATCACTGCCCCGCCCCCCTGCTCTGTGCCCCGCCCCCCACTCTGTTTAAACTCTTATCATCGTCGTGGTGACCAGCGTCCTCTGAGCTCATTCACGACTGTTAGTTTTTGACCTTTGTCTGGGTTCACACCCACGTCTCTGTCCCTCAGAGGACGTTCTGGTCACTGAACAGTTTGTCTTGGTCCCCAGATGAACATCGGGCTGCTGGGCAGCATCGGGATGCTGAACTCCGCCCCTCAGCTCCGCTGCATTAAGACCTACCAGGTTCCCCCGGTGCAGCCGGCGTCCCCGGGCTCCCAGAACCACCTGAGGCTGGCCCGTCTCATCTGGACGTCCAACCGCAACGTGATCCTGATGGCGCACGACGGGAAGGAGCACCGCTTCATGGTCTGAGCCACGCCGGCCGCTGAGCCTCCCTCTGGTTTCTGACCTCCTCCTTTTACCTTTGGTTTCTTTTCCGAGCAGAATCTGACTCGTGGTCACTTTCAAAATGTCTGCCGTGTGTACGAGTCGGGACGAGGTTGGGGGGCCAGCTCAGGTCCTGGACTCTGCATTCCATTAGTTTATTATGGGAGTGGACTCCCATTCGTATTTCAAGTTGCTAACGAAGCCACGTTTACATTGGATGTGCGTTTCTGCTCCCAGTCGTTTACATCTCCTCGTCATTCCCGCTCGTTTGCGGCCTCCTCGTCCCACAAACATCTGGCTTCCTGTTCATGAGGAGAGTCTTATTTTGAAACATCTGGGTTGATTTGTTTTCATTTCCTGCAGCCGTAGTTTTATAAGAACACACAAAAATGACGACGTTGATTTTATTCCAGCCGACTCATGTGTCCCACCGTGTTTGATTCCTTCCCCTGCTGAATAGCCCTCCCTCTCTGGGAGTCTTCTTCATCAGGAAGACGTGAGCGCTGCTCGTCTTCTCCAGCCCATCGTGTACATATCCATGACAGCCCTGCGGTGTCCTGTCGCCTGCTGTTGATCTCGTGCAGTGAATCCAGTCGTGTGTATTTATCGTGGCTAACGTGGCACTGACCTCGGATCAGTCACCATCTGTGTGTTTTAAACCCGCAGTTTAGTTTTTAACCCACGACACTGAAGTCGCATTAGGAAGTGAAGAATTCCTCTCGCTGCTGCTAACTGCTAACGCAGCATCATGTCTCAACAACCAAGAGGACGCGTTCCTCACAGATCTATATGTTATATTCTAGTAGTGCTCTATATAAAGTGTGTATGTTCTTTAATATAAAAAGATATTTATTCAGTGACTCGACACACACCTGCAAACTGTGTCAAAGCTTTTCACGGGTTCCTCCTCCTTCCGCCTCTTCGCGGTTTGGGAAAATGCATTGGGCAGCGTCTCGGGGGGGGGGGGGGGGGGGGGGGGGAAGAGGGGGGGGGGGGGGGGGGGGGGGGGGGGGGGGGGGGGGGGGGTGAGAAGAGCAGAGCAGTAAATAACACGTGAAGAGGAAGAATCAGGTTCAGTAGTGGAGGCGGAGAAGAGAAACCTGCAGCTTCAGTTTCCTTCTCCCCTCACGTCTGAACTAAATCATCAACTCGATGATCAGCTGAAACCTTCGACCCCCCCCCCAGCATCACAATGATTCTTTATTTTGTTCTTTGATGTGATTAAATATTTATTGTTCAGGAGTACAAGTTGTGTGTGTGTGTGTGTGTGTGTTGCATGAATCCTCTCCTCAGTGTCACAGGTTGAATCTATTGTGCATCATATTAACAACATGTGTTGTTGTCGTTGACTTTCTGTCCATTAAAGATGAGAAACCTTTGATTCTCCATCTTCCTTTCTTGAGCTCCACCGACGCTGCGGAGGGTCAGAGTGTGTGTGTGTGTGTGTAAAGATCAGGGTTAGAAAAGTTAATGACCAACGTGTTAATGACCAAAGTGATGATCACTGGTTCAGAAGAGTTCAGAGGGCTTTTTTTTTTCTAAGTTTATTAAAAAGTCTTATTTTTTAAAATTTCTTCCAGAGTTTGAACTGGGCTCAGAATCAATCTCTGACTTTTTCTCTTTCATCTTGGCCTCGTTCGGTTTCAGAGATTAAAACATGAAGTGTGTTGGTGAGGACTCGGAGTCGAGGGATGATTAACGGTGTCACCTCAGTTATTCACTTTAACTTCAGGATGAAATAATGATCTAGAGAAACTAAACTAGAACTTCTGTGTTGCTGCTCAACGTTAGCTGAACCAAACCTTTGTCGTTTCTTCTCTTTATTTCATGTTTCTCATGTCCCGGCTGTTTTTTCTTCTGTGGTTGCTGACGTCATCTGCGTTCGTCCTTCAGGTCATTGTGGAATAAATAAAAGTCTAGAACACAGCAGGAGGTTCAGACTCGATTTTATTATTGATCGAGCAGCAACCCCCCCCTCCCCCCCATCTACCTCTTCCTCCTCTAAGACGTCAATTTTTCTTTATTTTTTAAATCCCACAAATTCCTGCTGCTCCTCGTTCACATCCGTCTCAGTTTAGTCAAACGAGGATTTAAGTGGTTTTGCAGCTTTTATTTTGAAATGAATCAAAATGTCCTCCCACGCCGTTTGTTTGTAAACCCGCTGCAGTCGCTCTGTTCTCCGGTGAAAGTTTTGTCGAGATCAGAAAGTCGTGTTGTTCCAGTTTGTGTATTTATCCATTATTGATGTTCCCAAAAGTTCCTGCCTCTCAGCTGCGAGCGTTTTTTTTCCCTCTCAAGATAAAAAGATTATCAACAGATCTGCGCTTGTTTAGAATCGATAGAATCTCACAGTCGGATGAGAGAAAGTTTTCAGGGGAAAATCCACAGAAAAAATGTTTTGAAGCAGGTGAAACTGTCGAAGGAAAGACCCGACGTGAAGCCTCACCTGTTCTCTGCTTCAAACGAACAGAAATAAGCTTCCTCTTCTTAGATTCTGTCCCTTTTCCCGTCATTAAGAAGCCGTTTCCTCTTGAACATGTTGAGGTGGAGACGTTTCAAAATAGAACCAAAGTTATTTGAATACACATCCATTTAATTTGGCAAACAGCTTCAATAGAATCTGTCATCAATAATTAACATGTGAAATAATTTAAATGAATTAATGACTGCTCCATTTTTCTTCTGTAAATCTCATTGTTGTTTTTCTGGTTAAAGCTCGGTGAAGACGTCTGAGGTTTCCCTGCACGACAAACTCTTTTTTTTAAAAATATCAACCATGACACAGAAGTTAAAGAAACGTTGGCCTTGCCACAGAGCGAGAAACTGAATCCTCGTTATTCACCTCGACGCTTCAGCTCCGGTTCTCGTTCATCACCGGGAGGTCGTCAGATCGCCATCGATCAGACTCATTCCTCCGGATTTCAAATGAGGGCGAATCCAAACAGACGTGTGTGGAAACTGAAGGAAAAGTACAGAAACGCAGATAAGATAATAATGTCGTGCAAAGTGCCAACAAACAAATCCACGTCGGGCGAAGCAGAAGCACGTCGTTGTTTCTGAGGTGCTTGAACGTTAACGGTGTTTTGAGACAGTGGACGCGTCTCGAGGCCTCGTCCACGGGCTGTCAAAATAAAACGCAAACCCCTGAACTCGTCCTCGTCTTTAACAGTACAAACTGTTTTAAATGGTCCACTTATCTCCTCCTGACATCAGAGCCGTCAACCTGCCGAGTTCCTTTAATCCTCCGAACGTCTCCGTGCATATTTAACCGTGGGACAGAGTCCACGCCTTCATCGCCGCGCGAAGGAAAGTCGATGTTAAGTGCCGAGAGGAGCGGAGATCAAAAGGGGACAATGTGTGTTTAGCTCCGACGAGATGGGAGGTGAGTCTGCTGAGGAGGGAGGAGAGGAGGCAGGAGAGGAGGCGAGGGAGCAGAGGAGGGAGTTGAGGTTTCGATCAGTTAAGAGCAGCGCGGCTGTGATTCTGCTCAGCTGGAGAGAGAAAGTATCGACGTGGAGTCAGAGAACCTCGGCCTCCCCTCGCCTCCCTCGCCTCCCTCAGGTGGGCATTAAGATCCAGCCGAGCGATGGAGGGAAGGAGAGACGGAGGGAGAGGAGCCCCCGAGAGCTCAGGCCCGGCTTTGATTCACCCGGGTTTCTCTCATCAGCCGTCAGGAGTCAGGGGCCCGCCGCTCGAGGAGGGGCCCCCGCCTCTAAAACCACAACGCCGCCGTCAAAAATTAATCGCCGCCGCTTTACTTTTCAATTATCAATTCAGCGTGGAGGCTTAGAGCCAGATTAAGGTTACTAACGGCTGTTAAGACGCCGGCGGAGAGGGAGCGGCTGCGATCGTTTAACTCGCTCGGAGGAGCGAGGAGCAGATTTCATTGGTGGACGGAGTTTCCAAGGCCGAGAGTTTGAGAGTTTGCAGAATCCAAAAATCAAAAGAAATCATGAATAAATGAATCAGCGAGCCGGAAGAAATATTCAGAAAAAAAAAAAAAACTAATTACATTTAAAACTTGTTTGAATTTAAAATGTGAGATTGAAGTCTTCTCCTCCTCCTCCTCCTGTTTGTCGTCAGGATGTCATCTTGTCGTTTCCAGGACACTCTCTCTCTCTCTCTCTCTCTCTCTCTGATGAACTCTTCTCCTCAGCGTACAAACTTTCTAATGTAACTTATCGATCTAAACCTTCTTATGCAGCAGATTTCTGCTCCTTTCATCATGTGATTAAAGCTCCTCTCAAACCTCCTGATGAGGAGCTGCTCCTCCTCTTCTCATCGTCCGGCTGCACCTCCTTCTGGGATTTAACAAGCAGGAGAAAAGACGTTCCTTCAGGAGGTATATTTACTTTACGTTTTGAAGTTGGAAAGTTTTTATGGTTTTATAAAGTAAAGTGTTGTGTGTGTGTGTGTGTGTGTGTGTGTGTGTGTGTGTGTGTGTGTGTGTGTGTGTGTGAGAGATCATCTGCCTCGGAGTCAAACACGCCGTTGTCTATTTAGATGATCCCGCCTCCACACGTGTGCTCTGACCCTCTGGGGTTTTGACCTCTGACCCCTGCGCTGCTCTTCAGTGTCACTACATCCATCTGTGTGTGTGTGTGTGTGTGTCCATCTGTCCCCTTTAGGACACATGTGCACTTCTATCCTTGTGAGGACTCAGTGACATCAGACCCTCGCAGCTGATTGGCTGAGCCAGCTTTGCATCCAGCCTCCTGATTGATCTTAAAACTCTTAAAAATAATGTGATTCAGATGTAAAGCTACCAGGACCAAAGGACCGTCCATGAATCTGTGGCTCGTCTTTAACAGTACAAACTGTTTTAAATGGTCCACTTATCTCCTCCTGACATCAGAGCCGTCAACCTGCCGAGTTCCTTTAATCCTCCGAGCGTCTCCGTGCATATTTAACCGTGGGACAGAGTCCACGCCTCCATCGCCGCGCGAAGGAAAGTCGATGTTAAGTGCCGAGAGGAGCGGAGATCAAAAGGGGACAATGTGTGTTTAGCTCCGACGAGATGGGAGGCTTGTCTGTGTCCTCAGAGGATGTATCCTCTGCTTTTTAACGTGCGTGTGTTCACATCAGCCCCAGGTCGATGCCGCTCTGTGTCTCATGTCCAACAGACGTCCACGGGAGGACATATCTCATACAAACGTAACGAGGGGGACGTCCATGATGACAGCTCGGGTGATTGACAGCTGCAGTCGTCTGAGACTCGTGTTGGTGAAACTCTGTCAAGGATCAAAACGTTGAGATGGAACGTCTGTTGGTGCAATGATTGTGTGTGTGTGTGTGTGTGTGTGTGTGACCTTGACACTGACAGAGCGTTAGCCTGAGGCCTGTCCCTTAGCTAGGGGGAACACACACACACACACACACTCTGTCACATGAACACACACATTCAAGCAAAAAAAGTAAGTATGCACATTTATCGTCAGTTACACACACACACACACACACACACACACTCAGTGCCCAGAGCAGCCAGCAGGGCTGTGGCTCATTAATATTGCATTGATTGGACTGAGAGGAGCAGTGAACTGGAAGAACTGTGTGTGTGTGTGTGTGTGTGTGTGTGTGTGTGTGTGTGTGTGTTTGATTTTACCCGTTTTTATTTCAGGACGTTGGAATGTTTTTTTCCGCTGACTTTATTAATCTTCTCTGTCTCATCTGCTAACATGGAGGAGGCGACTGGGAGACGAAGGGGACACTTTGACTTTTTGGGAGGAGAGAGAGAAAGAGAGGGAGGAAGGAAGGAGGTGAGAAGACAATTAAAACAGTCGACGGGCACTTTGGATTCCCCCGACTGCATCTCATCACACACACACACACACACACACACACACACACACACTTCCTTGTTTGCCCTAACGCCCTCACTTCCTGTCCGCAGAGACGCCTAAAGTGTGTGTGTAGTTTTTATATTGCATGTCTAATTTTGACGTCTGTGTGTGTGTGTGTGTGTCCAGAGAGTTCCATCCATTAGTGATAATGGGGAAACAGACCTGCTATTAGCTGTTAATGGACAAACACACACACACACACACACACAGTGAGACCTGGACCAGTGCGTCTCAGCTGTTGCCATGGTAACTGGATCTTCTGTCCACATGAAGCATCTCCTGACAGGCGTCACTTTGTGTTTACAAACAAACAAAGTGGAGCAGGTGAGTGGTTTCAAAGAGAGAGGGATGAAGGAGGAGCTCCTCCCCCTCTCTCTACATTCCTTTACTTTCCTCCTTCTCCTTTTTGCTCTCTCTCTTCATCCCCCCCTCTCTCCCCCTCACCCCTCCCTTTTGCCTCCCCCACTTCCTTTCCTTGACTCCTTTCTGTTTCTCTCACCCTCTAATTTTACTTTTTTTTTTCCTGCCTCATGTTTTTTCTGCCCTCTCTCCCTCCTCCTCCTCCTCCTCCTCCTCCTCCCTCGTTCACATTAAGGTCAGGATGGTGCTAAGTGTCTATCAGTGCTGATGAGGCTCAGGAGACTCCTTTGTTCTCAATGAGGGTGCAAATTCAAAACAGCCACAACCCCCCCCACACTCCACACCTCCTCCCCTCATCCCTCCATCCCTCCATCCTTCATCCTGTCGACCAATCAATCGCTCCTCGCTCCCTAACAACTCTATTGATCAGATGCACTAACAACATCTTTCATTTATTAATTATGAGAGAAAGTCTTCCTGGGACCTCTCTCACCCCCTCCTTCCTTCCCTCCTTCCTTCCCTCCATCTTATGTGTCTGATGTCTCTACGTTCTTCTGACATTTAATTTCATAAACACAAAGCTTCATGTTTGTTTTAACAAGTGTTGATTTCTGCCCCATCATTTTCTCCTTCTCGCCCTGTTCATGTTTCTCCATCCTTTTCCCCTCCTCTCCTCCTCTCCTCCTCCCCTCCTCCAGCTGTGTTTACAGACTCTTCATTGATTGGCTGGCTGAGCGCTGACAGACGGACAAAGAGCCTTTTTATTAACGGCCCGGCTGCGTCCGAGACGACGAGCGATCCGATGTTTCCCTGAAGAGACGTTTTCATTACGAGCAGAAAAACTCTGATTAAAGACAAAAGTCACGAAAGACGACGAAGAACAAACAGACACACGTGATCGGCAGGATCCCCCCCCCCCCCCCCCCCCCCCCCCCCCCCCCCCCCCCCCCCCCCCCCCCCCCATCCCCCCCCCCCCCCCACCCTCCCTCTCGTCCTCTGCCTCACCCGGCCCTCGGGGGGGCAGTCACACTATTGGTCAGTGACATGACAACCAATTAAGGACTAATTAATCAAGCTCCAGTTGAGAGGTAATATCCTGAGCCACTCGGGGTGAAACCCTGTGTGTGTGTGTGTGTGTGTGTGTGTGTGTGTGTGTGTGTGGTGGGGGTTTTAGTAGTAAGTACCAAATACTGAAGTTATCTATTACATCGGATGGCTTCCTCTTGTTAATGTTGTTGTTGTGGAGCCCAGTACTACTGTACTGTACAGTACTACTACTACAGTACTGCAGTACTGCAGACGGGTGCAGTATAAGTACAGGAGTACAGGAGTGTGTTCCCATGGAGCAGAGCTAACACATGTAGCTGTAAACAGCTCAGCAGTGGAACTCTGTCTAAAAATAAATGTGATCACTGTGGGGGGGGGGGGCCCGGGGCCCTCAGGCCGGCTGAATGGAAGTATTGATGAGGGCACACACACACTCACACACACACACACACTCTGCAATGGCAGGGTGTTGTTGTTTTTCTCTTCCTGCTCCACCTGACGTGACCTGGAGTGTCTGAGTTTCAAACACTGACCCTGATTTAACTTGGTCCGTGTGTGTGTGTGTGTGTGTGTGTGTGTGTGTGCACGTTGTCAGGGTCGTGACAGTTTGAACTGCTCAGTGGAAGCAGCTTGTTGTTTTCTAATTGGTTCTATTTGTAATTTACTTAATTAAATTAAATCCACGTCTTGTTTGAGAGTAAAATATCAAACAGTTGAGCAGAGTGACACACACACACACACACGTTAACATGGCCTCTGGTCTGTTCTCTCCTCACAGGCCGATCAATAGACAACATGTTGAGCTCCATACAGGCAGAGCTGCTATGGATCCAAGGCCTAATTGTGTGTGTGTGTGTGTGTGTGTGTGTGTGTGTGTGTGTGTGTGTGTGTGTGTGTGTGTGTGTGTGTGTGTGTGCGTGTGCAGTGGCCCAATCAGTGTTGCTAAAAGCCCGTCCGTGTCACTGTCACATCTATTCCAGAAATATTCCGTGTTAAACATGTAAAGACAGAAATAAAAAGACGGACAAGGGGAGACAAAGACTGGGACGCTTACAGACATTAAAGTGGGAGGGTTCTGCTCGGGGACATGTGGACTGAAACGGTGACGCAGGAGACGACAGACAGGTGGAGAGACCGCATCGTCCCCTCGTCTCACGGATGAGCCGCGGGACGGACACAGAACACACGACTTGCCCTCAGTGTCCGGGCTCCATAACTCAGCGGCCCGCCTGCCGCTCGCTGTCACCGCCGCACAGACTCCGGTTGAAATACGGCGGCCTGGTCCGTCCCCGCGGTCCACTCCAAAACAACGTCAGGATGGACAAATGGCGGCAGGAGGCGCCGGGTTAATAGAGCGGTCCTCCTCTTTTAATTGAAAAAGTTAAACGAGGCGACAGGGCAGCGATGCTATTACAGGGAACGAGACGGGAGCGGGGAGATGAACGGCGGCCTCTGAGGTTGGGTTAATGAGGACACGGGGGGGGGGCATGTAGGACACTGGACATGAGGGTCAAACGTTCCTGTGCGCGTGAGACACGGGGACACGAGTTCAGCTCTTTGCAGATGATCCGTACAAACGTTCAAAGGTTTTTAACGTTTCATCTGCAAAGAGCTGAACTTCTGTCCCCCGTGTCCTCGTGAGACATGAGACATCTCTTCCTTCGCGTCCTGTCCTCCGGCCGTCGCTCGATAACGTCAGCTGACGCTCCAAAACGAGCGTTGTGATCTTTTACGGCCTCTCCGGGGTTTTTTATCGTCTGAACGTAAACAGCCGTTTACGTTCTCGTCCTCCGACTCGTCCTCGGGTCCTGGACCTTCCTGTGGGACACGTGTTCATTCTGACATGTGAACAGCTACACAGGAGCTTCCTCCACACGGATCAAATCCTTTTATTCGTCCGGCCGTGTATTTAATCACCTCGTTGCCACAAAACAAGGCAAATCAAGCGCTCCTTTTTCTGTTTCTGTTTAATATCTGAAACGGATCCAGGTCTTTCCTCCAGGCCCCGTCAGCTCTCAGCCCCCCCCCCTTACATGCCATCATTTATTCATGGTAAGAGGTCTGCGTAAAGCATTAGCCGTGTTTGTGATAAACCATTAGTGATGTATTTCATTTCTCTGAAGGAAACGGACGAGCGCTGGGGGCCGTTAATATCCGTTAATGTTAAGAGGCGGCGGAAGGGGAAGAGGTTCCTCCCTCTGAGGTGATTAGACCCGTCCATTTAGTTAGAGGACACACACACACACACACACACGCCATGAAACCTGTGCACACATGTTGAAACATCTGAAAACACTGATCTGATGGTTAAAGATTTAAAAACAAACAGGAAAGTTTGAAAAACCAACAGGTGAGCGGAGAAGAACGTCAAGTCGCTGCAGCGCTGAGGACGAGTTAAAGGACAGTGTGTGTGTGTGTGTGTGTTGGTCTCCAGAGTGTCAACACACACGATCAGATATGAATTAGTAATGATGAGCAGGCAGCTGGTGTCCGTCACGTTTCCTCTACGAAAGTAAAGATGAAAAACTTTGACACCCGTCAAGGGGACACGTGTCTCACTCGGTGTCTGTCCTCCAGGGTCGGACCCCGTTGAGGATGGAGCTCAGTGGTCGTCCTCAGGTGAAGATCTGCAGGTAACACACACGCAGCAGCTCGCTGACTGACGCTGCTCGAACCCGTGTCCCTGCGGCGTCCCGGCCTCAGCGCCATGAGTCAGCTGCTAGATCCCGCCCCCCAAACACCCCTCCAGCGGAAATCAATAGGTCATCATCATCTCTACATATTACTACATATCAGGAGGGGGGGGGGGCTGAGGGTAGACTCCTCCATGTTAGCAGAGGGGCCAGTGTTTGTGAGGTTTCATCATTAACCGACGGGACTCTGTAGCTTGGTGTGAAGCCATGACACAGACGTCTGTGTCACGTCTGTGTCTCGGTCATCATGTCTGTCCTCGGTGCCGTAGAGCCAGGCTGCAAACATCTGCCTCAGTGCTGGCCTCCCAGATGGGATCAGGCAGCAGAGGACGGTCGATGCTGCTCAGAGACAGACTGAAACTGGGGAGTTCTGATGTCTGGGAGACGGAGACAGACGCTGAGGACGGGTTTTATCTCCCACTGTCTGTTCCACTGCACCGAGGTGAGTCAGCGAGGTTGGAGGAGGAGTTGACTCAAGGAAAAGGGTCAAAGTTCACCTTCAATAGTTTTTTTCGGGAAATGTTTTTGTAAGTTAAGGTGTTTTTTTTATGACTTTGGAGTCTCATGTTGATCTGAGGCCTCCTCTGTTATTTTCTCAAATTCCTGTGTTATGAATGAGTGTGTGTGTGTGTGTGTGTGTGTGTGTGTGTGTGTGAGAGACAGCTCTGGTCACACACCTGCTGCATTTGATTGGCCGCAGCGACTCCTATAATCAGAGGGGAAGTGACCGTCACCCCACTTTCTATATCCAGCCTCTTCCCCTCCCTCCCTCTCTCTCTCTCTCTCTCTCCTCCACACCTCGCTGGCCAGCCTGGTTGCTAGGCAACAGCTGCTCTGGCCCCAGGTATTGTGGATGTGTGAGAGGAGGAAGAAAGAAAAATGAGATGACAGATAGAGAGCGAGAGAAGAGTGGAGCTGGGAAAGAGAGGGAGGGGTTCAGGACAGAGGATGGACAAAGAGAGAGAGGGAAGAGGCTGGAGGACAGAGGCGCAGAATGTGGTGGGGGGGGGCATCAGGGACAGGAGGGAGGGAGGGAGGAGTAGAAGGAGAGGTTTTCTCCATCTCCTCTCACCTAATACTCCCATTTATCTCTGCTCTGGACACAAATGGACGTGTCAGCATCAGGAGACATGAGGGGACATGAGGAGACATGAGGAGACCACAGCCCTCAGGGGTGGTGGAGTTCAGACAAATTAATTTATTCATTTCTTGTTAACATTCTTTTTGGTTTCCTCCCATTGAAGTGAAGCCACGCCCTCTCCATCGCCCCCTGGTGGCAGCTCCTCCTCCATCTTATCTGATCTGATCGAGCGCTGTCTCTGCAGGGCTCTGGTCACATTTGGCCTTGTTGCACTGTCCGTCACTGCTGACCCCGCCCACAGACCCCCCCACCACCACACACACACACACACACAGAAGGCAGAGTCCATTGCTGTGTGAACAATGAGTGATGTACAGTCTGTCTGCTGTCCTCTCTCGATACAGTGGACATAACAAAGCACCGCGGCCCACTCCATTTACACACACACACACACACACACACACTGCGTGCAGAGAGGAGCGGGTTCACTCTCGAGGTCGGGGTGATGAATTATGAAATGTGGAAAGTGGATTTTTCAGTGTGACCTTGGATGTTGGGCTGAGGCTCTGTTTCCTCCGAGCGTCTGAAGAGAAGCCGACGAAGAAATTAGTGAAGCGAGGAAAACACAGACAATAATGATCTGACGAATAAACCCGTGGGGGTTTTAAGAACATTTAAATCTTCACTGTGTGTGAGTGTGTGAGTGTGCAGCCTGCGCTCTGGTGTCTATTGATTATTAATTGACTCTTTGCTGATTAGTTTCACGTCAGAGTTCATGCAACCTCCTTCACTTGGTTCTCTTCTCCGTCTCCGTCTCCTCCACACACACGTCAACACTCACAGTTTTAAATTGACTTTAAATCTCCTCCTGGTCCATGTCCATGTCCATGTCCCGTCACTGAACTGTGTTAATCCCTGCAGTAATTTCTGTGTAATCCTGGTCTCACACACACACACACACACACACACACGCTCAGTGAAAACAAAACCTCCACTGTGAGAAATCCTGCAACATTGATGGTGAAGAATGTAGTGTGTGTGTGTGTGTGTGTGTGAGACATTTGATTTGAAGCTGTACTCTCTTTACAAAGCCTCAGGGCATTTCTCTCTATGTCTTTATCTTTCTGTGTGTGTGTGTGTGTGTGTGTGTGTGTGTGTGTGTGTGTGTGTGCAAAAAGGTCAGTGTGTAAATGCCAGCAGTGTTTTGTGTGTGTGTGTGTGTCTGATGTCTTCACAGCGTCGTTTGTGTTTCTGGTCAAACGTGTGGAACATTAGCGAGGAGACACTGTCCCTCTGATGTGTCCCCCTGGAGACACGGATCATAACCTCTGGATGTGTCTGCTCGTCTCAAAAGAAGAAGTACCACTGTAGTACTATGCAGTACTATACAGTACTGTGCTGTGGTTCAAAGCGCTGCTGCATCCGGTTGCCTTGGCAACCAGATGACGACAGGAAGTGGAATGTGTCTGTGCTTCCTAAACAACGATGTGAAACTAAAACCATAACCCACAGCTGTGCGTGCGCGTGCGCGTGCGTTGTTCCAGAACCCTGCCGCCTCGTCAGGCTCCTCACTCTCTGCTGCTCCTCCTCTGTGCTCCTCCTCTGCTTCTCCTCTCGGCTCCGCCTCGGACAGACTCCGGAGACGCGTCTTCTTAAAGCGACACGTCCGTGGTGAAGGAGGAGCAGGCGGAGCGGAGGGAGACACCCGGAGGATGCACGCGAGCAGAGGAGCAGCACCGACCTTCATCTTCTCCTCCTCCTCCTCCAGGTTATGAAACCATCTGCAATCTGAGGCTGGGTGCCCGCTGAAGAACCTCCTGGACCCTCCTCCTCCTCCTCTCCCTCCCCCTCCTCCTCTCTCCGGATCATGCATGGGCTGTCCGTGCGTCACGCTCCTTCCTGCTGCGTCTTTTCCTCCTCCTCCTCCTCCTCCTCTCCTTCCTCTCATCGTGCCCTGGCTGATATGACTCCATCTCCTCTCTGACTCCTTCTCCTCCTCCTCTGCACGTGAGTAGATCTGCGGTGCTCCGGCCTCCTCCCCCCTCCCCCACCCAGCCCATGAGCCCTGTGGGGAGATAACGCCGCGACCTCCTCCTTACATGGACCCCCCCGCTCCCTCCCGCCCTCGCCGTGCGGCCGATGCGGTGTTTGTGCGCGCGCCCTGCCCCTGAGCCTGCCGAGGATGGTGCGCATCGCCAGCGCGCTCGGGCTCGTCATGTTCAGCGTGGCGCTGCTCATCCTGTCGCTCATCAGCTACGTGTCCATCAAGAAGGACTTCCTGCTCAGCACCCCCCGGTACGGACCTAACGGAGGGCCCAGGATGTACATGTTCCACGCGGGGTTCCGGTGAGTGCGCACGCGATGGCTCCTTCTCCTCCTTCTCCTTGTTGACATCCGCCTGTGCGTCAGTGCGCTGACGTGGTGGGAAGGGGCCCGGATTCAGACCTGCCGCTGTCTCTGACCTCCTCCTCCTCCTCCTCCTCCTCCTCAGTGAGGGCTGGTGTTGTTGTGGAGCAGGAGGAGGAGGAAGAGGAGGTGAGGCCCTCAAGGCCTCAGAGCCGAGGCCGGCCGCCATCACAGACTATCTGTTCGTAATACTGCGTCCACTCGACCTCTGTGTACTGTGGACACGTCTCTGTGTCTCCATCCTCAGAAACGGTGCACGTCCTCCACCTGATTGGCCTGTATCAGTCACATGACTTGCCTGGTGGCTGCAGGTACGGCTGTGCTTACACAGCGGAACCACTAGAGGTGGCAGAGTTCACTACAGCCCCATGGCCAGCGGTAGTGGGCGGAGCCGTGTGTTTTCGGCGACGACGCGCTACCGATATCTGTTAGCTCGGTTCGGACACGGTTTAGTTTCGGAGGTCACAGTGGGCCGAGCGGATCAGAACCAGATGTCAACGGCGTCCGGTCACATGACGTCCTCCAGGAGGAAACCAACCTCAGGAATGTGTTCAACAGGAAGTCTGATTGTTGTCTTAGCGAGGAGGAAGCAGCTCTGGTGCGGGGGACCACCTCTGACCTCTGACCTCTGTGCTTCCACTGTGTCCGGTTGATGTTGTTGTTTCTGTGAACTCTGTTTGTTTATTTGTTTGTTTGTTCCACGCTGCAGCGAGAGGCCGCCTCGCAAACCAGACCTGAGGTGAATACAGAGCCACGGCTCCACCTCTGTCTCAGATCCATTTTGACTCAAACCGGCGGCCGTGCGTTTACCTGTTTGTGTCGAGAGCGTGACACAAACAGACCCGGGGGGGGGCAGCTCTGGACCAGCGGCTCCATCATTCAAACATGATCCAGTATCTCCTGGTCCAGTGCTGCCAGTGTGTGTGTGTGTGTGAGCGATTCCTCGCTGTCCTGAGGCTGTAAGCTCCTCCCACCTGGCCGTCTCTGCCGGACACTATTTAATACTATTTGAGCTGAATCTTGGCATTTTGATGTTGTGTTTAAAAGACGAACACGTCCTGGACCCTCGTCTCTGAGACAAAGACGAGTCCTCATTTGACTTTGAATTTTTGATCTGAAGAAGTTATTGTGATGAAAACATTCCAAATGTCAAGACGGCTCATGTCCGGGGTCAGTTCACATCGAGGTTCCTTCTCAAAGTGTTCATCTCAACAAGTTCTCACAGGAACGCAGCCAAGCCTCGTCAGGTAAATCACGTTAAAGATGATTTAAACGACTTGTTCAGATGAACGCACACAATCCTGGAGTTGACCTTCACTGACCCGGGGTCCGACCCGGGGTCGTGTGAAGGTGAATCCATTCGTCTTTTCTCAGCTGCTTCTGCTTCGAGGGCTCATCACATTCATCGTCCCCACGCTGCCTCCTCACGCGCTCCACGTCTTCATTTCACCGGAATGAAACGAGCTCAAATGCCTCCTCGTCGTCAGGCGCTGACCTCTGACCTCTGTGTCTGCTCTGGTTCTGGTGTGCAGCTCCCAGCTGGCCATGAAATATCTGGACCCGGCGTTCACTCCTCTGACCAACTCTCTCAGCGAGGACCTGCAGAACCCGTCCAAGTGGAGGTACAACAGCTCCGCCTTCATCCAGCAGCGGTGGGTCTCTCTCACACACACACACACACACACACACACTCCTGAATCCCTGTGTCAGCGGTTGATAAAAACGTGGTCCTGTCTCGCAGGGCCGAGATCTCTCAGTACATCGACATCCCCCATAACTTCTCCCTGACCCGCGGCTCGGTCCGGATCGGCCAGCTGATGCATTACGACTATTCCAGCCACAAATACGTCTTCTCCATCGGCGAGAACTTCCGCTCGCTGCTCCCCGACGCCTCGCCCATCCTCAACAAACATTACAACGTCTGCGCCGTGGTGGGGAACAGCGGCATCCTCACGGGCTCGCGCTGCGGGCCCCAGATCGAGAAGTTCGACTTTGTCTTCCGCTGCAACTTCGCGCCGACCGAGGTCTTCAAGAAGGACGTGGGCCGGCGGACCAACATGACCACGTTCAACCCCAGCATCCTGGAGAAGTACTACAACAACCTCCTGACCGTGCAGGACCGGAACAACTTCTTCCTGAGCCTGAAGAAGCTGGACAACGCCATCCTGTGGATCCCGGCCTTCTTCTTCCACACGTCGGCCACGGTGACCAGGACGCTGGTCGACTTCTTCGTGGAGCATCGGGGTCAGCTGAAGGTCCAGTTGGCCTGGCCCGGAAACATCATGCAGTACATCAACAAGTAAGACGCTTGAGAGGCTTCTGTGCTCACGTGATGGCATGTTCCGTCGGGGAATGTGCCCAAACACTCTGCCTGTTTGTTGTTGCAGTGAAGATTCAAACGTGGGTCAAGAGACACTTCTCTAAAGTTCAGTCCTGATGTGGACAAACGTGCAGGTGGAGTGTTTTATTTCTTCTCAGCAGTAAAACGTTGTCTCGCTCACTGAGACGTTCCCAGTAGCTGCAAACAGGAAGTCCAGAAACGGTCTCCAGTCCTCCATGATGAGGTTCGACTGCAGGAGGAGCAGGAGGAGCAGGAGGAGCAGTGTCTCCTGGACACGTCGGCCACTTTATGAAACGTGTGGCTGTTCGGTGTCGCGCTGCGTTCCATACGGCCCCGAGGAGCTTGAGGCTCCAAAGCCGGATTATAAGGAAACGTCTCTTTAGTGAAAGGTGTGTGTGTGTGTGGAGAGGGATTTAGTGCGGAGTCGACACCTCGTACCGTCGCCTAATCTTCAGCAATCCCATTAAATCTACCTGCTCCTGAAGTATTAGCACGTGAAAGCAGCTCAGGCGTCTTTCAGCTCCTCCTCGACGCTCGCTCCAGCTTTTGTGGCGGAGACGACCCCCAAAGAGCCGAGGGTCAGAACCAGGGTTCGACTCTATGAATCGGTTTATGATCCATTCACATTCAGTCGGTTGAATCGCTGAACAAATAACCAAACCTTAAACCTTAATAAATAAAAGCCCGACTCTTTCTCTCTCGCTCTTCAACAGCTACTGGAAAACCAAGCAGCTGTCGCCGAAGCGCCTGAGCACCGGCATCCTCATGTACACGCTGGCGTCGTCCATGTGCGACCAGATCCACCTGTACGGCTTCTGGCCCTTCGGCTGGGACCCCAACACGGGCAAGGAGCTGCCGTACCACTACTACGACAAGAAGGGCACCAAGTTCACCACCAAGTGGCAGGAGTCGCATCAGCTGCCGGCCGAGTTCAAGCTGCTCTACAAGATGCACACGGAGGGGCTGCTGAAGCTCAGCCTCTCGCACTGCGCCTAGAGCAGCGGGCGGAGGACGAGTCCTGCTCAGACGGACCTCGTGGTTCTGTTTGACGGCTGGAGGATCAAAGGTTTCTGTGAAAATCCCTCTGAGCTGAACTCTAGTTACACTTAGATTTGAATGTCTCCTCAGTCTGCATCGAACAAACACGTCTGTGACAAAGACTCCGCGATGAAGGCGCTCTGCTTCCTCGCTGGAAACATCCAGAGCAGTTGAAGAGGAAACTGACGATTGTCCAGGCGAGTCGACTCTCGTCTCATATCAAGTCTTATCTTCAGTCTTCAAATCATGTTTCATAGAGTCTCTGACTCTGTGTGTGTGTGTGAGACGAGCTGTTTCCCTTGCTGTGTTTCAGCTGCAGCTTCAGCGTGACATTTGAAATAAAGCAGGTATGAACTCAGCTCCAGGTCCGGACTCTTCATCATCATCATCTGACATAACAAAAACAAAAAAAAAAATCTTTCACGAACACTTGCGGGCTTTTACTTTGAAGGACATACAGGAAGTGCTGTCTGCTCTATATTGGGCAGGTTAAACAAACGTTAGCTAAATTCAGACGTGACCTCGCCGCTTGTGTCATCACCTCTATGCACCGATCAGGACGAGTCTGGTCCTGACAGTTTGTCTTTGTTTTTATTGGTTTGTGCTGAAGATGAAGTCAGGGGTGGAGAACTGCTGATGTGTGTGTGTGTGTGTGAGTGAGAGAGAAACTGTCACCTCTACGTTAGTTGTTTTGTTGGTGTGCTGCAGGAGGACGTCGGTGGCCGAGGGTTCGACACTGGCTGGTCCGTTAGTTGTGATAATGAAGTCATCTCACGTGTTGTTTTGGATGTTTACGTCCAGATGTTTAGTTCCTGGACTGAATGTTTCTGTTCTGAAAAGATTGTGTCATTATTTGTTATCAGGTATTTTCCTACTTATTCTGAGGTTGGTTCTGTGCGGGTGGTTCCTCAGCAGGTCGGGGATCAGTGGATCACGTTCTTTCTCTTGTTTGAATGATTGTTGATGGTGTGTGGAGAACAACGTTGCTTTGTGACCTGAGCACACGAGGACACCTCAGATGTTCCTGTAAAATACAAAATAAGTCTGTGAAACTTCAGGTTTTTAAAGAATGTATTTACTTTTTGAATGAAACTGATATTAAGGAGCCTGACTCCGCCCATATCGCTATGTCGTTAGATTTCACCTCATACTCACAGTACGATAGCAAATACGTTTCATCATCCAATACTTGAAATAAAATATATTTACTCCATATTTATTTCATCATTTAGTGATTCAAATAAATGAAATGCTCAATTTGACAAAGAGTCTTGTTTTGATTTTCCTAGATAATGATCTTTGTTTGTTAGGATTCAAAAATGCTCAGCACATCCAGAGCGTTTTTAAATCAAGTCAGATTTTTTTTTGTTAAATTGATGCAAATTATTTCTTTAATTATTTTTTTCTTTTTTTTAAATCAAAACAAAATTTAACGACTCCTGTGCCATGAAGTGAAATATGATGTTTTAAATTGGCCTCTTCTCATTTGCACATACATGACCCTCTGGGCCCCGGACACGTGATCAATCACGACCCCCCCTGATGAATGATGTCATTATTTCTGTGCCAATACATCTGAAATAATCAATAATAATTGTAATGATATTGATAATGTAAAACAAAATAACTGGTGTGGCGTGAAGGATGAGCAAAGAAATAAATGATTTTTTTTTTAATCGATCTGGATTTTATTTTTTGAAAATCTGGGTTTTATTGTTTTTTTTTCAAACATCATTTCAATTATCATTTTTGATTTAAAGCTGAAGAAGGATCTTTTTAAAGTGGGAGGAGAAAGAGAGAGAGCATCAGAATATAGGTCAGCGTGTTTATGCAGCGACAGAGGTCAGATGGCGAGCGCTGGGGTCGGCTGACCTCTGACCTCTGACCCTTTCAGTCCTGCTGCCTCGTGTCAGCAGCTGCTCACAAAAGAGAAGCTGCCCGAGTCAACAGCTGGATCCGATCTGTTTTATCTGAATGAATCAATTTGTTAACTTCACAGATTAAAAAAAAAACTGAAGTCACACTTTCCCCCTCATCACCCTTCTGTTGTTTATATATTATATATAAAATTAAAGTTTATTTATCCCACTCTATTGATCTGAACAGGAACAATTAATAAATGAGAAGTAAGGAGATTAATGAAAGAGTAATGCAACGAGAAGCTCGAGAGGAGAGTTCAGAGTTCAGAGTTAAACTTTATTGATCACTGTGGAGGAAATCAGGTCACTGCAACAAAAAGAAAAAATACTTTCAAAATAACCTGTGGAATTTCCTGATGAAGAATTGTTGTAATTAATTATTTTGTTCAGTTTTATAATAAGAATATTAATATGAATAAACATGATACCAAGCTGTAAGTTAATGCCTGATATTGAAAATAAAAAGAAATATAAATTAAAAATTAAAATGTATTTTACAGAACTTTGGTCTGAGGAGGATTTAAATAATAAGTTAATGAAGCTGCAGATCAAAGAGAATCCAGAGTGACACGTACTTTTAATTTGAAACTCTTTTTTACTCTTGAACATGTGAGTTATGAAATATTCATGCTCCTCTTCCTCCTCCTCCTCTTCTTCTCCTCTTTGATCAGAAACATTCAGAAAGTCGCCCTGATGGTCGGCGCCGCCGCCATCTTCAGGCCGAGAGGAAATCAATAAATCAAATGTTATGATTAAAAGAGCAACACGCCGGAGGACATTAAATAATCATGGAGGGAGGAAGAGGAGGAAGAGGAGGAGGAAAACCCTGAACTCCTGTGGTTCAGCAATGACCAGCAGGATTTTATTATTATTATTATTTGGGGTCAGGACATTGTCCCGAACAAGAATGTGTGTCAGTGGGTTGTAAACATGTCCAGCCTGTCAAAATAAAGAAAATCAAAAAGTCAAATTGATGACATAAAATAAAGAAAATGTTATATTACAAATGATTAGAGAATTTAAGATATTTTAAAAATTATGCTGTAAAATAGAATATAATATTACATCTTTAAAACAGAGACCAAGATATTTTATAAATATATTTGTTGTTTAAAAAAAATGTCAGAGAAACACATTGTTTAAAACATAAAATGATTTCTCCTGAAACTTGAAGTTTATTTTCTTTTAATTTCAGATTCAGTTAAAGATGTGTTGCATTATTTCCTGTTTTAATCTGTGTGTTGTTCTCTCACCATTCAAATATAGATTCAAATATAACTTACATTCACTCACACACACACACACACACACACACACACACTCACTGAGAGGAAACTGAGCTCACATGGAAATTCATCACTAATATTGATCTGAATTAACATGTGTGGCTTCTGCCTGTGGCCATGTTGTCTCTGATCTGAGTGTGTGTGTGTGTGTGTGAGAGAGATTGAAGTGGGTTTAATGAGTAAAGGCGATCAGCTTGTTAATGATGTGAATTATGAAACGTATCCCAATTAAAAATGTTTTATATCATTATGTTTAGCTATAGGAGCCTTAATTATACACACAGATATATCACCAATTATAAAACATATAATCAGCATTTGCATCATTGAACTTATTAGTTTTGATATTTTTTTAAAATTGGAAATAAGTTTTAAAGTTGTAGCGTAACCATGTCTTTTTTTTTTTGCTAACAGGATTGAAATACTAATAAAAAACGGTCTCTTCTCCTCATGTCTCCTCTCTGAGGTTTATTCCATGTTATTCCATCAATCACATTTTATTTGTTCTAACACGTTAGAACAAATAAAATGTGATTGATGGATTGATTGTGTAAATCCCGGCTGCAGCCCTGGGCCTGAAAAAACTGAACAAACTGAAGATAGCAAGAATAAATCATACATCATATTCACAGTAAATATACAAATATCTACCAGTTTAATATTATAACTCTGGTATTAGTATTTTTATAACTTGTGATGGATGACTTATGTCAATACAATAATTTATTAACATTCATATTCTCTCTATATATTTATATATATATATATATATAATTTCCCTCAATATACTGAATAATATATATGATATTTGATGATATGATCTGTTATTATTATCTTAATTTGAATTTTCATTGTTTTCTTTATGTCTTTGTGTTGTTGGAGTTGTAACTTTAGTTTAATAAGTGAAATTCAATTTATTTGACGATAAACAGGATGATGAGTGATGTCGTAACGACAGTTGAAGACAGAGCGGTGGCTTGGCCTCGGACTGGCTCAGATGAAAGGCTGTTAAATGAGAGTTTATTTAGAGCTGGAAACTCGGTGGTAATGGCGTGCGGTCACATTTGAATACAGCGGGTTGGCTCTGCACGCGGCCATTGTGTTCCCATTAAAAGCTGATTTCACGGCCAACAGAACCACAACAAAAGAGGCAGCAGGTCCAAAAACTTTGAAAGGGCTTGAGGAGAATAAAGAAGGAAGAGGAGGAGGAGGAGGAGAATGGTGGAAGTGTGCTCTTCTTGGAATTCTGAAAACTCAAAAATGTCTTTTAAATCTCAGAATTGTGTCAAACCTGCAAAACCATAAAAGCAGCAGAATGTGTGTATTTGTATATCGATGTATCTCTAACTTGTGAACCTTCTTATTAGCCTAATAATTAAATTCACATTTCTGTTGGTCTTTAGTTTTTTTTTAATGTCTTTGTCTTTATGGACATATCTAAACATAAAATACCTCCAGTTTATGATGCAATGCTATTTCCATATACGTCATATATGTCATCATATGTATTCCTGTCCATATTTAATCTCATATAATTCCTTTGCATATATACTTATAATCTGTATAATATGTTCAAATTAATATTTCCTCCAGGAAATCTCCCTCTCTCTTTAAATGTATATTAAATTAACTTCATCTATGTAAATTTAAAATGTATGAATATCCAGGTCTACGAGTCAAAATGTGTCATTTATCTACAGCAGGGGTCGAGAACTCAATTTACCTGGGGGCCGCTGGGGGCAGAGTCTGGGTGAGGCGGGGCCGCCTCAGGTTTTCCACAAGAAAAGCTGTGATTATTTTTTTAACACAAAATATGAAGAAAAAATAAATATACAAATTAAGAATTTTAGTTCAGCCATTACTCGTTTTCTAATAGTCAAGGCAGTTCTTCCGGTAGCACCGCATATGATCATTATATGGAGGGGCCACACTGACAATATAAATTTGTACTGCGGCGGTGTCACAGTCCTGCTCTCCTGCTGCCCTCCCCCTCAGCGTATTTCGTGTCAGGGTTAGGGGTTATGTGAGAATGACAAGACGAATTGAAGCCAGAGACAGAGTGGCCGGATAGCTCAGTGGTAGAGCACTAGGCCTGGGGATCCCAGGTTGGCTGGTTCGAATCCCAGTTGTGGTTGGTTGGTTGGTCGGTTGCTCAGTTAGAATTTTTACTGCTTGATCTAAGGCTGGAGTTAGGGTTGTGTGAGGATGAGAAGACGAATTTTAGCAAGCACAAGAGTCTGCAAGTAGCTCAGTGGTAGAGCACTAAGTCTGGGGACCCCAGGTTCGCCGGTTCGAATCCCGGTTGTGGCATGTCGGTTGGTTTGGATTTTTACTGCTTGATCTAACGTTCGATTTAGGGTTGTGTGAGGATGAGAAGATGAATTTCACCAAGAACGAGAGTCTGCAAGTAGCTCAGTGGTAGAGCACTAAGCCTGGGGACCCCAGGTTCGCCGGTTCGAATCCCGGTTGTGGCATGTTGGTTGGTTTGGATTTTTACTGCTAGATCTAAGGTTGGCGTTAGAGTTGTGTGACCATGAGGAGACAAATTTCACCAAGAACAAGAGCGGGCAAGTGGCTCAGTGGTAGAGCGCTCGGCATTTGGAGCAGAAGTTGGCCGGTTCGAATCTCGGTTGCGGCGAGGTGCATGACGCGATAGGTCGGTGTGCGCTGCGGAGCGCCCCCTGGTGGCAGGTGCGTGAAGCAAGAGGTGGGTGTGCGCTGCGGAGCGCCCCCTGGTGGCAGGTGCGTGAAGCAAGAGGNNNNTGCGTGAAGCATGAGGTGGGTGTGCGCTGCGGAGCGCCCCCTGGTGGCAGGTGCGTGAAGCAAGAGGTGGGTGCGCGCTGCGGAGCGCCCCGTGGTGGGTGGTGTACTTTTGAGGCAAAAGGTTTAATACACAAGCTCCGCAGCGCACACCCACCTCTTGCTTCACGCACCTGCCACCAGGGGGCGCTCCGCAGCGCACACCCACCTCTTGCTTCACGCACCTGCCACCAGGGGGCGCTCCGCAGCGCACACCCACCTCTTGCTTCACGCACCTGCCACCAGGGGGCGCTCCGCAGCGCACACCCACCTCTTGCTTCACGCACCTGCCACCAGGGGGCGCTCCGCAGCGCACACCCACCTCTTGCTTCACGCACCTGCCACCAGGGGGCGCTCCGCAGCGCACACCCACCTCTTGCTTCACGCA